>VWZO01013372.1:7486-21184 GCA_013396975.1 Bucco capensis | reverse complement strand
CCACCAATGCATGATCACTGCAGCCCAGGGAGCCTCCAATATTGAGATCCCTGATGAGCTCACCTGCATTGGTGACCAGTAGGTCTAGTATTGCACTGCCCCAGGTAGGGGTTTTGATTTCTTTTGTTAGGAAGTTCTCATCGAGACACTCCAGGAGCCTTCTGGATTGCCTACTGCTTGCTCTATTGTTTTTCCAGCAAATGTCGGGGTGGTTGAAGTCCCCTAGCAGGACAAGAGCCTGTGAGCCTGATGCCTCCTGTAGTTGGAGTAGGAATACTTCATCAGCAGACTCCTCTTGATCTGGAGGCTTGTAGTAGACTCCAACCACAAGGTTTCCTTTGTTACCTTGATCTCTAATTCCTACCCATAAGCTTTCAACTTGCTCTTGTCTATTCTTTAGGGACAACTCTTCATATTCAATCCATTCTTTAACATAGAGGGCAACACCTCCAGCCCTCCTTCCTCTCTTGTCCTTTCTGAACAGCTTGTAACCGCTGATAGTCACACTCCAGTCATAGGATTCATCCCGCCAGGTTTCAGTAATGGCCACTATGTCATACCCTTTCAGCAGCATAGTAGCTTCCAATTGCTCCTGTTTGTTGCCCATACTGCGTGTGTTTGTGTAGAGGCACTTCAGCTGGGCAGTCAGCCATGTCACCTTTCTAGAGAAACACCCCTTTATTCCCTTAAGGTGTTTCCCTGCTGGCTGCTATTGCCTTAGGAGCCTCTGGCTTGATTGTATGAGCCTTTGACTGTGCTGGTTGTTGCAGGGGAACAGTCTGAAGACCCTTACTAGTCCCCCTTCCCACTAACTCAGGTGTCTCCTCCCACAGCTTGTCATATGAAAGACTGCTGATATTATTATCCCTCTCCCCCATCATACCTAGTTTAAAGCCCTGTCGATTAGTCCTGCAATCTCCTGAGCAAATACCCTCTTTCTCCTTTAGGAAAGCTATCTTCTGTTTGATGTCAATAGTCCTGGTGCTGTGTAGTCCAGACCATTGTTGGATAACTCAAATTTGTGGTGGTGACACCAGCCACAGAGCCATGGTTAATGAACTGGATGCGGTTGTTCTTTCCTCTATCATTGAGATGCAGTCATCATATTTTCTGTATCACCACAGCTTGTGGAAGTATGTGTCTGGCTACTGTTTAATAAAAAGGATGTAATGAATTCTCATTTTATTAAATAACACTCTGGACACCTAACTTCTGTTGAGAGATAGCTTTAGATGAATACTGTTTGTAGTTGCAGAAATGATTTAAAACATTTTGGATTAAGTGTAGCTGAGTGACACTACAAAAAAGTCAGTAGCTTTTTGGCTATGCTTCACTAGGGAAAAAGATGCTTTATTTTTAACAACGTGCATATCCTTGATGCCTGTAGTTAAAAACTCATGTCAGGGGAAAGCATCTCCTTTTTCCCAATGAAGTGCTATGAGAAAAGATCTTGTATCTTTAGGGGACCTTGAATTTACACTAATATGCTCTTGTAGTTTGTCCTTTTTTTCTAAATAGTAAACCTAAAATAAAAAGTGTTTTTGTAGACATGACAAAGAATTTAAATGCTTGGAAAGAATATCAAGGTGTACAACTATGTGCAGTTCTGAGTAATACATCTTTTTTTCATTTTCAGTTATTTTTTCTTGTGTTCATGCTTTTTCAATACAGCCTCAGAAAAAGCAAACTTAAGCAGCCTTGTGAAAATGATGGGGGAAATTAATTTCAAAACCAGATAATATTTCATTATCTGGTTCTTTTAATAATGTGAACTTGTAAACAGTTGGTCAGTTTTATGGAGTAGGCATTGTAGCAAAATAGGAGGCTGTTAATAGAACTATAATCCTATAAACTGCAGCACATTGCCTTATATGAATTTCAAACTCAGTGTTACATTAATATATTGTAAGTCAGATACGAATGTGAAAGTAGATGTGAAGATAAAAATTCTCCAATATCATAAAAGTTAGTGAGTGATGTGTAAGAGCAGATTTCCAATAGCATTTCTATGTAGTTAGAGCTCTGATAATCAGAGAATATCAGTTACTCTCTGAGGAAAAGTCTTCGTAATAAGAGTGTCAGAGAGTGTGTGAGTACTTTTGTTGAAGGAAAGAGAACTGGAAAATACTGAAAATGCAAAGTAAGTAATATTTATTTTCAGGTATTGGATATTACATATTCCGTAGTGCAAATTCTCAGAAAAATAATTTTCGAAAGAATCCTGCAGATCCCAAATTGGCTGGTAAGTGCATTTTAATCTTTTTAATTGCTATACAATGTCTCTTTGTAGTATTTAAATGCACATTTCAGTTGTTGTAGTAACTGCAGTACTCTATTCACAGATCTGAAAGTTATACCCACTGCTACTGGAAAAGGGCTTCTTGTCACTGGTTGGTGGGGTTTTGTTCGTCATCCTAATTATCTTGGTGACATCATCATGGCTCTAGCATGGTCCCTACCCTGTGGTAAGTTCCTGATACTGAAGTGGATTTTATAAAAAATCTAGTCTCCACAGAGTCTTCTCTAGGCTGAACACCACCAACTCCCTCTGCCTGTTCTCATAGGAGAGGTGCTCCAGCCTTCTGATCATCTCTGTGGCTCTCCTCAGGATGCACTGTAGCATGTCCATGTCCTTGTTATGTTGGGGGTCCCAGAGCTGGGGAGAGTGCTCAGATGGGGTCTCACCAGAGAAAAGGGAGAGAATCACCTCTCTTGACCTTCTGGGCAAGCATCTTTTGATGCAGCCCAGGATGTGGTTGGCCTTCTGGGCTGTGGGCACATGTTGCTGCCTTATGTCCAGCTTTCATCCACAAGTTAATTAGTTGTACTCTGAGAAAAGCCAAAATTACCGTCTACAGACAAAATAGAGGAAACCTTGTGGAGCTTTTATGGAGTAACTCAGTGCTGCAGATGTTTAGCTATTTCTCTGGTTTTGACAGCTAAAGAACTTAAAATATGTGCCGACTTTACATGCATTGAGAGTGAAGTAGGTAGATTTTGAGACTTTTTTATAGGTATTTTCCTGTATGTCCTATCTGCATGTAAAAATGTCACAATGTTTGCACTATCTGTTGAGTATTTGATACTTTACAATATAAGATGCTTCAGTCCATCACAAGTATGTCCCAGCTTAGTACCTGTGATCTCAAAGGTCTTTTAAACCTGAAGTTATTATATGATTCTATACCTAACATTTTGGATTGTTTTTCTGTATCTGAAGTGAATTTTTCACTTTATTTCACAGGTTTTAATCACATTTTACCATATTTCTATGTGATATATTTCATCTGCTTGCTTGTTCATCGTGAAGCTCGTGATGAACATCATTGTAAGCAAAAATATGGCTTGGCATGGGAAAGATACTGTCAACGTGTACCATACCGCCTATTTCCTTACATCTACTAGAACACTCCACATGCTTGACTTGAAAATTGCTCCTAAAGTTAATGTCTTTGCAAATAAAAATATACCTCTTAATCTTTGCACTTGGTCCAGTTATTTAAGTTTGGGTTTTTGTTTTGGTTTTTTTTGTTTTGTTTTGTTTTGTTTTTCCCTGAAAGAAAGTGACCAAACACTGGAGTGCATCAACAGGTATTTACAAGTAACCTTAAATATGTGAGTTACATGAACCGACTGTGACTTAAGTTTTTTCAAAGATTGTGAATTCTAAAAAGTCCTGGAGCCCTAATTTTTCAAGTTTAATTTTTATGTAGAATACTGAGTTTACATTTCTTACTGCATTTAATTAAGCACTGTGATATAAAGTATATTATTTTCTTAATACAATAAACAGATAAATACCATTTTTTGGTGTTACTTGTACCATCTAATTTCAGATGTCTTAGTTGCCTGAATTGGTAGAGCAGCAGGGTCTTTTTTGTCATTAATGCTGGAAGCAGATGATTTGACCCACGTGAGGGCCCTGTGCCTCTGGCAGAGCTTCCCTGCAGCCTTGGACACAGAGCTGACACAGCTCACGTGGTTGGTTGTCCTCCTTTTGGCATTTTCATTAATGGGATTTTTTGTCAGGGAGGCTCAAGTATCTGCATCTGCAGGAGGGGTAAAGGGATGGGATTGGAAAGAGAAGTTACAGGCCATCTATCCCATCCTGTCCCTGCATTCTCAAGGCATTTTCAGCACCAACCAGGGGGGACTCTTTGAGTTGCAATATGGCAGCACTTTTGACTCTAGAGAGCTCAGACTCCGGAAGGTAGATGATGCAAACACTTGTTTCAGCTGTGGGCAGAGCAGTGAACCTGAATCTTGCATCTAACATTGAACACAGGGTAGCAAAAAGTGCAGTGTATGAGTATTTGACAGAAAAGAATAAAATTGCCACAGCTGACTTATTCTGATCTTTGTAAAATATGTCTCAATATGCCATAGTGTTTACTGAGTGTGTATAGCACAGCAGCCTCAACATTTTTTGCTGTACAGTATTTGGATTTGAAAATGTGGTAGTTTTTTTTAGAAACAGGAGAAATCGGTAACTTAAATCCATTTCCAGTAACTTTTAAAAAAAATGTTCATTGGATAAGAGTTTTTGTAAATTAATGTATTAATTCTGGAAACAACTGAAATGTTCATTTAAATATTTGTATTGACACACATGCTATGAAAATATAGGAAATGCTCCTCAATCCAAAGTTGTTTGTTTTTTTTTAATTTGGCATTGCTACCTCATATGTAGGTTTTGCCTTTTGTACTGTTGCAAATAGAGAAAATAGCTATTTTTTTGCTATTGCTATTTAAACATTTTTTTACATGAGCCTGTGGTTAAACTCAACCACTTTCTAATATATTTTTGTACATACTTGACTTCTAAACTAATGTATGTGTTCTAGTCACTAGTTGTGTTCTTTGTCTAACTGGCTGTAAATCAGATGCCCTTGCAGTATTTACTTCCGAAGTAGAATAATTTTACATTTTACTGAAATAATCCTGTGTTAACTAATGAGCTTTTATTCTGTTGTCTTAACTGAGAGTTTTTCACATACTTCATATGTGAGGTTTATAGCACAAATTGGGCAAAAAAGCTTATTAGAATCATAAATATGTTGCAGGTACCGCTATACTGTCTTGCAGGAAGGTTCCTAATAAATCAATGTTGCTATTATTCATCAATTTCAATTATTTTAAAATGCTGATATAATTAAAATCTAGCTTGTGAATTTTTTTTAAGAAAATCCTATTTTGTACACAGGCATTTTTTTAAAAGATTAATTGTACATTTGAAGTGTATATAATGTAGCTTGATTGACAGTCTCCTCTGAAAATCTGTATGTTGGTGCTGTAAGGAAAAACATCTTCAGACAAATACCTTGATTCATAGAAGAAAATACCAGTGCCTGTAACAACACTGAAGAGTATTTACTGCTGTGAAGTAGCAGATTGAACTGGGATACCTTTTTCAATAGTTGCTTGATGGATTAGTGGGAAATACAGCAAATAATTTTAACTGTTTAAACAGTTTAACAATAGTTTGCAGCTGGTGTTTTAAAATTTACTGAAGTGAGAGGAGACAGGACAGTTTTAACTCCTCAGCTTGTAAATGAGGAGATGCTACTGCCATCCCAGTTTCTCAGTTTAATCTGTTGCCCCACACAGTCGTTAAAATGTACTCTGAAGCCCTTGTCTTTCAGAAATGGATCTTGACTAGTGATAATTTCAGTTTATTTTTACATGCTGAGTTTTTTGTGAATTTTATTTCAAAGTAATTGTTTTTAATATGAACAATTTTAAACAAAAATAAAGCTTTTGCTTAAAATGTAGTGCACTTTTTTTTTTTTCAAATTTGTGGTGGTGTCTGAAAAATAATTACATTGATTTAATAAGTAAAGATGCAAGTTTACTGAAGTTCCTTTTGTATCTGTGGTTGTGGTTTAAGGGTTACAAGCTCACGTATGATGCTTTTCTTAGCCAGTCTGGGAATTTTATGGAAGAGAGGTCTCTTAATTTAAAAGATCTCCATTTTGCCTTTTGTTCTGCTTCTTTTTATCCAAAAGTTTACAGATCCACCATCAGCTTGAGAGCACATTTGTTCTTTGAATTGGCTCTGTCTGTGTCAGTTTTTGTTCATCTGCCTGGACTAAAGATCAAAGTGCTAAGAAGTAGGTGGCATGTAAGGGGAAGGAAAAGCAGACCTGAAAACCTCTGTGGGTAGTTAGTTACTTCAGTTGTTACTAAGTTAAGAAAAAGTTATCTTTACTAGAAAAGATTATGGCTTCAGAGAAATGAAGTACTCATTGCTAAACATGTCTGAGAATTGTCTGCCATGGAGCTGGTGCAGCACAACACCTGCTTTTGTGACTTTCTCCTTGCTCTGTGATAGATGGACTCCTGTTGCACAGTGGGTTTTTAAGCCTGGAGGTGAGAATATGCTGGGTCATCAAGGAGTCTACTGAAGTGGGCAAGGCTAATTCATTGCAGTGTCTTGCTCTTGCAGTCTATTAATCCAAAAAAATTAACTGGAAAAAGAATTGCCACTTGTTTTGCCTGTATTATATTGTATAATGAGAAGTCAAAACCAAACAATCATTTCTTGTAACTGGGATACAGCCGAAGGAGTACTGCAGAGGAAATAAATTGTGTGCTAATTTGATCTGATGTGAACAAAACTAGTGGATATATGATACATGACTAAAGAAAGATTAATGGTAATTTTCCCTACTTACTGCAGTAATAAAGTTAATTACTGCAGNCGTGAGTGACTCACTCTCATGACGGCCGAAGTTCTTTTTTTACGGTTCGCAGCTCTTTCATGGATAAAGATCTAACTGTGACCTCCTCATCTGATGACGGCCATCTGACGGGCTTCCTCTGGGTGGATCTACTCTAGTAGAGGGACCTTATCCTGGTGAGTCTGATGCAGAAGAATCTGTTTCATCTGATGACACCGGGAGATTTGTTATTGTCAAGTGCTTTCTCCCAGTCATAGGGTTATCAGCATTCACATCATCAGCCACAGGGGTGTCGGATTTCACATCTAGTTTTGTCACAGGAGGGCTATCTTCCGGATGTGTGACTGGTGGGACTCAACTGTATGGGCTTTGTGCCTGTCTTCTTTGAGCCTTTCTCCTTACGGGAGCAACTTTTATTGGTGCAGGTTGAATGGGAGTGTTTGGCAGCACAGCTTTGCGATCTGTTGTCAGAGTCTATGCTGGTTCAGAGGCAGAGCTCACGGTGGGGGGCACTTCTGGGCTCTGAGCAGCTGCAAAATCTGCTGCCAAACCATCACGCATTCTACAAGTAGAGGTGGCTGCCTGGCACACACACTCACACAGGTATTTAATCCGATGCCACACAAGAACGAAATTCATGATAAGAAGAGAAGATTCAATGATAAAGATAAGGCCAATGACACAGGTAGCATGGTATTTTGAATGTGATGACTGTATGTACTATCATTCCCACCCAGTGGGGAAGGACTGAAAGTACACACAACCACCAAATCTACCAGGTAATGCCCTCAGTGCTGAGACATGTGCATTACCCAATCAGACACGATGTAAATCAGTGATAAACATCCTCACAAAGCAGCAAAGAATGCATGATATCGGCTGTTAGTAGTCTTCAGATAAGCAGCTAAACCAAACAAACAAAAACAGAGAATATGTGGAAAGAAAGGAAACACTGTCATACTTAAATTAGAAATTTACTCTAATATTAACTCTAGGAGTATATGAAATATCATTGATTTCAGAACTGACATCATAATGTAGTTTTTTATTGCAGTGTCCAATCCCCAAGGACTCTCAGAGAAAAAGATCTGATACTTCTCTGAAAAGAGCAGGCTGGAATTTGAACTATTTGGGGCAATTTGCCAAAACTGTCTGCAATCCCGGATGATCCCCCCAAAAGGTTGTTATGGTTTGAGTGAAATAACGAGACTTGTGGATTGGAAAAGGCAAAATAACTTTAATTACTTTAATGAAAAGCAGTAAGAGCAGACAAATATATATATATATATATATATATATATATATTTACATATATATATGTAAAGAGCCAGCACTAAGATCCAAACCTCCCGCTCTCTCTTCCGATCTTCTGGTTGCTATATTACCATAGTTGAACTCAGGGGGAGGGGGAAGCTGGACCTCGGAGGCTGGACTCAGAAGTGAGAAGCAGCAAAGCTGGGCCCCAAGCAGAGTTGCAGGGGAAGTGAAGAAGAGGGCGCAGAGGGAAGTGCCCCTTAAATTTATACTGAGCATGACGTGTATGAAATGGAATACTCGGTCAGTTTGGGGTTACCTGTCTTACCTGTTCCTTCTCTATAGGTGCAGGCTCTCACCCTGCACTCCCCCCGACTTCCCAGTGGAATCACAAATNCCTTCACAATGGATACTTCAGTGACCCAAAGGGGCATCGATGGGCTTTTGGAATTGCTGGTGTAGAGACTGACAGAACCAGACAATTGAATACTTTGCCCGGACTGTCAAATAACCCCTCTGTTGTAGGTCTCTTACAGATAGAGGTACGGAAGGTACTCATTGCCACCTCAGTTGTGAATTGCCAGCAGTACAGGACAGATAGAGACTTCGTAGTCCCTGNAGGAACCTTGGCTAGAAGCAATACTACCTTAGTAGAATCAATTCTGTTCAGCCCGAACTAGGACACCCAGGTGCAATAGCTAAAGCAGAGAATGAATGCCAGAGCAAGGTCCACAAGGGTGAGTACCGTGTCAGCTTCACGTTGGTCAAGGTCAAAACAAGCCAGACAGGACTATTACCCATCTGACCCACCAGATGGCAGCTCCTGGATCTACTCACACTCACATGGATGCAGATTTTGCGACTGGGATTAAAGGGGCCCTGCCTCCAACCAGGGGGAGGAGAGGGACAATAGAATTTACTGGATTATGTGGATTCGATGGCCTGGTACGTCCGAGCCACAAGAATATAGGGCTGTAGTTGAAACCAGTACACAAAGCACTCAGGACAAAAAAGCCTTCAGGACATGTGGGGCCAGAAACAATTTCCATCTTGGGGATGACCGGGGGCTCTCAGGAGCTCACAGTGCTAGAAGCTGAAATAAGTTTAACTGGAAAGGACTGGGGTAAACACCCCATTGTGACTGGACCAAACGCGCCATGCATCCTGGGCATTGACTACCTTCACAATGGATACTTCAGTGACCCAAAGGGGCATCGATGGGCTTTTGGAATTGCTGGTGTAGAGACTGACAGAACCAGACAATTGAATACTTTGCCCGGACTGTCAAATAACCCCTCTGTTGTAGGTCTCTTACAGATAGAGGTACGGAAGGTACTCATTGCCACCTCAGTTGTGAATTGCCAGCAGTACAGGACAGATAGAGACTTCGTAGTCCCTGTCCACAAACTGATCAGAGAGCTGGAGAGCCAAGGGGTAATCAGCCGAACCTACTCATCCTTCAACAGCCCCATCTGGCCTGTGCGTAAGTCAAATGGAGAATGGAGACTGACTGTGGACTATCGTGGCCTAAATGAAGTGACTCCACCACTGAGTGCAGCTGTACCGGACATGTTGGAACAGCTGGAGTCCAAGGCAGCTAAGTGGTATGCCACAGTTGACATTGCAAATGCATTTTTCTCCATTCCCCTAGATGCAGAGTGCAGGCCAGAGTTTGCTTTCACCTGGCGAGGTGTGTAGTACACCTGGAACCGATGCCCTGGAGGTGGAAGCACAGTTCTACCTTCTGCCATGGACTAGTTCATGACACACTGGAAAAGGGTGAGGCTCCAGAGCATCTCCAATACATTGATGACATCATTGTGTGTGGGGACACAGCAAAGGAAGTCTGCGAGAAAGGAGAAAAGATCATCCTGATTCTCCTGGATGCTGTCTTCACCATTAAACAGAACAAGGTCAAGGGACCTGCCCAAGATATCCAGTTCCTGGGGGTAAAGTGGCAGGATAGACAATGCTTAATCCCAACTGACGTATGGCTAGGCTTCGCGAACGAAGATCCAGGGAGGGCCCCATCCACGCTCCTCATCAGCGCCTTTTATAAGCATGCTAATAAAAAGAAGATAGCGGATAGCACCCTCAAGCCTGCCCAATGGATTTTTTTTAGGTGAGACACAGCATGTGCAGAGCTGGACCCACCCTTTAGTCCTAAGGTTCATCTGCCAGGGCCTAGCAAGCTTGGATGCTGGCAGTGAAGTCCTTAGGATGAAGGTTTTATTAGAGTGTCCTTCTCTTAGATGGAAGGCCTTACAGGGCTAAACGAGCTCCATCTGCCTGGGTTTAGAATTAGAGTTGTCCTTCTCCTAGGATGACTGCCAGAAGGCTAATGAGCACATCCTATCCATACAAGGATTATAGGAACATGGGTATCACTCCCCGCACTTTACCGTGGGCAATGAGTTTAATGCTCCCTCTGCTGTCGGCATAGTTATCACACCAGGGGGCACAGGAGACCCCAAGTGATTTTCAGACTGTGCCTGAATCCCAACTGAGGTAGTCAATAAAATGACATCAATGTTGATGCCTACTAACAAGAAATAGAGTCAAATATTCCTGGGTGCTGCAGGGTTCTGGAAGATGCGCATCCCAGAATACAGCCAAATTGTGAGTCCTCTATTCCTGGTGACTTGCAAAAAGAATGGGTTTCATTGGGACCCTGAACAGCAGCAGGCCTTCAAGCAAATAAAACTGGAGATTGCGCATGCAGTAGCCCTTGGCCCAGTCAGAACAGAGCCAGACATAATGTGCTATACACCTCTGCTGGAGAGAAAGGACATTCCTGGAGCCTTTGGCAAAAGGTAGCTGGAGACACCTGAGGCTGACCACTCAGATTTTGGAGTCGAGCCTATAGAGAATCTGAGGCAAACTACACTCTGACTGAGAAAGAGATCCTGGCAGCCTCTGAGGGAGTCCAGTCTGCATCGGAAGTGATTGGCACAGAGGCACAGCTTCTTCTGGCACCCCAACTACCGGTGCTGGGGTGGATGTTTAAAGGCAAGGTTCCTGCTATGCATCATGTCACTGAGGCAACCTGGAGCAAGTGGATGGCCCTGGTCACACAACGTGCCCGAATTGGTAACACAAATCACCCTGGGATCCTGGAGGTAATAACTGATTGGCCCGAAGGTGAATGTTTTGGTCTAGCCAATGAAGAGGAAGAACAGCCAGTGACTCGTGCTGAGGAAGCTCCACCATACGGTCAGCTGCCAGAGGGTAAGAAACAGTATGCTCTCTTCACTGATGGTTCTTGCTCTATTGTCGGGGCAATTTGTAAGTGGAAGGCAGCTGTATAGAGCCCCTTATGACATGCTGCAGAGGCCACCGAAGGAGAAGGTGGATTGAGTCAAACTGCAGAGCTTAGAGCTGTCCAGCTGGCCTTGGACATTGCTGAACGAGAGAATTGGCCAAAGCTCTACCTCCACACTGACTCATGGATGGTGGCCAATGCACTGGGGGGATGGCTAGACCAATGGAAGAAGGCCAATTGGCAACAGAAAGGAAAAGCTATCTGGGCTTCCGAGATACAGCAGGACAACACCTCTCAGACAGGAAAACTAACTGTAAGGGTTTGTCATGTGGATGCACATGTGCCAAAAAGCCAGGCTGATGAGGAACAACTAAATAATATGCAGGCCAACCAAGCTGCCCAAATTGAAATATCAGAATTAGATCTAGACTGGCAGCCCATAATGTTTCAGGTCACCAGGGAAGAGATGCCACCTACCGATGAGCATGAGATCGAGGGGTGGATCTAACTCTAGACTCTATTTCACAGGTTATCCATGAGTGCGAGACATGCACTGCCATCAAGCAGGCAAAAAGAGTGAAGCCCCTGTGCCATGGTGGATGTTGGTCTAAGTACAGGTACAGTGAGGCATGGCAAATAGACTATATCACACTACCACAGATCTGCCAGAGTAAGCGCTATGTGCTTACTATGGTGGAGGCAACTACCGGCTGGCTGGAAACATATCCGGTGCCTCATGCCACTGCCCGAAATATCATCCTGGGCCTAGAAAAACAAATCCTTTGGTGACTTGGCACACCAGAGAGAATTGAGTTGGACAATGACACTCATTTTAAAAAATGGCCTGGTTACCACCTGGGTCAAAGAGCGTGGGATTGAGTGGATATACCATATTCCCTATCATGCACCAGCAGCTAGAAAAGTTGCAAGATGTAATGATCTGTTGAAAACCATGCTGAAGGCACTGGGCGGGGCAACTTTCAAAAACTGGGACCAGCACATGGCCAAAGCTACGCAGCTGGTCAACACCAGAGGCTCTGTCAATCGACCTGACCCTGCCCAATCTGAACCCCTGAACACTGTTCATGGAGACAGAGTCCCTGTAGTGCACCTGAAAGGTATGCTAGTGTGATGGGGTACATGAAACAGGAAGTTCTTTGTGTCCACCTTACCTCCTCCTTCTCCCAAATCTGTTTGCTTGTTTTCCAAACTGCTCTGCTGCCACCACCCCCTCCCCCAGATTGTTGACATCGGTAACCATGGTAATAAATGGGTGTGGGGTGTGGGGCCGGCTGGAGAGGCGGCTTGCGCCACAAGTCCCTGCCGGGGCTCCCCGGTGTGGTGCGTTACACCCCGCAGACCGGGGGGAATCGGGCAGGCACAGAATGGGGAGGTGACTTTCATGTGCAAATCAGCTGAGTGAAAAGTCCGCCTGNTGCCTCAAGCAAAGGCAAACCGATCTGTGGGATTGTTTTTGCTCAGGGACCAGGTTTTACGTGGTGGGTAATGCAAAAAGATGGGGAAACGTGGTGTGTACCTCAGGGGGACCTTATGTTTGGCTAAAAATCTCTTTGCAAAGAAAGACCGTACCTGGATGTATACAGCTGATGTATATAGTTAAGTTCTTTCTGCAGTGTAGTATATGCATATATGTATGATAATGTATATAGTTCTATGAAAACAGTTTGTTGAGGCATATTGGTGAGAAGAAGGAGAAGAAAAGGGGATACAGGGGTGGAATGTGATGGGGTACATGAAACAGGAAGTTCTTTGTGTCCACCTTTTCTCCTCCTCCTTCCCCTAAATGTATTTGTTTTGTTTCTAAACTGCTCTGCTGCGTGGCCAGCCCCCTCCCCCAGTGGACTGACTGTGGTGGGTGTGGGACAGGCCAGAGTGGTGGCACCTGGGAGCCCCAGCGCTGGCCAGGGGAGGTGATGCACTCTGGAGCAGCGGCTGCTTACACCCCCGGAGCAGTAGCTGCTCACATTCAGTGGCCTGGCAACCCCATTCCAATGGCACAACCCCATTCCAACGGCATGGAGCTGCCGGGAGGCAATGGGCGGCTGGCATCCCAGTGCAGCTTTCATGTTCAAATCAACAGGACAAAAGAGCCACCTGGAAAGGGACATTTAGTGCAAAGAGCTCTGGGAGTCACGCGCACAGGAAACTCTGGGGAATCTTGCGATGCTTCACCCCTTGTTTAACACCAGCGCAGGACAGACCACTTCCTCTTTTAACTTCATTCTGGGAACACAGGGCAGGAGAGAGGACCAATCGGGACCCTGCCACGTGGCCCTACACTATCTTGCATGCCACATGGCACTCCGCCCTCCATCTAGACCGGGAGCTTCTTCTCTTCTATCATCCAACTCTATCCATCACCCTGGTTCCTCCATCCACCATCTCAGGTCACCTCATCTTCCTTCTCACCCCAACCGGACTATATTTCTTGCAGGTTTTATCGGGGGTAAGGGGGAAAACCTTGTGGTATGGTGAGGGGGG
>VWZO01013371.1:55708-70951 GCA_013396975.1 Bucco capensis | reverse complement strand
CTGCGTGTTGCAGGTGTAGCTATGGTGTCCGGCAAGCAGCTGGCTGACTTCGGTTACAAGGCCTTCTCCGGCTCCATGATGCTGCTGACGGTGTACGCTGGCTACCTGTGTGGAGTTCGCGCCTATCGCCTCCTCCAGCGCCGGCACGAGCGGCAAAACACTGCCGGCCCCGAGAGCTGATGGCGGCCTGGCTACCCACACCCACTGTGCCGGCTGAGGGGAAGAAGGGAAACGGCCTCAGCGTGTCCTCGGGGCGGGGAGGAGATAGAGAACAATAAAGAGCCTGGGGAAAGTCCAGGTGTGGTGCTGCGAGTGGTGTGTGTGCGCAAACCAGCGTGACCAGGTCCCTTCTTACCTTCAGTAGTGCTTCTCAGCAGCAGCACAGCTGCTTAGAACCACGGGAGAGAAGGATACAGAGAATTCCTGCGTGGTGAGGCTTGGAAGGGACCTCTCAGCATCACCTAATCCCCACCCCCAGCAGCTTGCCCAATAGCACCTCCAGTTGGGCTTGGAATCTGTCTCCACCCAAGAAGACTCCTCAAGCTCTCTGGGCAGCCTGGGCCAGGGCTCTGCCTCCTTACTCACAACAACCAACCTCCTCCTGCTCAGCTGCAAGCTCCTGGCTTCCCCTTGGTGCCCATTGGCCCTGGGCACCCCTGAGCAGAGTGTGGCCCCAGCCTCTTGCCCCCTGTACCCTTCAGCTCTTGCTGAGCAGGGAGCAGCTCCCCTCTGGCTCTGCTCTTCTCCCCAGGCCTCTCAGCCTTTCCTCCTCCTGCCAGAGATGCTCCAGTGCCCTCAGCATCTTGTTTGCCTCTGCTGGCCTCTCTGGAGGAGTTCCTTGTCTCTCTGGAGCTGGGGAGCCCAGACCTGGCCCCAGAACTCCAGCTGTGGCCTCACTAGGGCAGAGGAGATGAGGAAAACCTGTCCTTGATTTGATTTTTCTCAAGATGAAACATACCACCCCAGCTTCTGAAGCATCTTTTAATCAGAGGTAAGAGTAAACAATGGTATAAAATGGTAACAACTCCAGAAGTTTCCCCAATTCTGTTCCTGCCTGACACACACAGACCTCCCATTGCCCCCAAGTACCCTTGAGTAAAACCAAAAGCAGCCAAGCCTGCAGAGTGTGGCTCCTCCTGCAGCTCACTGCTTCCTCCACCCACTTCCACAACCAAGAGCAGCAACATTCACTTCTGTCTTGGGAGTAGAGAGATAAGCAGGACCCAAACCAGCTTTCTTTTGGGGCAAATTAAACCACACTGCTCTGCCCCCTCAGCTCAAGTCCTGGCTTAGCCAAGTTTAATCCAGGAGGTCTAGAAACCTCTTCCAAAAAAAAAAACAACAAATCACAACTTGCAACAGAACAAAAAAACCCCAAATAATAAATTTAAAAGGCCATGTATTGTGATATTTGTCTTAGGGGCAAGAAACAATCCCCCCTCCCAATCTCAGAAGGCTCTAGTCAAGACTTCAGAGGGGCTTGCAGCACCAAAATAGGCAGCAAATGCTGGCCTGGTCCCTGGTGACAGCAGAGATAGGAGCTGGAACCTCCTTAGCACCCTGATGGCAAGCTAGGATAAGTCCAACTCAAAGCTTGGCTGTAGTCCAGAGTGCTCACAGCAGGGCTGAGGAGAAAAGGAGTCTCTGCTACAGCCAGGGCAGCTGGGATGTGGCACTGTGGACCCACACAGGTTCTCCATGCTCTGAAGTGGCTTCTGGAGTGCATCAAGGAGATAAAGTGAACCTGCCCTGGAGCAAACCAGCACTGAAATGGCACCATGAGCCTCCTGCAGTCAGCCCAGTCCAGGCTTGTTCCACCTCCAGTCCAAAACCACTTTGTCACCAGCAAAGATACCTCTGGCAGAGAGGGATGGGATGAAGAGTGAAGTAGAAGATGGCTTCAGGTGAAGCCTGCAGCTTTCCTCTCTACCCTAGTGGTTGGCTTTTCTCCCTGGTGTTGTGCCAAGCCTCTTGGCCTGCTCTGCCTTGTGCCCATAGCTGATTTGCTGGAGGTTTCTGGGGAAAGGGGGGGATCTTGATTAAAGATCACTTGGGACTGTGGAGCTTCAACACAACTAGATAGTTAGAGGGAAGTTGGTGTTTGCTGAAGGCCAAGCCCAAGAGGCTCTTTACTCCTCTTCTGTCCACTGGCCCCCAGGCACGTGGCCGTTGAGGCGGTTGGAGCCGTTCCTGGAAGTGCTGAGGATTCCTTTTGTGCTGTTGCAAGTCACCTCCTCCTCTTCTGAGCTGCTCTCCACATCGCTGCGGTCATCCTTGGAGACCTGAGCACCTCAAGGGAAGGTGGAGAGGGGAAAGGGCAAAAGGGGAGTTGAAAACAACAAAAAAATTGGAGAAAAAGAGTAGTTAGAAAGTGGGGTCCATGTGATCAACCAGGTCAGTGACTCTGACCTTCAACAGCTGCTCCTCAAGCACTTGCAGCTCCCAAGGAGGAACTTGTCCCACACAAGACACTGAGCAGGACCCCTGGGAAATACAAGTGCCATTTGGCAAGCAGCTCACAGGACACTGCCCAGCTTTGCTTGCTCTCCTCATCCAGCTTTGAAGCTCTCACCAACCTGAAGCACAGCACCTGAGTGAGAACATTCCTAAACCAGCTGTGCTCCAGGAGCAGGGAGGCACTGGGCTGCTCTGGCAGTGCCCAGCTCAACTCTCTTTACTGAACATCCTTTTCCAAACAACAGATTGGTTTGGAATCACAAACCCCTTCCCCACCAGAATCATGATGACCAAACCTCATCTCCAAAGCAGTTTTCCAGAGAACATTTTGTCCTACAGGGAACTGCTTTGGTATTTTAAAGGTTAACCAGCTCTATTCCTCCTGTTACTGTTTGCACAAATGTCTCCTCACTGCCTGTGCTTCATCCAAGAGAACTCATTCAAGAGCACAAGCCTGTTGGGATGCAGGCTGTGGAACAAAGACAAATCATCTAAGCCAGCAAACAATCAGGAAGAGAAGGAGATCTCATCCCTGGGGTCACAGAATCCCCAACTCCTAGCATGGTTGGGGTTGGAAGGGACCTCTGGGCATCATCCAGTCCAACCTCCCCTGCTCCAGCAGGATCACCTCCAGCTGGGCTTGGGATCTCTCCACACAAGGAGACTCCACAAGCTCTCTGGGCAGCTCCAGTGCTCTAACAGCCTCAAGATCAAGAAGTTTCTCCTGCTGGAAGCTCCTGGCTTCCCCTTGGTGTCCGTTGCCCCTGGGCACCCCTGAGCAGAGTGTGGCCCCAGCCTCTTGCTCCCTGCACCCTTCAGCTCTTGCTGAGCTTTGAGCAGCTCCCCTCTGGCTCTGCTCTTCTCCCCAGGCCTCTCAACCTTTCCTCCTCCTGCCAGAGAAGCTCCAGTGCCCTCAGCATCTTGTTTGCCTCTGCTGGACTTTCTCCAGGAGTTCCTTGTCTCTCTAGAGCTGGGAAGCCCAGAGTTGAGAGCTCCCCACCTGCCTTCACTTAGAAGCCTGGCTACAAGCCCAGCAGCCTTGCTGTCTCCAGGGGTTCCTGAGCCTCTGGAGGCTGCTCCAGGCACACCATGGTGCCACAGGAGGGCACTGCCCCAGCACAGCTTCAGCAGGGTAAGGGAAGAGCTCCCAAACCCAGCCCTAACTCCAAACAAAGCCCTTGGGCTGGTGGCTGGCTGCCAGAGCCATAAATCCAAGTGCTGAGCAGTCCCCAAGGCAGGCTCTCCTCACGTGTGCTCTGCAGCTAATAGTCCTCATATACTTCATGGGCAAGCACTTTGTGGCTAGCTTCTTTCTACTCTGCCTGCTTTGGAGTCAGGCTTGAGGCTTTCCAACAGCAGCAGGCAGGAAGTTTTGGAGCTGAAGGGAAGATGTGGCAGGAAGCCAGGTCAAGTTAATCATCTCCAGGCCTGCTGGATGTCCTAGGCTTTCTGTGCGGTGCCAGAACTTTGGGGATCTTTCCCCCACTCTCCTGCAAGTTCAAGAGGTCACTGGAAGGAAGTAGAAATCCCCCCCCAATTTTTGACATGATTTAGGGGATAAGTGGCAGTGCTACTCCTTTTCACCAGAGGGCTTGCTCTTCTCCTGTCCTCTTCCCCTCAGCAGAGGGTTAATGAGCCCTAAAGGCAGAGCTCAGAGTCTCTGTGGGTGTCTAAAAGCAGAGAGGTGAAGGTCATGCAGCTAGCTGACAGCAGATAAGAACAAACCCCAAGAGACTGCTTTGACCTTTGGAAACAACCTGCCATTAGCATCCTGGGAGAAGCAGGACTCTGCCAACCAGGGAGAAATAATGTCTGAGGAGAAGGCACCAGCCACCTAAAAGCCCTCCCAGCACAGCTCTGCTCTTGTCTTAGCCCTGAAACAGAGAGAGAACAAACAGAAGCACAGATCAACACTTACATGCAAAGGATGAAAGTGTCCAGCTCCAATCTGGCACAGAGAAAAGGAGGAAAGAATGAAGGAGACAGAGCTTAGAGTCCCCTCCTGTGGCTTAGGTCACCTGGACAGGAGAGAAGCAAGGAAAGGAAAAAGATGTAGACCTCAGGATCTAGAAACAGCTGCAGAGCCAGAAAATAAGACACTGGGGGGGGAAGAGATGAGAAGCTCATGTGCACACCCTTCCCCTGAAGATGTTTCTCAAGCTTCTGTTCTAATTTTAGGGGCAGCTAAGAGTTCTACATCAAACAAAGTAGAGGCATGAGAGAAACTTAGCTCAGAAGCCCAACTATCTGATAAAACCCCAAGCACTGGGGCTGTGAGCTCAGCTGCTGCTCTCTGGCAGCTGCAAAGGAAGTGGCTTCTCTTTGCTTGCCCTAGCTCATGCTACTTCAGTTGAACTTACACCTTTTTGCTTGGTTGCAGCTAAGAGTCAACAACTAAAAGTCAACTAGGGCAGGATCTGCTGCTAAGCAGCTGCTGTAGTTTCACTCTCCCTTCTCCCTCAGATTCCCAACCCTAATTTCAACTGCAATACTCAGGACTGAAGCTAGACTGCACCCAATTAGCCCAGAGGCAGCCTGGGCCAGGGCTCTGCCTCCTCACTCACATCAAACAACCTTTTCCTCCTTCTGGAAGCTCCTGGCTTCCAGTGTGTGCCCATTCCCCTTGGCACCTCTGAGCAGAGTGTGGCCCCAGCCTCTTGCCCCCTGCACCCTTCAGCTCTTGCTCCCTCTGGCTCTGCTCTTCTCCCCAGGCCTCTCAGCCTTTCCTCCTCCTCCTGCCAGAGCTGCTCCAGCGCCCTCAGCATCTTCCTGGCCTCTCTCCAGGAACTCCTTGTCTCTCTGGAGCTGGGGAGCTTGGAGCTGGCCTCACTAGGGCAGAGGAGAGAGGGAGGAGAACCTCCCTGGCCCTGCTGCTCACACTCTTGTGAATGCACCCCAATCCTTTCCTGGCCACCAGGGCACATTGCTAGCTCATGGGCAACTTATTGTCCTCCAGGACATTTTCTTACCACATCTAAACACACTAGAAAATGTTGTTATTGCCCTGCCTGATCAGAAGAGAGGGAAGCATCCTGCCTTTGGAGACACCTGGCAACTCAGGGCTGCAGAGCAACCAAGGTGAAACAAAAGCAAAGCCCTCTTGATTGCCAAATCCTTCAGCAAAGGGCTGAGTGCTTCCCAGGGCTTGGAGGATAAAGGCCTCAAAGCATTCAGCAGCATCCTTACCTTGCCCCTCACCAGGGCCTTGTAGGCAGTGCGAATGATGAGGTAAGACCAGATGACATGCAAGAGCTGCAAGGTGATCAGAAGGCCATTGAAGAGCCACCAGGAAGGGTAAGGCCCAATCAACTCCCAGCTTTCAAAGAGGGTTGTATTCAAAATCCTAGAAAAGAGCCAAAAAACAAACCCACACACACCAGATGCACAACAGTTTGCAGCTCCTGGAAGCATCTGCTGCTTTGCTCCTGCCATGAGAACCTCTTGGCAGAGTCAGGAGACAAGACTAAAAGCAAAGCAAGAAACATTGGAACAGAGCAACCAAGCTGGTGAGTGTTCTGCTGTTTGGGGACACACACACAGATCTGCTGCCAATTTCCTTCTCAAAAGCATGAGCACTGCTAATAACTTCCCAGGAAGTGATGTCATCCAAGCATCTGTTAGCACACTCAGCCTTGGGCTCTCTTCACCCATATTTGAAGATCAGGAAGGAATTTTGTTCTCAGTAGACCAACCTCCTCTCCTTCTGCAGCAATGCTGTTCCAGGACTCTTTCTGTTCTGCCTTCCATTCTGACCCAAGAGGATCTCTCCTGGGGAGAATCAGCAGCTCAGCTCTGTTCTGCCTTCCATCCTGACCCAAGAGGATCTCTCCTGGGGAGGAGCAGCAGCTCAGCTCTGTTCTGCCTTCCATCCTGACCCAAGAGGATCTCTCCTGGGGAGGATCAGCAGCTCAGCTCTGTTCTGCCTTCAGTCCTGACCCAAGAGGATCTCTCCTGGGGAGAATCAGCAGCTCAGCTCTGTTCTGCCTTCCATCCTGACCCAAGAGGATCTCTCCTGGGAAGAGCAGCAGCTCAGCTCTGTTCTGCCTTCAGTCCTGACCCAAGAGGATCTCTCCTGGGGAGAATCAGCAGCTCAGCTCTCTTCTGCCTTCAGTCCTGACCCAAGAGGATCTCTCCTGGGGAGGATCAGCAGCTCAGCTCTGCTGTTCCAGGACTCTCTCTGTTTTCCCTCCCAGCTCAATCCCAGAGTTCCTGAGCTCCAGGATCCAGCCCCTGAGCCTGAGTGCTGCTGAATCCTCCTCCTGTGCTCTTCTCTTCCCTCAGATCGTTCTGGATTCCTCCTGCCAAGCTGGAGGACTAGAAACTGTTTTATGGGAGAAAGCTTGGTGCTCTCTTCTTTCATTGCTGTTTTGCTGGGAGTTACTGCTAGTACTTCAGCAATTTCATAAACACTTTAAGTTTTATGAAGCAGAGAGGGATGGAGAGACCTTTAAAGAGGTCATTAATTCCACAGAGCTTTTAACATCTCACCAGAGAAGAGAAACAGAGAGCCCAAACCCCCTGAAATGCAGCTAGAGAAACACCTCCCTCCCAGGCAGTTTATGGATGAATTACATGCAATTCCAGAAGGCTGCTGCTGCTTTCTACTACTAATTAGGGCAGGGAATCTAGGTGAAGTGAAGTACTGCTGCCAGATTGCTCTGCAGAGCTGAGGTGTTCCCTTACAGCCAATGGAAAAAGGCATGAAAGATTTACAAGGCTGTGAGCACCACAGCATGAGGCAAGAGCATCACCTCAGGACAGGGAGCAGCAAGAGAAACAATGGCAATTCTCTCCTCTGTCACTGAGCTGATGAAGACATGAAAATGAAAGCTCATCCTGTTCCCTAACTGGAGCCCAAACAAGTTGTTCCAGGTCATTTCTACATCATATTCAGGCCTTGAAGCTTTGACCCCAAGCTTGGCCCTTAGGGGCTCTTACAGAAAGCCTAAGACCCAAGCAAAGCAGCTGCATCATGAAGCTATTTAAGCAGGATAAATAAGGATAAATAAGGAGAAGTTGGGGTCTTTACACTCCCTGAAGGTTGAGCACCTGAGCCTGGTGAGGATCAGCAGCTCAGCTCTGTTCTGCCTTCAGTCCTGACCCAAGAGGATCTCTCCTGGGAAGGAGCAGCAGCTCAGGACTCTCTGTCTTCTGCCTTCCATCCCAATCCAAGAGTTCCTGAGCTCCAGGATGCAGCCCCTGAGCCTGAGTCCTCCTGCTACAGCATCAGTGGTGAGGGAGTTGCCATCCAGGGGAAGTTGGTTCTGGTATTGGTTTTGTGTGTGTGTATATACAGATATATACACTTCATTTTCTTGTTATTATTTCCATGAGTTTAAGTTCCATTTCCAATCCCCAAGTCTCTCTCTCTGTTAATTTCCCCTTTTCCTCCATGGAGTGAGGGAAAAGGAGATAACAGAGAAGATCTCTCCCTGGGTTAGTGCTTGGCCCAGCCCTAAACTTGACACATCCTTATCCAGACTTCTTTGATGCATTTACTGGAGAACAAGCAAGAGCTTTAACTGCAGCCCTGACAGCAAAGTTTAGTTAGTTGTCAGCTCTGAGTGGTGTCCAAGCACCCAAAGGGAATGGGCATGGAAGTTATCCACTGCCTAGGGAATAAACACATGCAGTAAAAGTGAAATAAACTGAGTAATAATCAAGTGTAAGCTGAAATCAACTGTGGAATAACCAGGTGTAGCCACATTTCCAATAGTAACAGCTCCAAGAGAAGCAGCTCCCCAAGCTTGACCTACTGAGGGAGAAGGAATCTCATTACAGGCTCATTAGCTAATTGGGTTTTACCTCCCAAGCAACCTCGAGATCTATTTCAGGCTCTCAACAGTCCCCACACAAAGGACAGGAGAGGAGTGGCTGAAGAAGCAGAACCTGCAATGATGACTAAGCCAGCTCCTCAACCATCCAATTCACCCTAAAATGCTGCTCCTCACTTGGAGCTCTGCCTAAAACTCACCAAGAGAAGCAAACAACCCCAAAAAGCTTTCAGAGCAAGGAGTGGCTGCCTTGGTTCCAGCTAACAAACACTGTCCTCACCCTGCAGCAGAGGAGCTGAGTGCTAAGAAGCTTCTTCACCTGCTCCAAACTGGGGTTTGTCTGCAAGAAAGTCTAAATAGCAAGGCTGTGCTGACAGGAGTGGAAAAACCAAGATGATCTGAGAGCTTGCAGGTGCTTACCAGAAAGGATAAATGCCCAACCGTGTCACAATGAAAACAAGCCCAAAGAGCATGAAGAAAGCATCACAGAGCCGTTGGTACTTGGCATAATTGGCTAACTTTGCAGCCTGAAAAAAGAGACAAAGAAACAGGAGAAGATTAGTCCTTTTGGGCACTGATGTCATTAGCAGGCTGGAAAGCTTCCCAAACTCCCTCAAGCCATCACATTAGTGAGGAGTTGGAAAGGTGCAGGGATTCTTTGCAGCTGAAAAGCTGACAAGGCAGGATCAAGCAGCAGCTTGATGGCATGGTTAAGGCAGGTTTATCAAGAAGGGGAAGTCAGCTTTGCTCCCTTGAGCCCAGAGGAGGGCTAGGCAGCTTCCAGCCTTTAGATCATCTCTGGGTCCTCCTCAGGATCCACTCCACCAGCTTCATGTCTCTCCTGTGCTGAGCACTCCAGAGCTGGCCCCAGCACGGCAGCTGAGGTGCAACCAGAGCACAGGAGCAGCATCCCCTCCCTGCCCTGCTGACCAGGACACAGTTAGCTCCTGAGGGCCCCAGAGCTGGATGCAGGACCCCAGCTGAGGTCTCCCCAGAGCACAGGAGCAGCATCCCCTCCCTGCCCTGCTGACCAGGACACAGTTAGCTCTTGAGGGCCCCAGAGCTGGATGCAGTACCCCAGCTGAGGTCTCCCCAGAGCAGAGCACAGGGGCAGCATCCCCTCCCTGCCCTGCTGACCAAGACACAGTTAGCTCCTGAGGGCCCCAGAGCAGAGGGGCAGCATCCTCTCCCTGCCCTGCTGACCAGGACACAGTTAGCTCCTGAGGGCCCCAGAGCTGGATGCAGTACCTCAGCTGGGGTTTCAGGAGAGCAGAGCAGAGGAGAAGCATCCCCTCCCTGCCCTGCTGACCAGGACACAGTTAGCTCTTGAGGGTCCCAGAGCTGGATGCAGTACCCCAGCTGAAGTCTCCCCAGGGGCAGCATCCCCTCCCTGCCCTGCTGGCCAGGACACAGTTAGCTCCTGAGGGCCCCAGAGCTGGATGCAGTACCTCAGCTGGGGTTTCAGGAGAGCAGAGCAGAGGAGAAGCATCCCCTCCCTGCCCTGCTGGCCATGCCTCTTCTGATGCAGCCCAGGACATGCTTAGCTCTCTGGGTAGAAAGGGCACATTGCTAGTTGATGGACAGCTTTTTGGTCACCAGAACCCCCAAGTCCTTCTCAGCAGAGCAGTTTCTTCTGCCATGCTGCACTGATCTCTGGCATTGCCTCAAGCCAGGTGCAGGACTTTGCACTTGGCCTTGTTGAACCTCACTCTGTTCATGTGAGCTTACAGCTCCAGCTTGCCCAGGTCCCTCTGGATAGCTTCCTCCTTTCTGCATCACTCAGCTTCATAGAATCAGAGACTTGTCAGGGTTGGAAGAGACCTTCCAGCTCCTCTAGTGCCATGGGCAGGGACACCTGGCACTAGAGCAGCTTGCTCCCAGCCCCAGCCAGCCTGGCCTGCAATGCTTCCAGGGATGGATGGGGCTGCCACCACCTCTCTGGCCAACCTGGGCCACTGGCTCAGCACCCTCCTGCCAACAACTGCTGCCTAACAGCCAACCTCAAGCTCCCCTCCTCAAGCCTAAAGCCTAGCACTGCCTCACAGCCTCACAAGTCCTTCCCCAGCCCTCTTGGAGCTTCCCTGCACATCCTGCAAGGCCACCAGAAGCTCTCCTGGGAGCTGCAAAGAGCTGCAAGGCAACTCACCTCTAAAAGGAAATCTGATGCATCATGGAGGCAGAGCACCAGAGTCCCAACACGCACCATGTTGTTCATGTAAGAGAAGGTGATGAGCCCAATGGTAGCCAAATGATGGACAAACATAATCAGGAAGTCCTGCAAAGAGAACAAAAAAAGGAAGGAATGAAGCCTTTTTGGCTGTTCAATCTATGCAAAGGTTTGGAAGAGAGCTCTGACTCCACTTGAGATGAAGCCCAGCTCATCACACAACATCCAGAAAGGTCTCTGCCAGCAGCTGTGCTCCTGGGAAGGCAACAACTCTGCCCAGCACAGGCTCTTCTGGCACACACAGGCAAGGTAAAGAGAAGAAAGCCTGCAGATCCAATCAAATCCATTGGCAGGACAACACACAGCCCTGCTTTTTGGCTCCTTTTGGTTGTCCAGGCCTAATCCTAGTCCAAGAATGCTGCTCTCACTCTGTCAGTGTTCAGATGATGCCAGAGCCTAGCAGACACTGCATGGTTAAGGAACCACCAGAGATCATCTAGTCCAAGCTTCCCTGCTCCAGCAGGGTCACCTAGAGCATTGTGGCCAAGTGGGCTTGGAATCTCTCCAGAGATGGAGACTCCACAAGCTCTCTGAGCAGCCTGGGCCAGAAGTTTCCCTCTCAGCCTCCTCCAGGCTAACCAAGCTCAGCTTTTCCTCCTCAGGGAGATGTTCCTGCTTCCTCAGCATCTCTGTTGGACTCCCTCCAGGAGCTCCATGGCTCTCTCTTGTCCTGAGGAGTTACTGAACTCCAGGAGGAGCCTGCCCAGGGCTGAGGAGAGCACAGAATATAACCCAACAGCATCTTTCCAAGGTGCATCCATCCCTTCAGGGCTCTTTTCCTTCCACCTAGCTACAATACTTCCATGGCAAGGCTTGCAGTGGAGAATGGAATCCACTTGATGAGTACAAAATTAACCACTCTACGCAGGCTCAGAGGTGTTCTTCATCACTCCCCTGCTCCAAGATATTCTGCAGTGCCTTACCTGCTAAGATTTCAGAGCAGAAAACAATATCCCAGGCAAACTTTGCCTCTGGAATACAAGAACTGAGCTCATTTGCTCCTCTGCAGTTTGGAGACCAGAAGCAATAAACCATGATTGATTGCCAAAGTGTTTTCCAACAGCAACACTAAAGCCAAATCCTAGAACCCTGCACAAGAATTCTGGGACTCACAACAAGTCCTCATCCTGCTACAGATACAGAGAGGGAAAATTACCTTCCAAAAAAGCCATTTTTTAGTGTTTGCCATTCTCTCAGCAAGGCAGCTGGCTTGCAGCATCTCATGTTTAGCTTTTCTTGCAAGCCTTCTAATTAAATCTCTTTTTACCCAGTGATTTGATAAGTTTTTTATTGGGAGGTAATGAGTGATTCTGTTCTTTCCCCTAGAAAGACTCTCAAGGATACACATGAGGCTTGCTCCTCCCTTCTCCCCAGGGCTGGGCACTGATTACAGAGGGAGGGAGGAGGAAAATATAGTTCTTTCCTGTGCTTTAGCTTTCCTGGCAAGGCACACTCACATTGCCACTGAATCCCAGCTCACCTTGCGTTTGATGTCTGTAAACTGAGAGAACATGAGGGACCAGTAGAAGGCCAGCTCCAAGATATAGTAGTAATAAAGCCTGGATGTTAGAGGCTGCAAAACAAACATAACACACTTAGAAGGCAAAGGATTTTACATTTACAAGCACATCCAACTTTTCCTTCCTTCCCATCCCACTTGGCTCTGCCAGAACGCTGAGGCATAAGTCAGAAGAGCTAGATGGAGTGCAAACAAGCTCAAGCAGCAGATCTCTTACTCTAGGCTTAGTCACACAAACATACTTGAGGTGTCTGAGCTTCATTTAAAAGGTCTAACATTTCCCTGTCAATATTTACAACTCATACTGCAGGCAAACCCAGCACTAAGAGACACTTCTTGGCCTCTAGACAACCCCAACACTGTAGAGAAGTTACCACTAGCATTTGAGGCATCTTTTCCTTTCCCTTTTAATAGTCATATAGATAAAAATGAGGATGAACTGAGTCATTTCTACCTGAGGAAACACTGCTACTAACCAAGCTAAGCAGGCTCTGAAGAGACAAGGAGTAAATGGCAACTTTGTGCCTCCTAAAGTGGCCACGAAGCCACAGGAACACTCTGCAGCATCCAGCTCACAGAGGACCTAGAGCACTCCAAGCTCCTGAGCCTCAGGAATGAGAAGCAAGGCTCCTGAGCCTCAGCACCTAGAAACACTCCAGGCTCCTGAGCCTCAGCACCTAGAAGCACTCCAGGCTCCTGAGCCTCAGCACCTAGAAGCACTCAAGGCTCCTGAGTTTCAATCTGCTATCAACAACAATAAATAAATCCTGAAACTGTGTAAAAAATTGGAAGTTACCAAGTGTTTCTCTCCTACCTGGAAAGGGTAATTGTACCAGCACTGTCGTGTGTCCCAAAACCAGGGTGCCTAAAGGGACAAGAGAAAGGTTTAGTTCACTGTCACCATCACAATCCTGTTGCACTGACATTTGCTCTTCATTCCACTATTCAAGCTCAATTGATTTGCCAACACCCTAGTGATTGCCAATATTCTTTCTGCAGTCAAAGGTAAGTTACACTGCAGTGGAAACTCAAAGCAGAATGAAGACCCCAAGAGATGAATCAAGAGGGAGACAAGAAGAAAATGAGCAGCATTTGATAGCCAAACCCCCAAATCCCACAGTTCTGTTCTGGGGGTAACAGGACAAATAAGTTTCTACTCTTTCCATAAGGATAGAAGCTTTCCTGTAGTGTAAAGAAGGATTTGAAGCAGAAATCTCAACATAAAGGTGACTCTTAGCTTGTTTTCAGCTAGGTGCAAGCAGAGACACAGGCAGACTCCTGAGCCAGCAGCAGAGAAGGAGCAGAAGGATGAGAAGAGAGCAACTCACCGTCCAGAGAAACCTGAGGCCATAAAAAAAGATACTTAAATAAAATGTAAATCTCCACCTGCCAAAAGAAGCAAAAAATTCAACTTACAAAAGAGAAACTACTGCTGCTTCTCATTCCCAACAAAATAACCTAGTGGAAAAGGCCCAGTTCTGTCCCCACCAACATGGTCATGCTTCCTCTGTAAACATTTCATGTCAGGATCAATTCCATCCAGAGTTTTCACATCACAAGCAGCCAAGTTCAGAGTGGACATGCATCATTTATAGGCTTTAATAGACAAGAAACAAGGCAACAACATTGTTATCCAGAAGGTTGCCTAATAGATGGAGTTATCCCTCTTACCTTGTGGCTTTAAGCAGACAAAACCATACTGGGGGGGGAAGGAATTACTATGAAGAAAGTGACTGGAGAGGAAAGAAAGCAGCAGAGAAGAAAGAACAAGTCAGGGAGAAAAAATCCTCATCTGCTACTACACTAACAGAGATAACTGCAAGCATTCAGAAAGAAACAAAAAGAAGGATGAACTGAAAGCAAAAGAAAGAGGAATCCAACAAGTCCAAACAGCATTTTGCAAGCCATGAGGTCATTGTGGCTGGGAACAAAGCCTGCTCTGCACCAGAGCTGTGCACACACAGCAGGGCTAACACCTGCCCCAAAAACCTGCTCCCACTGCCTAAAGCTGCTCATTGCTAACAGGAATAAATCCTGCTCAGCTGTTCTGCTCTCTCAGGCACATAGAGAGAATATTTTGGCATTCTCCAAGCTCTCCTAACTTCTTTCATTCCCTTCGAGAAGAGTTCCTCTTGCAGCAACCCAAACCCAAGAGTTTAAATGAGTTTAACTGAGCAGCTGAGCCCAGTTCCAGCTAGAACAGAGCACACACAGAGCTGGAGCTGTAAAATGAAGCCAACCTCTCTTGGCCTTTGCACAGACATACATGCTCTCACAAAATTTGGTGAGGGTGGTGGGTTTGTCCTGGTTCCTCCGGTGCCGAAACCAGCGCTGGATCTTCCGCACATCCCAGTCCAGCTGCTTGGACAAGCCTTCTAACCTTCTGCCATCTGGAGACTGCAGGAAAAGGGAACAAGAGTCATTCTTCTCCTCCTTCTCAACCTATTTGCAGCCTGAGATCCTCTCTGCATTACCACAGAGTAAAAACACATCGTAGATAGAGACTCGAAGCAGGAACTCATTGCCATGAATGTTAATTCCACTTTAGCCTTCACAAGCCACTAATGAATTACTCAGAATGCTTTAGGTTTAGGATTTCCTCATCTCTGTCATCAGGATGACAAAGAAAGCAATCGTTCTGTTTCTTCATGTGGGGAGGAGACACTTGGAAAATGTCTTGTCCTACCTGCTGAGCACTTGCACATCAGTTCAAAGAGTCCAGGAAGATGGAAGCTGAATGTACAGCTAAGGGATGCAACTCACTGCAGCTTTAGGGATATTGTAAAGGAAGAGTAAGAGAAAGACCTTCCAGCTCCTCTAGTGCCATGGGCAGGGACACCTGGCACTAGAGCAGCTTGCTCCCAGCCCCAGCCAGCCTGGCCTGCAATGCTTGCAGGGATGGATGGGGCTGCCACCACCTCTCTGGCCAACCTGGGCCACTGGCTCAGCACCCTCCTGCCAACAACTGCTGCCTAACAGCCAACCTCAAGCTGCCCTCCTCAAGCCTAAAGCCATTCCCCTAGTCCTAGCACTGCCTCACAGCCTCACAAGTCCTTCCCCAGCCCTCTTGGAGCTTCCCTGCACATCCTGCAAGGCCACCAGAAGCTCTCCTGGGAGCCTTCTCTGCTCCAGACTCAACAAGGCCAACTCTCTCAGCCTGGCCTCACAGGAGAGCTGCTCCAGCCTCTGCTCATCCTCGTGGCCCTGCTCTGGACACCTTGCAGCCCCTCCAGCTCTTGCTTGTGCTGGGGGCTCCAGAGCTGGCC
>VWZO01013371.1:28364-47340 GCA_013396975.1 Bucco capensis | reverse complement strand
ACGCGCCCCCCGCCGCCCCAGCCACGCCTCTCCTCTCCCTTCCCCGCCTCCTCCCTCCCACCGCCCCCGCGCACGCGTGAAACCGGCGGGGAGAAGGGGCAGGGGCCGGGCCTGGCCCGGGAAACGCCTCTCCCGCAACAGCCAGGGACCGTTAGGTGCGAGCAGGCACGCTGCGCGGGAAAGCTCCCGCTGTGCGCGCCGCCTCCAGACGGGATGGGGAGGGAGCGCGTGCCCGCCGCCGATTCCAGACGGGATGGGGAGGGAAGCGCGTGCCCGCCGCCGCTTCCAGACGGGATGGGGAGGGAGCGCGTGCCCGCCGCCGCCTCCAGACGGGATGGGGAGGGAAACGCGTGCCCGCCGCCGATTCCAGACGGGATGGGGAGGGAAACGCGTGCCCGCCGCCGCCTCCAGACGGGATGGGGAGGGAAGCGCGTGCCCGCCGTCGCCTCCAGACGGGATGGGAAGGGAAGCGCGTGCCCGCCGCCGCCTCCAGACGGGATGGGGAGGAAAGCGCGTGCTCGCTGCCGCCTCATGGCGTACTGAGGAGGGAAAGTGAGCGCTGTTCGCTGCTTCCGAGCGCGCAGGTTTGGCTTGCTTTGTTTGTTTCTTTATCCATCAACAGATCCTAGGCTCACCCAATCATTATGGCTGGAAAAGGCCTCTAAGAGCATCAAGGGAACCCCTCACAGAATCATCACCAAGGCTGGCAAAGACCCCCCAGGATCATCCAGTGCAGCCTATGACCCAATACACCACAACATCTAAACCATGCCACTCAGTGCCACATCCAAGCTTCTCTTAAACACCTCCAGGGACGGTGACTCCACCACCTCCCTGGGCAGCCTATTCCAGAGCCCAATCACCCTCTGCGTGAGGAAGTGCTTCCTAATGTCCAGTCTAACTCTCCCCTGCTGCAGCTTCAAGCCATGGCCTCTTGTCCTGTCACTAGCTGCCATGGAGAAGAGCCCAACCCCTACCTGACTACAACTTCCCTTCGGGTAGTTGTAGAGGGTGATAAGGTCCTCCCTGAGTCTCCTCTTCCTCAGGCTAAACAGTCCCAGTTCCCTCAGCCTTTCCTCATATGGCTTCCCCTCCAGCCCCTTCCCCAGTCTCGTTGCTCTCCTCTGGACCCTCTCCAGCACCTCAATATCCTTCCTGAAGTGAGGGGCCCAGAACTGGACACAGTACTCAAGGTGAGGCCTCACCAGTGCCGAGTACAGGGGGAGGATCACATCCCTAGTCCTGCTGCTCACACTATTCCTGATCCAGGCCAAGATGCCATTGGCCTTGCGTGCTGCCTGAGCCTCAGCCCGACAGCAGCATGCTCACCACTGAACCACATCACTAAGTGCTACATCCATGTGTTTTATGAACCCTTCCAGGAATGGTGACTCCACTGCTGCCCTGGGCAGCCTGGCACAAGATTTAACCACTCCTTCTGTGAAGAAATTTCTCCTAATGCCCTCCCCTAGTACAACTTGAAGCCATTTCCTCTTATCCTGTTGCTTGTTACCTGGCAGAAGAGCCCAAGCCCCAGCTGGCTCCAAGCTCCTTGCAGGGAGTTGCAGAGAGCCAGAAGGTCTCCCTTGAGCAGCCCAGCTCCAGGGTAGAGGATTCTCACTCCCAGAAGGACATGGAGGTGCTGGATTGTGGCCAGAGAAGGGCAAGGCAGCTGGGGAAGGCTCTGGAGCACAAGTGGAAAAGAGGAGGCTCAGGGGAGACCTTAGCTCTCTACAAGTCCCTGCCAGGAAGTTGGAGCCAGGTGGGGCTTTGTCTGTTCTCCTAAGGAACAACCAACAGGGCAAAAGGAAATGGTTTCAAGTTCCACCAGAGGACATCCAGGTTGGATATTGGGAACCATTTCTTCCCTGAAGGAGTTGTCAAGGCCTGGCCCAGGCGAGTGGTGGAATCAGTATCCCTGGAAGTGTTCAAACAGCACGTGGAGGTGTTGCTGAGGGAATATGGTTTCGTGCTGGTTCCCAGGTGCACTTGATGATGATCTTAAAGATCTCTTCCAACCAACCAAAATAGTTCTATCATTAAGTTTACTATCATTAACAACAATGTGAGTTTACCAAGATTAATAACATGGCTTAACATTTCATTTACTATCATTCTATCATTAAGTTTACTAACGATTAACAACAATGTGAGTTTACTAAGAAAAATAACATGGCTTAATGATAGAATGATAGTAAATGAAATGTTAAGTTTACTAAAGATTAACAACAATGGGAGTTTACAAAGATTAATAACGTGGTTTAACATTTCATTTACTATCATTCTATCATTAAATTTACTAACGATTAACAACAATGTGAGTTTACTAAGATAAATAACATGGTTTAATGATAGAATGATAGTAAATGAAATGTTAAGTTTACTATAGATTAACAACGTGAGTTTACGAAGATTAATAACGTGGTTTAACATTTCATTTACTCTAATTCTATCATTAAGTTTACTAAAGATTAACAACGTGAGTTTACTAAGATTAATAACGTGGCTTAACATTTCATTTACTATAATTCTATCATTAAGTTTACTAACGATTAACAACAATGGGAGTTTACAAAGATTAATAACGTGGTTTAACATTTCATTTACTATCATTCTATCATTAAGTTTACTAAAGATTAATAACAATGTGGTTTAACATTTAAGCACGAAACATAGAGCTAGAGGTCCACTGCTTGGCAAAGTTTGACAATGTCCCTTAGAGCCTTTCCAAGCATCCAGGAGAAGAAGGGGATGGATGAGCTTGGCAGCCTTGGGCTGAGGGTCAGCCAGGAACAATGTGCAAGCTTTGCAATCAGCTGCTCCACCTCCCCATAAAAGTGATCAGCATCAACTTCCTTGTAGGTGCCAAGTGATCCATCTCCTAGGCAATAGCTCTTGTGGCACCTGGCCAGGTGAGAGCAAATCCAATGGTTCATTAAGCACTGCAATCCTGGGATAAGCAGCAGATTCAAGGACAGGCTAAGTTTATGATCTGGTCACTGTTTGCATGAGCAACTTCATTGCAAAGTAGCTAATTGAGCTCATTTCTCCTTGAAGATGTTGAGCTAGGCTCAGAGAGCATGTGAGAGCCTCACAGCTGTCTCAGACTCAGCTAGAGATAATCATGTCTAACATGGGAACAACTCAGTTGTGTTGCCTAAGAAACAAGCAGGAAGCACGTTCAATAAATCCAAGTTCCACAACAAAACAGCCTTCCTTTCCTTTTCAAATACTTTCCAGGCAGAAAAGATCTCCACTTGCTTGGTAATTTGAGGAAATCTGATGGCAAATTGATTTTGTTACGAAGGGATAAAGGTTACAGAACGTTTTGCAACACCTCTCTCTCTGTGCACATCAAATCTTGCTTCTCCCTTAAAAGGAAAACCAGCAGTAGGTTGTAGACCTCATGCTGGGCAACTAACACCTTGCTAGCAAGCTGCTTCTCTCCCTCCTCCCCCTCTAGGCATCTTTGCTCATGCTGCTGCTGCATTTCTTCTGGCCCTTAGGCTCTGTCTAGCCCAACCAAACCCCCCCTCAGGCTGAAGTGAAGCTAACTGCAGGATAAAGCAGCTTAGAGAGGAAGGAGGGGGGGGGGAAACCCTCTCAGTTGTCCTCAGCTACCATGCCTGAGAAGCACCTGCAGGCAGAAATGGAAGTGTGAAACACCTACAGGTCCTTAGTTGCTTTGCCCACGCTGTTCTGATCCCTATCCCACATCCTCTGGCAGCTGAGAGCACAGGGAAACTGTGGACACACAGTGGCACCTAGTGGCACCACAAAAATCACTGTTTTGTCACTAAAACACCATTATTTCCCTCAGCTTTTCCCCATGTTTTGTTTGTGAAAGGAGCAGGAATCCAGTCTTCCAATTGGAATGCAAATGACTGAACTTTATTGAAGGTTGTGTAGTTAGCAGGACTGTTAGGAAAGCAGAATATTTTACACCTCAAGTAGAGTTAAAAAGCTAATTCTCAGGAGAATACAGTACAAATAAAAGCTAATAGAAAAAGGGCATCCTCCTGCAACCCTTCAAGATTTCATTCTTTGTAAAAGAAGTTTAAAAATGAACTAAGCTGCAGTGGTAGCAAAATCAAAGAGGTCTCACTGAGGGTTTCACTCCAGAGATTTCTGCAATGCAGCATGATTTCACAGCCCTAAGGAGAAAGATTGATGGCAGCTTGATACAAGGAAGGTTTCAAAGTTGACCAAAGGCCTTAAAAATACTATCTGCAGTTTAAAAGGATGAGGAACTCCAAAGTAAAAACCCCCCCAAAAATGAACAAACAAACAAATAAACAATAAAAACCACCCCAAACCAAATCACCTCCACTTCAAAAAGGCATATGAAATGCAGAAGTAATGCCCTGCAGGCTACTGCAAAAGGGTTGGCTTGTCCTCCAAGAGATCTATGAGGCAGCACAGCTTCTGGATAAGCACTACAATACCTATGGCTCCAGCAATGGGCACATCATTCCAGTTACATGGAGAAAAACCAGGAGAGCAAGGGAATCTTCAATTCATCAGGGGCAGTTCTGAGAAGGAAAAAATCACCTTGTGCTCAGTTTAAGATGCTTTAGTTGTTAGATCCTTAGCACAAGGAGATGTTTTCTCTATTAAAAGCAATGCCAGCTGTGCCCTTTCCATGTATTAAAGTGCATGAAGTTACCATTTTTAAAGCAGGCCAGAGAAGTCCCTTTGCCATTGGTCCCTAAACACTGCAGTAGCATCTCTAGTGGTCTCGTGGTGGACACAGCAAGCTTCTTCCACACCTCTCCTGGGAGTGCAGTCTGTCAATTGTTAGTGGGATACCTATTGAGGCTCAAAAAGGAGACAGGAGGAGTACAGCACAGCTCTGTTCTCCTGCTGGGGACAGACAGACATCTGTGGAAGCAATCCCACAGCCACATTCCTGTTTCCATGCCCCTACAGCAAACCCTTTGCAGGCTTCCAGAGTAGTTGTTGTTTTCCTAGTTGAGATAATTTCTGTGTAGGATTCCCTTAATGTCCATGTGCAGTATAGCATCACTTTCATGGAGGACAGCTCTGTTAAAGCTAAAAAACACCCATTTTAAAAGGCCCAGCACCTTGTAGCAAGTTTTCTAGTGAAAAGGCCAATTTATTCTTCATCATCATCATCTTCATAGTAACGATTCCTTTTGATCTGCTCTTCCACAGAAAGATCTTCCACATCTTCACCCTCCCAGAAACCAACATCTTGGGATTTGCGGTTCTGGTTAGGAGAAGATTCCTTAGCAGTCCCCTTGCCTAGGCTGGAATGTTTGGGAGAGTTTGGTTCAGGGAATTCTTCATGGGGCATTTCCTGCTCTTCTAGAGCATGTTCCTCCTCATCTGTCTCTGTGTTCACCTGGCCATTTTCTACAAAGTTATGCTCTACTCTTTTGGTCGCAGACAATTCCTGTTCTTCCTCTGCATTTTTCTCTTCAGCACTCTGGATGTTCCTGTTCTCAACCTTCTTCTCCTTCTGCTTTTTGTCTCCCACAAGCTCCCTCTGCAGTTCCTCACTTCTTTTCAAGCCATCTCTCTCTGCCTTAGGAGGAGAAGAGGCATTCTCTGCTTTATGGCCTTTGACAGAGATTGTTCTGAAGGAGGCAGCGACCGTGAAGGGACGACTTCTCTCCTTCAGGGAGGAAGACCTCCTTAACTTCTTGAGATCCAGATCCACATCCTCCAGCACATCTGGCTTGGAAACCTCTTCTTCTGGGGGCCATTTGGGTTTCAAGACTTTGATGCCCTCATCTAAGGCACTTCCCTGAACACTTGGGTCAGATGGAGGTGGCCAGGCAATCCTCAGCTTTTTTGTTTCTGCTGGTCTCTCTTCTCTTTCAGGCACAGCTGAAGCTTTTGCTTCCATGGTTGCTGCCAGAACTCCTACTTTTGCAATTGGGGCATCCTCTACTCCAGGGCTTTGGGGACTCTCTGTTGCATTTACAGTTTTCTCTGGGGACTCCTCACACTCAGTTTTGCCTGCCCACAACTCCTTATGCTGTTTGTGTCCAAAGCCTTCATCATAATTGCCTTTAGACTTGAAGAGCTGATTGAAGTGAGGCTTGCAGTAGATATTCCCACGCAGAGATGCATATGTCCCAAGGCTGGTCAGGAAAACACAAAGCCAAAGTATTAACATTTCTGTGCCTCAGCCACCCAGAGAGGTGGAGCTGCTATAGTTCTGTTACCAAACACATTCAATCTCAGTCTTCCAACATGTTTAGAAGAGAAAAAGCTTAGAGCTCTGCCAGGTTTATGTGGCCTTCTCCTCACATGTCAAGGAGTCCTTTATGAGCTTGGACATGGTATTTGTTACACACAAATACATGAAGAGGTTACAAACAGTGCAACAGCCACTGGCAGAACAAGGAGTGTATTACCACTCCTCTCCAGGGCACTGCATTGGGGTCTAGAGAATAGATCTCATGAGGAGCAGCTGAGGGAATGGGGTTGGTTAGTGTGGAGAAGTCTCATGAGGAGCAGCTGAGGGAATGAGGTTGCTTAGTGTGGACAAGAGGAGGCTCAGGGCAGAGCTTAGCTCTCTCTGCAGCTCCCTGCCAGGAGCTTGCAGGGAGCTGGGGGTAGGTCTCTTGTGCAGGGTTAGCAGGGAGAGGCCAAGAGGCAATGGCCTCAAGTTGCTCCAGGGGAGGTTTAGCTTGGCTGTCAGGAGGAATTTCTTCCCTGCAAAGCTTGTTGAGTCTTGGCCCAGGGAGGTGCTGGAGTGCCCATCCCTGGAGGGGTTGCAGAGACCTCTAGCTGCTCTCCTTAGGGCCATGGCTGAGTGGCCTGGGGGGGATAGGTTGGACTTGGTGATCTTAAAGTCTCTTCCAACCTTCCTGACTGTGTGACTGGGGTTGCCTTTAGCTCAGCTAAGCCCACCCAGCATCTCTGCAGAGGAAAGGCAGCCAAGGGGAGCAGGGGGTGCTTGTTTACCTGAGCTTGCTGTTGCAGTAGGAACAACGGAAGCAGCTGATGTGAAAGACCTGCTGGTTGGCAAAGAGCCTCTCCATTGGGTACACAGTCTTCTGACAGCCAACACAGCTTTCCTTCATTGGCAACTGGAATTTCTAGAGGAGGAAGAGCAAGCTTATGAGCTGAGAAACAAACCCACTGCTTAGGGGACTTGGCTTGGCTTCATGCACAGCTTCCAGAGCCCTCAGAACAGCCACAGTCCCTTTCTGCAAGGTCAAGTGGCTGCTGGTGGGCAAGGAGTGAGGGAGAAGGCTCAGGCAGGCTTGCTGGGGATTGAGAGGGAGCCCAGCTTTTGTCCTAGGGAATTCCACAGATGAAGCATCACAAGTTGAGCAAGAACAATGAAAGGCCTAGAGTTCAGTTCTAACTCTGAGCCAGTTCCCCAAAAGCAACCTCAATTGTTCTTGATAGGAAAATGATGAAGAAACATGCAGGTAAGATTACAATCAGTATGATACTTATCAAAAGAAAAGAGGAGAAGAGCTGAAATAACCTCAGGAAAAGAAAAAGCAGAGGGTGGGAGGGGAAAGGAGTGGAGTAGGCTGCTCAACAGTTTGAAGTGATCCACTCCTGCTGAATGCTGTCCTCTCAGAGAGGAGGAAAATGTCTCCCAGCACAGGTACAGGCAGCAGGAAACACTTCTGCCTTCAGCTCTAAACAATTCCAGTTCTATCAAAGTACACTCAAGTCTCAGGACATGCAGCCCTCCAACTTGCTCAAGACTTGCAGTGTCTCACTTGGAGGTTAGACAGCTAAAATTGCTTTTGTGCTCACTAAGAATCTCCTGAGAGTTTGGTGCAAGGGGAAAGGAAACACTCAGCACTCAAGTGTCACTGCTGTGCTGCATGGCAACAACTGCAGGGCTTCTCTGCAGCATCAAGGACACAAGTACATTGTCCCTGAGCCAAAGGTCACTTGATGCCATTGATTTCTTGGAATCTGTGGAGCTTAGCCAACAGGGAAGATGTTAAAGGAAAAATGAAATAACTTAGAGTTGAAAAATCATAGAATTGTCAGGGTTGGAAGGAAACTTCAAGCTCATCTAGTGCTAACTCCCCTGCCATGGGCAGGGATATCTCCCACTAGATGTCCTGGAATTCTCTGCTACAAACTTCACTGAAAAGCTTGAAGGAAAAAATATGATGGCTAAAGAAAAACAAACCAGGAAGGTGACAGGAAGACACAAGTACAGCAATTTATTTATAACAGACCAGAAACAATGGTTAGGCAAAGAAAGTTACAATATGTGAGGGACAGATTGCTGAAGGCAGAGCCAGCTGAAGTCACTTGGTCACAAGCAGAAGGTTTCCTGCCAATTTAATTCCAGTTTATTAGGTGTTTTGATAGATTAAAGCACTAATTGTGGTGACAGCTTGAGCAACAAGAGTTCAGAGTTCCCTCTGAAAGAAAAAAACAACACCCCAAAATGTCTAGGTGCTGCCAAAACTGGGGATGAATTTTGAGTCACTAACTGAAATCCCAACAAATGAGAGTTTCCTGATGCAAACAAACAATCCAACCATGCATGCTGGCCCCAGGGAGCAAGGCAGCAACAGTTGGCTTGCCCAGGAGCTCTCCCTGAAAGCTTAGTTTTACAAGGTGACATGACAGAGCTGGCATCTGCTTCTGCAGTCACATCCCCACCTGAGAAGAGGAACTTACTTGTACACCAACGAGCCCTATGTCTGATGGAGAGGCCTTTTGGGGTGTGGAGAGAGAGAAAGTCCTTCCCAGCCATACTAGAAAGAGGAGCTACAGGAGGGAGGTGAGGCCCAAGCAACACAAGGACACTGGAGAGAGAGCTGAGAGTTGAGCTCACATTAGGAGGGAAGCAGAAGGCAGGAGTAGAGGTTAGGAACCAAGAACAGGAAACAGAAGCTGGAAGAGACAAATAGGAACCTCACATGAATAAAGAGCATCTGGGTTTCTAGCTTGGCAGTGCAGCATCTAAAGCAGTGACAAGGCAGAGGACTAAAATGGTTCTAATCATCTCAAGAGAAAGCACAGAGGAGCAAGAAACCAAGGTCCTGTGTCTGCACTCACAGACTGAGACTCCCACAAGTGTTCCAGGAAGCTCTAGCTGCCATTTACACCCCAGAATATTGGGAAGCCACAGCTCTCTGGTCTTCCTGAGGCCAGTGCTGCTCCTCTCCAAGAGAGGACAAAGCAACAAAAGGCCAGTTGTTTCCTCAGGAGGGAGCCAGGAAGTCTGTGGCAGCCCAGGGAGCAGACAGCACATGTGACAAAGCAAGCACAGTGTGACCAACGTGGGCACTGCTGCTGGGGGCTATGTGTCTAAGAAGATTAGCCAAAACATTCCTGCCCAACAAGTTCTCCACCTGATTTAGAGCTCCCACTCCAGAAAATGTCAATTAAAAGGCTTGTTACTCACTCTTTGTGGAGTTAGCCACTCCAGGGCCCTTGCTATTTTAAAGATGCTCCCAACTGCAGTTCCTTTGGGACAGTGGAAAGCCAATTCCCAGCCTCCTCCAGGCTCTGAAGGTCACTGTGAGGACCTGGACGAGCACTAAGTTCCCAAGAGGCATGGACAAGCCCTGCTCAAAGCTCTTGTCCCACCCTGAAGAGCAAGTGCCTCTGTGACAAGGATATCCTGAGGTAACTCCAGCCAGCAACTCCAACTTAGGCTTTAGATTAAAACTAACAGCTCTGAGATCCTTTTCCATTCTGAATTCAAAGTTCCCTCCTGAAGACAGATCACATCCTGACAGAGTTATTGCCAGAGCCTTTGTGACCACCTTTTCAATATTAAACAGAGAAGTTAGCCATTTTTAACCAATATTTAAGACTCAAGAGCTGCTTTGCTTTACCTTCACTGCTTTTGGCTGAGATGCTTCTGTCTGGCCAGCTGCTTTGGAACCAAAGTTGTGCTGTTTTGTGCTGACAGCTTTCTGAACTTCTGTCTCACTCTCTGAGTTTTGTCCAACTAAAAAGAGCAGAGAAGGAAGAAAAAAAGACAATTACAATGGCTTCAAAACCATGGGAAGCTGATGCTCCTGAGTCCCAAAAGCATCCCTACCAGGCTTGAGCAACTGCCATGAAACTTTTAGAGCTAGATACTTAAACCTGTTCATTCCACTGTTATGATTTACCAGGGAAGTGAAGTTGTTGTGTAAGGGAAACTAAAATACAAGGATCCAAGAGCTAACTGCATCTCTGCAGAGGGAACTTAGGTGTGAAGCTAAGACAGCAGGAGAACTTACTCATGGACTTTACTGGATAGGAACTTGTCTCTCTCTGGACAAGTCCAGAGACACTTGGTAATTATCCTGCATTAATCAGTATTTCAGCTTAGTTGCCAGAGCTGTTGGTTGGTGACAGAGTTGCAGATGGCTTAGAATTACCACTGCAAATGAACTTCTCAGCCTGCCAGGAATCCTTGCAGAGTCTCAGTTAGGCACAGGGCAGATTTTTTTTTAGTGCAAGGCAGTTTTTTGGGGGGTTTAATTGTTCATTTGACAGGGCTGATCTCAAGCATCCTACACATAAGTGGGCAGTGTTCTTCTGCCTCAGCAAGAGTAGGAGCACTAAGTGCTTACCATTGCCATCCTCTAGAAGAGCTGAGTGGCAGGACAAGCTGTTCTCACCTCCAGAAACCTGCAAGAGACCAGCACAAATCAGCACATCTGACCTCCTGCAGCCTGAAGAGCCATGGCTCCAGTAACACAAGTGTAAGCAGCTCAACAGGCCAAGACTGGCCACACTGAAGCTGCTTTGTGCTTTGTAAGGCCCAAGGACAGAGTCTAGCTGGCTGCCAACAATGCTACAAGGTAGATATCCTCAGCCTTTTATAGCTTTTGCAAGGCTCAGATCATCTACTATTGGGTGAAACATCACATTTTTGTCTTCCTGAACACCTGCAGCTTGTTCACCTTTAGCTGTTAGCCCTCAGAAATCCCTGGGGATTTCATCCCTGGACCTCCTGGGGTTTCCTCCTCAGAAATCCCTTGACAACAAGCAGTGCACATCAACTGCAGATCTCAGGGCTCCCTCCAACACTTGACAAATCAATGACCTTCAAACATTCAGCACAGAGAGTGCCTTTGGGAGGAAAAAGAAACAGAGCAGCTGATGCTTAAAAAGCTTTTCTAGCCCTTGAAGTCTCTGTCCCCAACTCGTAACAAACATCTCCTGACCTCCCCCTCTTCATCTTCCTGCTGAATTACAGCCACATTCCAAAGAAATAACACAAGTTGGGTATAAAACAGCTGCAGACACTAACCACCTTAGAGGCCAAGCTCTGGATGGCTAGTTCTTGATGAAACTTGCCACTATTGCTATTAAATCAAAGAGTTGGTAAGTGGCTGCACTGAGGAAGCAAAGCACTGTTAACAAGATTAGCTGCAAATCATCACTAACTCCCTTTAATGACTGAAAGGTCCACTGCAGCCAACTGAGCTTTGCAAATTAATGAGGAAGCAAGTGACATCTATTAACATGCTCTGGGCTGCTGAGAAAATATCTATAACACCAGGAGACTGGGGAGTGCATGTCCTGTTGTTGGTAGAGTCACACATGCCTAGCTGCTAAATCTTTCAGAGATTCAGCGTGACAAAATGACAAGAGAAGGTTAGCAAGTTTCTTCTGGTTCCTTTTTGCCAGAGGATTCCCATTCCTGCTCTTCACTACCAGTAGCTTTAAGGAGGTTTATTATGAGTCCAAAAAGGACATTCCTGGCTCTCAAACAATGTTCTCTTCAGGTTCTTTCTGCACCTGGATACCTCAAAAACAGCACTTCACACTTGAGCTGAACAGAAAGCTTGATTCCAAGCATCCCCACACCACCAGGGCTCACAGTTCATTTTTGGTTAACTCAGCCTTTCAGCCTCAACTAGTGGCACCCAAAGCTGCTCAGCTGGCAGGGAGGAACAGCTGAAAGGAAACCCTTTGGCCTCTTGCCCAAGGAAGGCTGGAGAGCTCTAAAAGTCCTGCTGGCATTAGGCTGCCACGTGCTCAGCCTGCCTGGAATACACAGTACCCCAATTCTTAGCCAGCTCCTTTTATCCTGTCTGCTGTCCCCAGTTCTGGGGACAAACTGGGTTCAGTTCTCTCTGATTCACTGAGTCAGTTAGGCTCAGTTTACAGCTGAAGCTCAGAAGCAAGAACAAACCCAAACCTTCATCCAAATGGAGCCACTAACTGCAGCACAAACAGGGACAAACTCCTTTTATTGGCATCACACAAAGCTTCTCAGGGAGGGGAAGTTGGGGGGGTTTTGTTTAGAATAATACTACTAATCATCATCACCTCCATCACCTCCATCACCTCCATCACCTCCATCACCTCCATCACCTCCATCACCTCCATCACCTCCATCACCTCCATCACCTCCATCACCTCCATCACCTCCATCACCTCCATCACCTCCATCACCTCCATCACCTCCATATCACCTCCATCACCTCCATCACCTCCATCCAAATCCCTAGCTGTGAATCATCTTTTTACAGTTAGGGAACATGACACTAAAAAGTGTAGGTGACTTTATCAGAGTCATCCAAAAAAACCCAAACCAACTATAAAACCAAACCCAAAAGAACAAGCTTGTCCACAATCAGCCCTAGTCAGCTCCTGAAGCCACCAGAGAACACACAAGTAAGATACTGAAGGGTTCTGCCACACTTCAGGTATGTCAGCACTGAGAAGACAGCAGGACTCTGCAAGGGAACTTGAGGAGTTGCCTCTAGATATTCCCTGGAAGTGCTTCAAGATCTTCCACAGAGTCTTGTTAACTCCTAATCCAGGCACAGTCAGGAATTCTGCAGCATGTCAGGAATGTCTCAGCTGCTCATGTGGAACAAGGACATCAACTGTGCTTCCACAGCTCAGTTCCACTTCAAGTGAAGACCTTGCTCTTCACTAGCATCAGCATCTTACCTTCTTCTCCCCATCCTGACAGGAACTGGAGTCCTCAGGACCTGGTGGCATATTCTCCTTCTGCTCAGATATGTAATTCTGGGATTCACTTTCACTGGCTTCAATCTCATTCTAGAGAACAAAGCACTTGAAAGGTGACAGGTTCTTTTCCCCTAGCAAAGTATTTCTTTTTCTTAAATGGTTTTCCTAGTGCATACAGTGATAACTACAGGAAGGGCCATGAAAATCTATAGGAACTTGGGGAGTGACACATTCTAATGAAGATTTGACTCTACTTTAGGGAGGTGATGTCATCATTTTTCTGAACAAGCTCTTTTTATAGAGCAGGTGCCCTGCTCTGGACACCTTCCAGCCCCTCCAGCTCTTCCTTGTGCTGGGGGCTCCAGAGCTGGACACAGTTTTCTTGACTTCCACATCCCTGTTTAATAGCAGCTCTCATTTGCCCTGCTCAACCCACATCTTCCTTGCCTAGAAACATTCCCTTTCCATCTGAAATTACAAGTATTTCAAGACAAGCACTACCTAAAGCACTGCTCTTGCAGGGAGGTTGCACTAGGTGATCTTCCAACCCCTAACACTCTGGGATTCTGTGAACTGTGTCACTGAAAAAAAACACAAAGTCAACATCAAAAAGCAAATCCTAGCAGCCAAAAACCTAGTTGTGTTATTTACTGAGGTTTTTGTGCTTAAGACACTGACTTGGTGGAAGAGTTTCACAAGAGAACCTTTCAGGCTCTAATAAGCTCCACTCAGACCTCATGTCTCTTCCATTGCCACAGGACACAAGGGAACTGGAGGAAGCCTCGTGCCTTTCACAAGGCATTTCTCCCTGGAACATCAAAGAGAAACAGCCAAATGCCAGCACCAGCAGCTTCCCAGCTGACCACATCTAGGTAAGAGAACCTTTCCCATGTTGTTGTCTAGGTCTGTGAATATCCTCTCCATCATCTCTCCTCCTGTCCTGCCCAGAACCCATTGCTTCTCAGCCTTTACCCTAACCAAGTGCCAGAGTGTCTCTCTGTTTTAATCCAGCCCTAATTACACCACAATACCCTCAGGAGAGTTGTTCCCAGAGAGATCCTGGCTGTTCTTTGTAGCCCAGCTGGGCCACATTTCAAGAGAAAGGAAGTACAAATACCACACTCCCATATCAAAAGAGTTGCTCTGTCAGCAGGGAAGGGGAACATCCAAGTGTTATGGCTGGGAATGGAACACAGAAGCACTGCAAACACTTGGCCTCAGAAACCCTTGTCTGCTCCATCTTATGTGCTGCCCATGTCCAGGTGCCAAGGCAAAATCCTAAGAGCTTTGCCAAATGGGACATGGCAAGAGCACCAGGCTGGACTCACACAGCTGAGGATGTGCCAAGGGGAGTCCAAGCCACCTCCATGGCAAATCTCTGACCATTAGCACATCCTTTGGTGGATCAGCTCCCAGCCTCTGAGACATGAAGTGCAAAAGGCAAATCTCAGAGCTAACTGAATGCAGGCAAGGATGCAGCAAGGAGCAATTAGCAGTTCATCAGCTTGCTTGCACTGGCTGCAATTACTTTCCACTGCTGCAGGAAGGTTTACTCAACTTTCCTCCCAGGGCTTGGACAATTAGCCCCACACTGCCTATGAAATGCAGCCATCAGTTCAGCTAAGGAGAGGCTTTTGCCTCTCTACAGAGACACCCAGCAATCCTCCACTCTTCCAACACTTAGAACCAGCCAGTCAGGCTTTTGTTTCCTAAGTTTAAAGGGCCTAGCCTCGGAAGATTTATTGCTCTGCTTAATAAAAGTCATATTTAAGCAATAAAACTTCCCATCATTAAGCAAAACTATCCAGACAGTTCCAGCAAAGGGACTTTAGAAGCCCTTTGTAACAAAAGCTGAGGCTCTTGCCATCCCTTCAGCTGCAACACTTGCCCATCACTCCCTAATTGCTCATTTCCTGCTCAAATAGTAGCAAAAGTGGCACAGGATCAGCCCCTGCAAGAGCTTCACTGGATTCAGGTAATGGGTGAGGAGAGGACAAAAGCAAAAGGGAGGAAAACTACCTGGAGCTCCCAAAGCAGCAGGCTGAGAGATTCAGGATCTATACACTCCTATGCCACTGAAAGCAGCAACATCTTACTGTGCCTCAGTTTCCCCTAGCTCATAGCTAGTGGACAATATAAAATTGACTAAAAAGACTCCAAATAAACAAAAAAAAACCCAACAAGAAACATGCAGAGAGCTCCAGGCATGCAGAAAGAAAAAGCATGGCAGCTGTGCTTCAGCAGGACCTCAGTCAGGCTGCCAGCAATTCATTCCTTGCAAAACTTTCCTGCTTATCCCAAGAAGATGCAAATCCTTCTTTCCCCCTGCAGCATGCAGAGGCAACTCTTCCTTAGGAATGACTCCAATGGGAGCAAAGTTAGCTTCCTGGGAAGCTGCTGCTATCTTCAAAAAGCTGCATTGCCATAAGATCTTATTTCCAGGCTCAGGTTGGGACAAAACTCATCACTTTTAGACAAGGCAAAGAGCAAACTTACTGTGGTGTTGAGGGCTGGGGAAGTGCTCTGCTTGGACACAGCTGCCTGGTACTTGGCCAGCCTGTCCTTGATGGAGGTTTCTGTCAAACGAGGCATCTCCAGGCTCTTCTTGGGATCTGCTTTCTCTGGGCTCAGACCTGGACTAGGATCTATAAGATGGAAAAAGAACTCCATGAGGAAAGGGTCAACTTGCAGGAAGATCAGCAGACCTGCCTACAGAAAGACTGACAGATCTGCTCCCTTCACCACTATGAAGAGCACAGAGATTCCAGATGTGAAGGGCACAGAAATGCTTCAATTTCTGCTCCAGGTCTCATCATTCAATTCTATCATTCAATCCTGGAGCTGTCAGGGTTGGAAGAGACCTTCCAGCTCCTCTAGTGCCATGGACAGGGACACCTGGCACTAGAGCAGCTTGCTCCCAGCCCCAGCCAGCCTGGCCTGCAATGCTTGCAGGGATGGATGGGGCTGCCACCACCTCTCTGGCCAACCTGGGCCACTGGCTCAGCACCCTCCTGCCAACAACTGCTGCCTAACAGCCAACCTCAAGCTCCCCTCCTCAAGCCTAAAGCCATGCCCCTAGTGCTAGCACTGCCTCACAGCCTCACAAGTCCTTCCCCAGCCCTCTTGGAGCTTCCCTGCACATCCTGCAAGGCCACCAGAAGCTCTCCTGGGAGCCTTCTCTGCTCCACACTCAACAAGCCCAACTCTCTCAGCCTGGCCTCACAGGAGAGCTGCTCCAGCCTCTGCTCATCCTCATGGCCCTGCTCTGGACACCTTGCAGCCCCTCCAGCTCTTGCTTGTGCTGGGGGCTCCAGAGCTGGCCCCAGCACTCCAGCTGAGGTGTCCCCAGAGTGGAGCAGAGGGGACAATCACCTCCCTGCCCCTGCTGGCCACGCTGCTCTGGCTGCAGCCCAGCACAGGCTTGGCTTGCTGGGCTGCAAGTGCACACTGGTGCCTCATGGGGAGCTTCTCCTCCACTATTCATCCAGCTCATTTCAGCTGTAGTGTGTTCACCAGGGCAGAGTTCATCCAGTGGTCTCAGGAGTAATGAAAGCAAACAGTTTGAACTCTGAGGACTCTTTTGCTGTCACTGTCAAATTCCAGCAGCTGCTGCAGTGGCTAAATGGCAATACACTTCATTCCTGCACTGGAACAGTGAGAGCATGGGAAGGGAGGAAGGAAGTCTCAGCTGCTACTCAAAAGTTGTCCATAGCATCAGAATCAATCAACTAAGAGAAGCAGCTCTTGCCATTCTCTCCAGCAGTGCTCAAACAAGGCCACAAAGTGCACCACTAGGTCCCCTGGGCTGAAAGCACCAAAGATTGGCAATGCTTTGCCAGAAAAAGCTCTCCAAAGAGAAGTCCTAAAGGTGGCTGCAGGCAGCTGTGTCTGGGCAGGGCAGGAGGAATTAAAGCCAGACAGAAGAAGGCAAATTGTCTTGGCTGCCTGCTAATTTCTAAATGAGTTTGACTATTACAAGTAGTTTGAGGATTGCCCTAGGATTAAGGCACAGGGAAAAGAAATGAGTCCATTCCTTCACTTGCTAATTAGCTCCTGTGCCTTGCTTCCCTCTGCTTAAGAGAATGGCTCAAAATTCACAGCAAGACTTAAGTCATGACAAAAATACACAATCCCATGGAAATAAAAGCAAAACAAAGAAACCAACCCCCCAGCCACCTCCCAAACCCCAAACCCTGAGGTTTACTGACCTGCTGGACTAAAGCTCTTCTCTCCTTGGCCAACCTCAAAGTCCTCTGAAGAGAAGCTGTTCTCAGAAACCCTCCTGCCTGCTGCTGGCTTCCTCTGGTCTCTAGGGACCTGGCAGAGACAAGAGGCACCTCTCAGCTGCTTGGAGCAAGCAAGCTGGTGATGTATAATCCTTTAAGATGTGCAGGTGTCACTAGCAAAGCTGCTTTGCTGGAATAAACAAGTCTAGCAGGTGACATCTTCTTTAACCCCTATAAAAGTTTGATCACAGAATAGCTGACCCTCTGTCACCTGCAAACACTTTCTGGAAGAGGTCAGTAGGTGCCCTTGGAGTTTGCTGATACATCAGGGCACCAAAAAACCTCAGCTTTTGAGGTGTTTCCCACTGCAAATATTGGAATTCAGGCTAGGTGTTTGCCTTCTGTCCAATTTCTTTGGAAGCTGATGTTTCAAGGGCATTTTAGGAGGATTTCCAAGGGAAAGGATGAAAGGAGCTATCAAAAATGTGCCAACAAGAAGAAGAATAAGCACTAGTCTAGTAAGTGATTGGGTTTAGTTTGGGTACCACATGTATTTGAGACCAAATAAGTCCCTAATTAGGGCTGCTGAGGCTGAAGCTTAAGCAGGAGAGTGCCAGAGATAAATATTCTCAGCTCTCCAGGATAATCACTCTCTGCCAGGCCACAGCTCTGCCACCACACAGATGCTCTGGCTGCCTCAAGCAGATCTGACACTCCTTTGTTGAGGCCAAACCTCCCCAAAAAGCTAATGCTCAGTGCAAGCAATTGTGTCAAGACATTTCAGCAGCTTCCCTAACTGCTCATGAAGGGGCAGAGTTTCATCTGACTTCAAGATAGGATGTTTGCACAGCTGAAAGTCAACCTCTCAAACCCCAGAAGATGCTAGATCTTTGTTCCCTCTCTAGGAAGGAAAAAGGCAGGTTTGGCAAGATGCTCCAAGCACACATTCCCACCCCACCCCACCTTCCAATAAGTTCTTTCTTTGCTGCTCACCAAACTCAGGAAGTTCTACAAAGTTTGCTTTGAACAGGAAGATAATCACTGTGAAAAATTAGTGCTGCTCTGGCACACAAACCAACAACTTTACCAGGAAAGGAAAAATGCAGCTGGCAAACTTCTTTTTCCATTAGCATGGGGAATATTTTCTATTCCTGTGGTTTAAGACCTCACTAAGTTTTCTTACTGGAAAAGAGCTTAGCTGTGACAGCTCTTTTCCTTCTTTCCAGTGTGTTGATAGCTTCAGTTTGGGAGTGCCTGCACACTTGTCAGGACTTGCAGGTTCCTCTTCCTGGGCAAAGTGTCCTTAGGGGATTCTTATTCAGCTTATGTCTGAATCAATGACACCCTGAGCCCATGACTCAGAAATGTGTCCTTCAAAGGACCAGCACACAAAGAAGATCAACACAGGCAGAATCAGAGATTCCTAGAGCTGTCAGGGTGGGCAGAGACCTTCCAGCTCCTCTAGTGCCATGGGCAGGGACACCTGGCACTAGAGCAGCTTGCTCCCAGCCCCAGCCAGCCTGGCCTGCAATGCTTCCAGGGATGGATGGGGCTGCCACCACCTCTCTGGCCAACCTGGGCCACTGGCTCAGCACCCTCCTGCCAACAACTGCTGCCTAACAGCCAACCTCAAGCTCCCCTCCTCAAGCCTAAAGCCATTCCCCTAGTGCTAGCACTGCCTCACAGCCTCACAAGTCCTTCCCCAGCCCTCTTGGAGCTTCCCTGCACATCCTGCAAGGCCACCAGAAGCTCTCCTGGGAGCCTTCTCTGCTCCACACTCAACAAGCCCAACTCTCTCAGCCTGGCCTCACAGGAGAGCTGCTCCAGCCTCTGCTCATCCTCATGGCCTTGCTCTG
>VWZO01013371.1:13923-28309 GCA_013396975.1 Bucco capensis | reverse complement strand
AGAAAGAAGCCTAGGGGAGCAGGGGGGGGAGAAAGAAGCCTAGGGGAGCAGGGGGGGTAGAAAGAAGCCTAGGGGAGCAGAGGGAGAAAGCTGAACAAAGGAAAGAGGAGGGATTTGCCCTATCACAATCAATAGAGTGAACAACTGCAAGGGAATTCGAGTGATTCTGGCTCCTGGAAGGGAACACCTTTGGCATGAAGGACTCCCTGACTGCCAACCTTCTGCATGTTTCCTTTGCCACTCCCAGCAGGGCCACAAGCCCCATGCCACAGCTTCTGCCGCTTGCCAAAGGAAATAGACTATTCCTCATGCTTGGAAAGCCCCAAAGTTCCAAGACAAAAGAGGTGAGTGCAGAGCTATCAGAGACAGAGTTAACAGCATTTTGCCTGAGGCACACAGAGCTCTTGGCCCAAGCCCAAAACTAAGTTACACCTACTTAGTTTAGATACTGTGTCAAAAGGGACCCTGGGCAGGAGAAAAAGCACAAAGCAATCTAGAGATAGCTTTTGGAGAAGCTTTGCAGATCTGCTTGCTCTGGCTTGGCTTTTCTTCTCATCATCCTGGTGTGTGCTTTCAGGAAGAATTCTTTGTAACTGCTGCAGGAGCTGATGTGCCTTGCTGCAGCCCCACATGCCTGCCTCCAGTGTGCTCAGAGCTTCCTTCTCATCCCCAGGAAGATGCAACAACCAAGCTCTGCCTTTGATCTGAACTGCAGCAGACACAGCAAGATCTGACTGAATCCATTAACAAACTAAGAGGTTTTAGAACTCTCAAAGTGAGCATGGGTTTGTTGGAGTGAGTGCTGGAGTCAGGAAATCCAGGCTCTGCTCTGGATTCTAGCCACGACCTTTCCCAGCAAGCAGGCAGATCCTTTTCTCTCTGCTGCCATGAAGTTACAGCCACATTGCTGCCTACTTCACACAGATGTTTTGTCAGCAGAGCTCTGACAGCATTCCTACCTCAAAACTTCACTAAATACCAACTGAGATGGCCAACTGCCATCTCAGCTCAATTTCACAGACTCCTAGAGGGTTAGGGCTTGGAAGGGAGCTCTGGAGATGAGTTAGTGCAGCAGAAGCTAGAGCAGCTGGCACAGGATGGGCTCCAGGTGCCTTGGCAAGAGCTGCAGAGATGGAGACTCCAGCAGCACCTCCCTGGGCAGCCTGGGCCACTGCTCCAGCACCCTGCAAGCACTCCAGTTCCTGCTGAGCTTCAGATTTATTGTTGGACTTTATGATCTTCAAGGTCCTTTCCAACCTGAAGGATTCCATGAAGCCTTGCTTGCACTTAAACCACAAGCTTATCCATGGGCAGAGGTCAGGAACAGCACCCTTGGAAGATAACAGCATCACTGGCAATTGCAGAGCTTGCAGTTAGCCAAACTTAGAGCATTCTGTAGTTGTTTCCTCCCTTGGTGAGAAAGATCTGTGCCCCCAGTGATCCTCACTGTGTGTGACTGCATGACATCAGCCTCCAGCTCTCAGATAAATCCCCACAACTCCAAGTGTTACACTAGTGCTTTTCTCATTCCAAGGCACTCCCTCCCCACCCCTACACTGAAAACTTCAGGGCACTTGGTGCTTTTTCCCCTTGTAATATCAAAAAGCAAGCAGATCAACTTGGCACTGGAACAGAACTGGAACCCAATCTGAATAGTTTCATCCCTCCTGTTTGGAATTTACAATCTTCAATTGGTTTCAACAACAGCTGAATCACTAAGCTTGACAGAAAGATCAGTTCCAGATTCACTCAGCTCCCAAACCATTCCTTCCCCAGCCTGAGATAAAGTTAACTTGAAACCCATCTGCAAAAAGGTGCTTTCCTCTGCAATCCTGACTGATGATGAATCCTCCAGCAGCAGCTCATCCTCCTCAACCCCCATCCCTGAGAGAACTCCCAGCCTGGGCACCTCTGACAACATTCCAGTTGGGAAATGCCTCTCTGCAGACCCCAACCCCTCATCAACACAAGAGGTGACTCCTCTCTAGCCNCCTCTCTAGCCCTTACCAGGCTAAGATAAAGTTAACTTGAAGCCCATCTGCAAAAGGGTGCTTTCCTCTGCAATCCTGACTGATGATGAATCCTCCAGCAGCACCTCATCCTCCTCAACTCCACCACCTCTGACAACATTCCAGTGGGGAAATGCCTCTCTGCAGACCCCAAACCCTCATCAACACAGATGTAGCTCCTCTCTAGCCCTTAATTGTTACCTATTTAAACAGCTTTTGGACCTCCCAGTGGGGAAATGCCTCTCTGCAGACCCCAAACCCTCATCAACAGAGGTAACTCCTCTCTAGCCCTTACCAGGCTAAGATAAAGTTAACTTGAAGCCCATCTGCAAAAAGGTGCTTTCCTCTGCAATCCTGACTGATGATGAATCCTCCAGCACCAGCAGCTCATCCTCCTCAACTCCACCACCTCTGACAACATTCCAGTGGGGAAATGCCTCTCTGCAGACCCCCAAACCCTCATCAACACAGAGGTAGCTCCTCTCTAGCCCTTAATTGTTACCTATTTAAACAGCTTTTGGACCTCCCAGTTGGGAAATGCCTCTCTGCAGACCCCCAACCCTCATCAACAGAGGTGGCTCCTCTCTAGCCCTTACCAGGCTGAGATAAAGTTAACTTGAAGCCCATCTGCAAAAAGGTGCTTTCCTCTGCAATCCTGACTGATGATGAATCCTCCAGCAGCAGCTCATCCTCCTCAACCCCCATCCCTGAGAGAACTCCCAGCCTGGGCACCTCTGACAACATCCCAGTGGGGAAATGCCTCTCTGCAGACCCCAACCCCTCATCAACACAAGAGGTGACTCCTCTCTAGCCCTTAACTGTTACCTATTTAAACAGCTTTTGGACAGCATTTGTTTGTTGTACTTAAGGCTGCAAGAAAACCACCCGCAGGAAAACAAAAGAGCCAGAAGTCTAGGAAACTCTGAGCAAACTGGAAAATCCACCAGCATCCATCCAGGCCCCAGGACTATGGTGCAAGTTGCTAGCATATGCAAGTCATTTTCTAGNATAATATATATTATTATATAATATATATTTATTAAAGAAAAAGTAATATATATACTTATTTTTATGTTGAACTCACTTTAAATAGTTACTTTTTCTTATATATATATAAATATACACATATCTGTGTGCAACTCACTTCAAATAGTTACTGTTTCTTTAATATATATTTCTTCTTGGTGAACTCACTTCAAATAGTTACTTTTTCTAATATATATAAATGTACACACATCTGTGTTAAACCCACTTCAAATAGTAAATATACACACATCTGTGTTAAACCCACTTCAAATAGTAAATATACACATATCTGTGTTAAACCCACTTCAAATAGTAAATATACACATATCTGTGTTAAACCCACTTCAAATAGTTACTTTTTCTTATATATATAAATATACACATCTCTGTGTTAAACTCACTTCAAATANCTCCTCTCTAGCCCTTACCAGGCTAAGATAAAGTTAACTTGAAGCCCATCTGCAAAAGGGTGCTTTCCTCTGCAATCCTGACTGATGATGAATCCTCCAGCAGCACCTCATCCTCCTCAACTCCACCACCTCTGACAACATTCCAGTGGGGAAATGCCTCTCTGCAGACCCCAAACCCTCATCAACACAGAGGTAGCTCCTCTCTAGCCCTTAATTGTTACCTATTTAAACAGCTTTTGGACCTCCCAGTTGGGAAATGCCTCTCTGCAGACCCCCAACCCTCATCAACAGAGGTGGCTCCTCTCTAGCCCTTACCAGGCTGAGATAAAGTTAACTTGAAGCCCATCTGCAAAAAGGTGCTTTCCTCTGCAATCCTGACTGATGATGAATCCTCCAGCAGCAGCTCATCCTCCTCAACCCCCATCCCTGAGAGAACTCCCAGCCTGGGCACCTCTGACAACATTCCAGTGGGGAAATGCCTCTCTGCAGACCCCAACCCCTCATCAACACAAGAGGTGACTCCTCTCTAGCCCTTAACTGTTACCTATTTAAACAGCTTTTGGACAGCATTTGTTTGTTGTACTTAAGGCTGCAAGAAAACCACCCGCAGGAAAACAAAAGAGCCAGAAGTCTAGGAAACTCTGAGCAAACTGGAAAATCCACCAGCATCCATCCAGGCCCCAGGACTATGGTGCAAGTTGCTAGCATATGCAAGTCATTTTCTAGTGAAGCAATTCTCCCCGGGGACACAGAGTCTGCAGTCCACATGCGGGATCAGATTTCAGCAGCAGTTGGGAGGAAAAATGCAAGCCCTCTCTGCATTTGCAAGTCCAAACGAGTGAGGGCAGGAGCTTGGCTGGCTATCTGCTGATTTTTACCCCCAACGAGATTGATTCTTTTGTGATAAGAAACATTGGGTAAGACAGAAAGATGAGGGAGGAGCACGGGAGAGAAGTAATTCACAGGACTTGTATTTCTCTCTCTATATATATAGAGAGATAGATATGTGCATGAGTGATTCTCATACTGATATGGATTAAAAACCCTCTGAACTCTGACAGTGCTTCCATCTCCACTGCCTGAGATAGTTCAGCTCACTTCAAATAGTTACTTTTTCTTTAATAAATATATATTATAATATATATAATAATATAATATAATATAATAATAAATATATATAATAATATATAATATATATTATTATATAATATATATTTATTAAAGAAAAAGTAATATATATACTTATTTTTATGTTGAACTCACTTTAAATAGTTACTTTTTCTTATATATATATAAATATACACATATCTGTGTGCAACTCACTTCAAATAGTTACTGTTTCTTTAATATATATTTCTTCTTGGTGAACTCACTTCAAATAGTGCCTTTTTCTAATATATATAAATGTACACACATCTGTGTTAAACCCACTTCAAATAGTAAATATACACATATCTGTGTTAAACCCACTTCAAATAGTTACTTTTTCTTATATATATAAATATACACATCTCTGTGTTAAACTCACTTCAAATAATTACTTTTTCTTTACTATAAAGATATATATCTATGTTGAGCTCACTTCAAATAGTTTTTCATTTATATATATATATAAAAATATATTCATATCTATGTTTTTTACATAATACATGTTTGCATCACTCAGTCGAAAGACAAGAGAAAACAATCCCAAATTGCTTTGATACAAAAAAAATTATCCTCCTAACTTTCCAGAGTTATTTTCCCCACTTTCACAAGCAAATTCACTTTACATCTCCAATCCCAAAGAGCCCCAAGCCCCAAAGGAGCAGCCCCAAAGAGCCCCAAGGAGCAATCCCAAACAGTCCCAACTCCAAGCACAATCCCAAAGAGCCCTAACCCCAAGGAGCAGTCCCAAAGAGCCCCAGCTCCAAGCACTCTGCACATACTTGTTGAGTTAGTCAAGTAAGTTCCTAACCCAGCTCAGAGAAGTTCCTAACATCAGCTCCGCTTCTGTTTCAACTTAAACAATGCCTACAACTCTTTGGAGAGTCAGGAGTTGGGAGCCACTCCCTCCAGGGACTTTTCCTGATGCCCAAGAGGGAGCAGAGGTTTAGTTTCTCTTCAGCTGCGAAGAGAATAGATCCTTACCTTGCTCTGAGCTGCTTCCCCCTTTTCAAAGAGCATCTTGAGCTTGTTCAGCGGCACGCTGTACTTCTCCATCTTCCCCGCAGAGTCGCTGGTTTCGCTGCCTTCAGCCTTTTCCACTTCCCTGGACTCCCTCAGACAGTTTTCCATTGTCCCACTCTCCGGTGAGTGCCTTGGGAACAACTTCCTGCTGTCAGCAGCAGGACACTGGAGCTGCCCGAGGGTGCCCGGAGGGCTCTGGCTGTCGGGAGCTTCACTAGCCCCCGGGGCTTGCTCCGAGGCTGGCCAAGATGCTGAAGTGCTCCCGAGGGCAAGCCCAGAGCTGGAGACCTTGTGCCTAAGCGTTTCCTTCCGAGACTCCTTGGCCAGCGCTGGATTCTCCCACTTCTTCTTTAGCAGGCTGAGATTGCCCCTTTTCAAGTGAGGGGGAAGGTTTTCTGTGCTCTACAAAGAACGAGAAGTTAATTCCAGTTCTGTTGCCTGCTGAAGCATTAAAGCACTTCCTCTCGCTGGGAAAGGAAGTGAAAAGGCTGAGTGCTGCTCGCCGCTTTTCCAGCCAGCTGTGAACGGTTACAACTGTGCCACACGGGGAAAGCATCCAGGAGAGGAAAGGAAGGAGGGGGGAGAAGAGAAAAAGTCAGGAGCTAAGCAGGAAGTGAGCAAACAGGATGGCCTTATAAGGGAAAAGGGAGTCAAGCTCGAATGAGTTAAATGACACACAAAAGGCTGGGATACACCCGGGAAGGAAAGAGAGCCCCAAAGCCACACCACTAGGGTCTCTAGGCTGAGAATAAGCCCACAAGAGCCAAAGCAGCCCCAAGGAGAGGTGCGTGGGCTGCCAAGGGGCACACAAGGGCTTCCAGCTGCTTCAGGAAACAACAAGTTCTCCTAGGCCTTCCAAAAAGCTACAGATGACCTTGTGGAAAGCTAAATTGTGGGAGTTGTGCATTTCTCCTATCAGTGGTTTAGTTCCAGGAGCTCTCTGATCTCTTCTCCCATGCTCTGACAAGCGATGCCTCTGTGTTTCCACTGAGAAACACCACAGCATTTGCTACTGTTTCTCTTCTCTTTCACTCGGCACATGGAAAGCTCTCAGCAGGACCTGCACCCAAGGAGCCCCAAGTGCTGCCTTCCCACTTGTCATATTCAAGTGCTTTTCAGACTAGTTTTGCTCACTAAGGACCCCCCCACCAGAGCCAGAAAGCAGCCCCTGTTGGATTCATTCCAATCTAATACCTGCCACCACTGGGGGTTTTGCTTGCCTCTTCCTTCTGGAGACCACTCTGTCTCCAACTCCTTGCAAGTGGAGCAGGTCTGCAAGGCTTATAGGAATTAAGCAGGATTAGCAGCTATATTGGGATTTAAGTCCCTCACCCTATTACTCTTGTGGTTGCATTCTGAACACTGCTTTGCAAATTAACTGGAATCCACTCAGACAACAAAAAAAAGATCAGTTTGCTTGCTGGCTTCTTGAAAACACTTGAAGTTATAAAGGTAAATGTTCAAATGGGGCAGAAGTACCCAAAAAGAGGGTTGGATTAGATGACCTTTAAATGTCCCAAGCTAAAACAGCCTGTGATTCTAGGAGAAGCACACAGGAACACCTCTGGACACTCCTAACACCAGCACTCTTGCTTGGGCCTTGCCTCTTCCCTGAGCCCTGGAGAAGAATTATTACAATGCTGCTTTTTATCCCCTCTATACCCCAAACAGCAAAAGGATGGCTGCCCTAGCATTGGAGAGATCAAGGCAGCATGGGCTAACAAAGACTGATCCAGATATCCTGAAAACATTCATTTCTATCCAAATTCAGCTGAGGAGCTGCTTACACAAAGCTGTGCCATCTCAGAGCCTTGTGGTTCAGCCAGCTCCTCTCAGCCCAGAGGAAGTGGACTAGAGTTGACAGGAGGGACTGGGAGGCTGTAACAGAGCCAGAAAGGATCACTCTCCCCATCCAAGGGAGTTTTGAACCCCCCTAAGGCACTTGGGGAAGATCTCCCTGCATGGATTCTGCAGCTCTCTGAGACACACATGAGATTGCTGAGAGGATTTTAAGCAGACCTTGAAATTTAGTTAAGAAAGGAAGAGGTTGCCCACAACTGCCTACAGCTGAGAATACAGAGGTGGATATTCATGCCTTGTGGTTAACTCCTTTTGCTGAGGAGGGAATTGGTGATTCAGCATATAGCTTTGGGCAACTTGGTTTTCTTTGCTGTCATTCACCCTGGGAAAGGGTAGGGAGAATGAGGCAAAAGCAAACACTCTGCCTGAGCCAAGCTTCCTGTAGGACACAGGGCAGCAGCTTTCCTACTCCAAACAAACTCAGCTGCCACAGAAACACTGCATGGATGGGATGCATTCTGAGGGCAGGATGCTGCTCACTGCCTAGGAAACAAAGACTTACACTTCTCTTCTTCTCAGCAGTGGCCTCTTCAGCTGCTTTCTGATACCTTGGAGAGAGAGCAAAGAGAGAGAGGAAAGCTAGAACAACAAAACACAAGCACTTCTCAACCAGAACACTGAATGCTCCTGAAGGCAGCTGAGATTTCTTCTCCCCACCAAGGATTCTGCACACTTCCCAGACCTAGCAATTAAACCAAAGGCTGCAAAAAGAGAGTAGCAAATCTTCCCAGCACAATGCAAAGAGATTTTCATTCATCTCATTTACAGGAATAACACCACACATTCCTATTTTTTCATCTCCCCAAGCACTCTGATTCTCCAAACAGAAAGAGTTTACCTTGGAATAGCTGTATTGTTTCTGCCAGCCAGCTGTCTGCTGTGTCCCCTTGCAGGAAGAACTCAGCTATTTATACAGCAGCTGCTGAACCAGAACAAATGACAGCTTGGCATACACAGGAGGATCCACAGAAGTGCCAGTTGATTTTACTATGCTGCCTTGTCAACTGCACCAATTCAGCAGTTGCTTCAGGAGCAGCTGAACCAGCCCAGCAGTGGAAAGAGTAATCACAGCCCTCAGAAGATAAGCCACCCTGGATCATGAATCAAAGTCCTTTAAGAAGCTAGAGAAAACTCCCAGCAATCTGCTGGGGCTGGGGAGGCTGGAGCAGAGCAGCCTGAGGGGGAAGCTGATCAATGCTTAGCAATCCTTCAAGGGTAGGGGCCAGGAGGATGGGGCCAGGCTTGGTTCTGGGCTGCCCAGGGACAGGACTAGAGGCAATGGGCACAAAGGAGCAGGCAGCAAGTTCTCATCTTGGATGAGAAGATCAACATAAGCCATCAGTGTGCACTTGCAGCCCAGCAAGCCAAGCCTGTGCTGGGCTGCAGCCAGAGCAGCGTGGCCAGCAGGGGCAGGGAGGTGATTGTCCCCTCTGCTCCACTCTGGGGACACCTCAGCTGGAGTGCTGGGGCCAGCTCTGGAGCCCCCAGCACAAGCAAGAGCTGGAAGGGCTGGAAGGTGTCCTGAGCAGGGCCATGAGGATGAGCAGAGGCTGGAGCAGCTCTCCTGTGAGGCCTGGCTGAGAGAGTTGGGCTTGTTGACTGTGGAGCAGAGAAGGCTCCCAGGAGAGCTTCTGGTGGCCTTGCAGGATGTGCAGGGAAGCTCCAAGAGGGCTGGGGAAGGACTTGTGAGGCTGTGAGGCAGTGCTAGCACTAGGGGAATGGCTTTGTGCTTGAGGAGGGGAGCTTGAGGTTGGCTGTTAGGCAGCAGTTGTTGGCAGGAGGGTGCTGAGCCAGTGGCCCAGGTTGGCCAGAGAGGTGGTGGCAGCCCCATCCATCCCTGGAAGCATTGCAGGCCAGGCTGGCTGGGGCTGGGAGCAAGCTGCTCTAGTGCCAGGTGTCCCTGCCCATGGCACTAGAGGAGCTGCAAGGTCCCTGCCAGCCCTGCCAGCTCTAGGATTCTCTACGGAATGAAAAAGAAGTGTTTTCACATCTAACAGCAATTGATTCCAATCCTACCTCTCCCTGGGAGTGTCAGTGCTGGCAAATCCAGCAAGGAGGTCTGTGTTGCTGCAAGCAGCTGACACTGCTCCTGCCCAGGGACCCTACTTGATTAAGGAAGAGCAGTTTGGATTATTTCCAGTAAGCCCTTTTGAAGGGATTATCAACATTTAGCAAGATGAGCAGGGTCTGTAATCAAGCCTCAATGAGGGAATAAATTACCTTAACAACAGCATGCAGAGCAGGAGCTTGTCCCCAGGACTGAGTAACTCAGAGAGCTATGGCTGTGTCCTGCCCAGATTGCAGTTCCCCTGCTCCTACAGACTCCAGCATGTTTCTCCCACACTCAAGATCTAATTGCACTCCTTGGCAAGTGAGCTTTTGCAGCAAGGTTGCCCAAATCCCATTGAAAAAGCCAAGTTGGAGTCTAGGTAATTGCTTTAAGGAACTAAAAGCTTTTCCAGAGGACATGTGTAGGCTACCAGCACTCAGCTTTCTCTGGGTATGAAGTAGGACTGGCCTGGAACCCATCATGTCAGAGAAGAGGGAATGGTGATACTCCTTTTCCACACCAGTTTGGTGAGACAACTGGAAGGGATGTGTGGGGAAAAAGCCACTTACTGGAGGGTTCCATCCATCACTAGCAGCTGAGAGCACTACCAGCTCTAACTGGTCTCCAGTTAACTGCTATTTTCATAGCCCCAGGCAGGAAATGCCATGCCAGCTGAGACATCAGACTTAGGGAGGCAAAGATGGGTTGTGATGAAGTAAAACCCTAGAGCTCTCCACTACTGTGCCCTCAAAACCAGAGAGCAGTTGGGAGTCTGAGAGAATTCTGCTCTGAATATATTAACATTGCTGAAACCACCCACCCAACTTTTGCCTGGCACATCTGAAACCAGAAACTTCAATGCCTGCAGCTCTCTAGCTTCTCTTTAAGCACCAAAGCAACTGCCAGTGCCTCAGACATTGTTCAGGGTACCAGCTGTCAACCTCCACACACAGAGCCTCGTGCCACTTACTTGGAGAACCTCTCCAGGAGAGCTGAGGACTTGTTCTTGTTGACTAGAGAAAGCTCTTTGGCAGTGATTTTCAATGACTGGGAAGTCCATTGTCTTCTATTAAATGGGGAAGGCTCCATCTTCTCACCACAAAACACCTGCTGAGGAAGAAAAGGGCAGTGTCAGTCAATATGAGTGATGGGAGCAGAAAAGCAGCTTCACCAAGTGATTTGAGATGAAATCACCACTCAGGTGCACTAGTGCCACTCCCTTCTGATCACTCAGGAGCTTGGCCTTCAACCAAAAAGGCATCAGATGAAAAGGATCAATCATTTCTTCTGCAGAGGCCACGGAGCTGGTTCCCTGGCCACAAGGCAAGGGGTGAGGGAGAAGCCATAAACCAGGAGGAAGCAGCAACCTGTGATTGAAGAGGATGCTAAGCAGAAGCTCTGCATTTGCTCCACACACACACACAGGCTCCAGGAAGCCCTGCTATGCCCTTTCTTGTTCTCCTTTCTAAACCAACTGTGCTGGCATTTATGTAAGAAGGCTTGGAGTTATGAAACCTAAGAGGATGTAATTCCTATGCAAACATTCTTCCTTCACCCTTGTGCTGCTCATTCTCTGGGGGCTGGAAGAAGCCTTCTGCTGCTGGAGGCAGCTGCAAACCTCATGTTGCAACAAGAGGAATTGCAGCAGGACAAGGAGAGTTCCAGCAGCTAACAGGAGGAGATTCTCCACCTCAGAAGCCAACAAGACTGTATCAGATATTGTTTTATTTAACATACTGAAGGTTTCTTTTGTGGAGGAGGAAAGGAGGGGAGATTAATGGAGAGTTTTCTCTGATAAGACCAAAATAAGCTCACAGGGCAACGCCTTTCCTTCGTGCCTCTTTGCTTTCCTCCCTGGATTCCTGTCCCACAATGCCTGCAGCAAGGGCACTCACTGAGCCCACACTGCTCACACCACGCAGCCTGAGCCCTGGCTCACATTTTCCATCACCAGGAGGTCAGAGAAGCCTGGAAGTCTGAGTCCAGTTCTGTTTGAGCACTAGTCACACTGTAAATGGAAACACCTTCAGACAACTTGATAGCAAAGTCAAGCCAATGCAGGGAAGGCCATGGTTCCAAAATCCTCACAGGCATGCAGTGCAACTGCTCAAAAGTGACAAAGACACCATGTCAGCATGGTTGGGGTTGGAAGGGACCTCTCAGGATCATCCAATCCAACCCCCTGCTCCAGCAGGAACACCCACAGCAGCTTGCCCAGCATCACCTCCAGCTTGGGATTGAGATCTCTCCAGAGAAGGAGACTCCACAAACTCTCTGGGCAGCCTGGGCCAGGGCTCTGCATCCTCACTCACAACAAACAACCTTCTCCTCCTGCTCAGCTGGAAACTCCTGGCTTCCCCTTGGGCTGGCCCTGGGCACCCTGAGCAGAGTGTGGCCCCAACCTCTTGCCCCCTGCACCCTTCAGCTCTTGCTGAGCATGGAGCAGCTCCCCTCTGGCTCTGCTCTTCTCCCCAGGCTTCTCAGCCTTTCCTCCTCCTGCTCCAGTGTCCTCAGCATCTTCCTGGCCTCTCTCCAGGAGCTCCTTGTCTCTCTTGAGCTGGGGAGCCCAGAACTGGCCCCAGAACTCCAACTGTAGCCTCACTAGGGCAGAAAGTCTTAAAGAGATGATACAAGACAAGGCAGAAAACAAACTCTTGAAGCCTCAGGGTTCTGTAACTCCTCAGCCCAGCAAGTAGAGCATCACCAACCCTGTGAGGCTCAGCAATCCCCAGTGCTGCCAGGGGAGCTCTGGGGCTGTGCAGTGCCCAGCTGGGGATGGCACCAGAGGAAGCTCTGCAGTGCTGCACCCTGCTGCTGCACACAGATAAAACAGGCAGCACATGAGCACTGCTGCTCTCCTGAGGGACAGAGCCAGGACAAGTGGGACTTCCTCTGACATTCCTTAATTCCCCTGATGCAATGGAGAGGATGAGACTCTGTGCCAGGATTTAGATGGACTCAACTATCGTGGTGAACAAGAAGAGTTAGGCTGGTTTTGTTGTGATGATGAAACACAATCACACTTTACCCATCACCTCTGCCAACTGCAGGAGACACTCAGGCTGCCTGCCTGAAATTCCTAGGCTTTCTTGGGAACATTTTGCATCCCCAAGTTCCCCTGCAACCTTGTGTCCACCCTGGCACAACCTGAGGCTGTTTCCTCTTGTCCTGTCCCTTCTTAAAGCAAGAAAAGAAGGATGTTCACTCTCCATGTGGCTGGCTGAAGAGTTCCCAACCTTTGCCAGCTGCACAAAGGATCATCCACAAAGAAAAAGGATCCCATTAGAACACAAGAGGAGTGCTCAATTTTTTCCCTTTATGTTTCACAAGCAAATACACACAGGACTAGAGGATGTAGACCTTGGTGTTGATACTCAGGAGCAAAGTTCTAGCATCTAGATTGCCTAAAACACAGAACACATGTGCAGAGCTTACAGAGATAGACTTTCCTCCTGAAAAAGAATCATGAAGCAGCCCTGCAATGCTTCAGTTTCAAGCTTATTGATTAATCTTGAGCCAAGAGGAGATCACCTGCAGCTCCACTCTGCAGTCTGAATTGCCTCTGACAAAAGCAGAGTCAGCTGTGCCCAGGGAGCAGTCCTGGGGCATTCAGGAGGAGCCTCCCTTGGCACAGATAACAGCTCACCCATTGACACACACCTCACACAGAAGGACAGGCTCAGGAAAAGGCTCAGAAGACAAAATTGAGTCTAATTGTTCAGGAAATAAGCTTGGGTTAGATGTCCCAAGCATTCCACTGCAGCTTGGAGTGATCTCTTTTTGGGGATGCATTGTCTCCTGTGAGGTTTTTGTTCCATTTCCTCCATTAAAGCCACAGGTAGGTTCAGACAAAACCTCTTTATAGAGGCAGGGAGCTACTGCTAGGACCTTCAAATGCTCATTCAGCAGCAGATTTGGCATTTCAAGCACTTAAAGAGACATAAACCACAGCACTAAAATGCCCTGAAACTTCTGCTCCCACATGGTTAATGCCATTCCACACTCTTAGCACCTTCCTATACATTTAGCTTCCTCATGTTCAAGCATCTCTGCTTTTTCTTGCTGCTCCTTCTGAATAACTTATCCCAAATCATTCCAGGAATTAGTCCTTTACATCTGAAGAGGATCCTGAGCACATTGCACTAGAGACAGGAGGAGATGGAACAGGGACCTGGGAAGCTGGAGTTGTGCAAGACATTGAGGAGGGGAAGGACTGGGATTGAGCTGTGGGATGCACCAAATCTCCTCCAGTAACTTGGACTAAGAGTTGAGCAGTACAATAAAAATCCATACCTCAGGAAAAGTCCTGAAAAACCTTCCTTTTTAGGAATACCTGCTCTGAAGTAGAGCTGTTTGTCTCCTGACAGGTGGTTCAAGTGTCTGCAGAGCCATCTGCTGAAAGAGCTCATTAGCTCCAAGCAGGACAAGAGATCACCAACAGCAAGAAGGTGAGAGCAGCAACGGGCAACAGACCTCACCTGGGGGGGGGTTGGAACGGCCTGGACACCCTTCAGGAGCTGAGAGCCCCAAAACCACCTTCTTATGGCCCTCCCTCCTCAATAAACCACCTTGGTTTACCCCCTCAAGAACGACCTTCTTGTGCCCCCCCCCCAAAAAAGCCACCTTCTCATTCCTTCTCTTTAGGAAAACCATCTTCTCTTGTGCCCCCCCAATAAACCACCTTGGTTTACACCCTCGGGAACTACCTTCTCATGCCCACCCCTCACCCCAAACCTACCTTGTTTTGCACCCTCCTCAACAAACCCGATTCTCTTGCCCCCCCTCCTCAACAAACCCCCTTCTCTTGCCCCCCCTCCTCAACAAACCCCCTTCTCTTGCCCCCCCTCCTCAACAAACCCCCT
>VWZO01013370.1:52662-70670 GCA_013396975.1 Bucco capensis | reverse complement strand
TGGGCCCACTCTTCAAGTTTGTCCAGATCCCTCTGGATGGCATCCCACCCTTCTGGGATATCAACCACACCACTCAGCTTCGTGTTATCCGCAAATTGCTGAGGGTGCATTCGATACCTATGTCCAGGTTGTTAATGAAGATGTTGAAGAGCACTGGTCCCAAGACAGAGCCCTGAGGGACCCCACTCGTTACTGCTCTTCACCTGAACAAAAAGCCATTGACCATGACTCTCTGATAGCGTCCTTCCAGCCATTTTTTAATCCACTGAACAATCCACTCATTAAATCCACATCTCTCCAGTTTGGAGATGGGGATGTCATGAGGAACATGACATGTTGCGGATTTTTGTTTGTTTTGGCTTATTTGGGGTTTGGGTTTTTTTCATTTTGTTTTGTTTTGGTTTTCATTTGGTTTTATTTACTTGTGATGTTTTGGGGTTTTTGTCCCATGCAATTTAGAGCACAGATTCCAGGTAAGCTATTATTCAAGTCTTTTGACCTGTGAAGTCCTTTATGTCTTTACTTTAAGGTACTAGAACCCCTAGAATTCCTGCTAGCAAGATCCTCCTCACTGTTCTTGTAATTATGGAAGTCTCTGTGTCAGTTCTCTCTATTGTCTCATGTATAAATATTCACACTTTTTACTGATGTTGTTCTAGATTCAGTGAAATCATAGAATCATAGAATGGTTAGGGTTGGAAGGGACCTCTGGAGGTCATCTAGTCCAACCCCCCTGCACTGGGCAGGGACATCCCCAACTAGATCAGCTTGCCCAGAGCCCTGTCAAACCTCGCCTTGAATGCCTCCAGGGATGGGGCCTCAACCACCTCCCTGGGCNACCCAGGTGTAGGACCCTGCACTTGGTCTTGTTGAAGCTCATGAGGTTCACCTGGGCCCACCTCTCCAGCTTGTCTAGGTCCTTCTGGATGACATCTTGCCCCTCCAACTTATCAACAGCACCCCATAGCTTGGTGTCATCTGCAAACTTGCTGATGGTGCACTCAATGCTGCTGTCCATATCATTTATAAAAAATATTGAACAGTCCAGGCCCCAGTACAGAGCCCTGAGGGACACCACTTGTCACTGATCTTCAGCTGGACTTTGAGCCATTAACCACTACCCTCTGGATGCGGTCAGCCAGCCAGTTCCTTATCCACTGAACAGTCCACCCATCAAATCCATAGCTCTCTAACTTGGCCAATAGAATGTTGTGGGGGACTGTGTCAAAGGCCTTGCACAAGTCCAGATAGATCACATCCACAGGTTGTCCCTAATCTACCTAAGTAAACTGAATTTAAGAACCAACTACTCTTTTCATACTTTTTCAGTTTTTTTCTGAGTATGTGGGTTGTATTCTTATCCACTTTCACTTCTACAAGCCTGATATACAAGTTTAGGAAGACCCACATTTTTAACTGCTATCTAAAATGCCTTTTTTTAAGATAATGTTGAGGTTCAATGTAGAACTTAAGATGAAAAATCTTCATTTTCTACAGCCTGAGCTAGTTAAAAAAGATTCTCTGGAGCCAGAGTCATTGAAGTTGAATAATAAAGCTGTAAGAGACCTTGAAAATCTGTCTAGTTCATTCTCCTATGCCACATGTATGCCATTTTTGACAAATACTTCTATAACTTAGAGGCTGGAGGAATGATGCCATTGAGAGCAGTCATGTGGAGAAGGACTTGGGGGTACTGGTCAATGAAAAGCTGGACATGAGCTGATAATGGGTGCTCACAGCCCAGAAGACAACCATCTCCTGGGCTGCATCCCCAGCAGTTGGCCAGCAGGGTGAGGGAGGAGATCCTATCCCTCTGCTTTGCTCTGGGGAGACCTCACCTGCAGTGCTCAGTCCAGCTCTGGAGTCCTCAGCACGGGAGAGACATAGACCTGTTGGAGCGGATCCAAAGGAGGCCACAAAAATGATCAGAAGGATGGAGGAACACCTCTGCTGTGAGGTCAGGCCAAGAGTAATAGGATGATTATTTTAAACTAAAAGGGGAAGATTCAGACTAGATACAAGGAAGAAATTTTTTACACTGGGGGTGGTGAGACACTGTGACATTGTTGGCCAGAGAGGTGGTAGATGTCACATCCCTGAACATTCCAGTTCAGGTTGTTTGGGTCTATGAGCAATCCAGTCTGGTTGATGATGTCCATGCTCACTGCAGGGTGATTGACCTAGATGACCTCCAATGGTCCCTTCCGACCCAAAGCATTCTGTTAGATCATCTGTAAGGGCTTCCAATGATAAGAAGAAATGCATTCTTGGTCTGTCCCGCTGATCCACCATCTTTGCATTAGAAGTTTTCTCCCAATGTCCAGTTTTAATCCTTCTCCATTTGTCTCTTCCATGACCCCCTGCCTTTTTTTTTAACAGGTTTCAATGTACTTGAAAGATTTTATAACCTTTGCCTTCCATTTCTACCAGTTTTTTTTCTAGGACTGATCAAATATGTGTCAGGCTGACATCTGATCCTTCCCGTTTTTCTCTTCTGGACTCTTTCTGCTCCGTCATACCCTTGCTGAGTGATAGCAGCTCCAACTAGAGACACTAACTTGATTGATCTCGACAAGTATTGAAAATTATTTTACATCTTGTAATTCATTCTCTGTTCCATCTGGAATAGTGTTTACCTTTTTCAGAAGAGCAGGAAATAGATTCATAGCTATCTCATGATCAGCTATAACCTCTAGATTCTTTTCTACAGCTCATAACCTTCTTTTTCCATCCTATACACAACCTGTTTGTTCTGCTGAAGTTAGCACTTTGCACTTTTCCTTCCTGTGGGTTTCTCCCTCACATGAGACATCAATTCGTTGAGGTTATTTTGAATTCTAATCTTCTTTTATAATAATTACAAGTTTCAGATTCTCAGTTTGGTGTCATCTGTACATTCAGTAAACATAATACTTATCCTGTTGTTTATGTCATTAAGGAAACTGTTAAATGATGATTGACCCAGACCAGAATACATGTTGGATGTTTTTTCATAGAATTCTTGCAACTAAATTAGTTTATATTTTCCTGGTCTCTACTATCTCATTTTCTCATAAATTAAGTTTCCCTTCCTTAATAATCCTATATTTCTTTTCATCTACATGAAATCATCTTTGCCAAGTTTTCAATACAAATCTGGAAAGAGTTATGCTATGGTATTATTAAGGCAAAACTAACATGAACTTTGTGCAATCTGTTCATAAAAGTATTTTCATGTTATGTGATTTCTTTTGCATCTCTATATACAGTCTTCTTTAGAGTACTTGTTGATGCTTTCATGCTTAGAATTTGATATATTGATTCTTAAACAGTCAAAAAGCAATGACGTTCAACATCAAGAAAAGCTTTGCTATCTCTAGCATAGAGGAATGAAATGTATTTCTTATTCACTGAACCATTCAGGCTCTTTTTAGTGTCCATATAACTACAGTGTTTGAATCCTTTTCAGCAAAACGGTTAATGTGTCATTTACTGTCCAATAATTTATGTGTCCTTTTCTTCAGGAAGTAAGGTTGTGTTGATGTGATATATGATATGATATTATAAGATATGATGAGTGATATATGATTAATATGATATGATGTATGATGTGATGCAATATGATATCTTTGGTATGATATGATATGATAAGATATGATTGAAGATATTGTTGCCTTAAGGAGAATTGAAGAAAAACTCCAGGTGAATTTAGTAGAGATGAGATAAGAAAAAGCTGCTTTAATGATCCTTAAGCCCCTGGAATACAAAAACGCGCGCACCCTCTGCCCTGGGTCCATTATCTTATAATAATGTCCATCCAATCCCATTGTGCCACTTGTCTCAGTCCTGCCCCAAACCACCCCCTGGCACACCACTCCAGAAATTGGGTCGGGGGTCTGAAGACCCTCTTTACTTCATCCTCCTCTGCTTCATGACACATACTATCCCTTGGAGGCCTTCCAATGCTCTCTGTGTGAAGGTCCTTCTGCAGTGTTTATGTCTTCCTGGTGCCAGGCCTGGTGTTTGCTACAGCCCTATCTTGAGAAGAAGACTAAGCTGCTTACGAGGGAGTAGGTTAGAATGTGTAAACATTAAGCTACTGAAGCTGCTACACAGAAATCCTAAATCTACAGTACTGCTATTAAAGCTACAATAACTTCTAAAATCTACAAAGCTAAAAAAATCAAAATCAAAACCTCTGAGGCATCAATATGATATGATGTGATATGATATGATTGAGGATATGATATGGTATTTTGGGGGGGGGAAAGATTTGCTTCTTAAATATCATAGCCACTTTCTTCTGGGTGTTTATGTTAACAGGAATAAAGGCACAAAAATATGTGTGACCTTCAAGTGGAAGATGTGGAGGTTTCCTGATTTTGGGGGGTTTTGTGATGGTGCACATTCAGTAGTCTTTACTGAGTCCAAAAGTGTGCATTATCTTCTCCTCTCTCTGGCGGTAAACACCTAAATTTTGTCAGGGAAAAAAAAATCCAAACCAACTGCCCTTCTACTAAGCCTGTACTTAACCTAGTCCCGTAACACCAAACACTTTGAAGGAGACTAGTGTCATAAGACAGGTCTCCTTATCTTATGGAAACTCTGCTGCTGAATTCTTGGATTTCTGAAATAAGTGACATTTCCTAAAGGCAGATGGAGGGAGAGGGAGAGGAAACCCAGTTGCAGAGATACAATTTGCCAAGACTACCCTCAGCATGACCAGTTCCAGCAGGTATCATTCTGGTACACTTATCTGAACCACTGCCACCTCTATGAGGCAGGCAATATCTTATGGTTGAAAATGTCAAGTGTTACAGAGAGGTCTGGAAACGAGAATGGATGTCTGCCCTCTATCCATCAACAGCAGGTGACCATCCATCAGTGTTGGTGATTCTGTTTTCACCCTGTGTCCTGTCCTTATTATAGATACCTAACTGCTCTTGAACAGATTTAGGTGAAAAAATGAGACTTCACAAAGTATAGCCTTATTTAGACAGATATTTAGACTAAGTGTCCTACATATGACAAACACATTTATTTAGGAGGTTAGGTTTTTTGGGTTTTGAGGGTTTTTTTTGCATTTATGTGCTGTTTGTATATTTATGCTCTTATATTTATTGCAGTAATGTTGCATAAGTTGAAAGAAAAAACATCTTTTCAGGTGGTTTGAATACAAACACGGCTTTCCCACCACTTTATGCCTACAAGAATATACTCTTGCAAATGTTTGCTAGGAGTAAACACTTCTGAATTTGGATCATTCACTTATTTTCTCTAACTTTGCCACTAAAGTACTTAATGTGAATGGCTAAATGATTAACACTTCTTTGTACTGAAGCATATAAAGACGCGAGAAAGATTAGTGAAATGCTAACCAAGAAAGACAATTTCCAGAATTCTCCTGCTTTTGAAGGCTTTGCCTTTATTTTAATTTGTGGGTCTGAATTTCTAAGGGTTCTTCTGCACAGAGCAGCTTAGTGCTGTGTAGAGATACTGAAGTTTCACTAAATAAATTTGTTTTTCTGTGTGGCACAGATCAGGGCTGGGCAAAACTGTGTCCTTGGAGTAATGTAAGTGCAGCATATGATACGTCATTGCATTCAGATAAAGGGGAGGGCACAGTGTTGTCCTGATGCAATGGTAGGTTTTTTTTCAGTTCTAAGATGAACTGGTTTGTCTGTACTATCTGGACTAACACTTCTAAAAGAGCATTTTCTTATTTAGTTGTTTGTGTGGAAGGTCTGTACTTCCTTTAAAAAAATTAAAATAATTATTTTCTCCTTCAGGAGGCTTAAGGAATGACACATATGTTATTTGCTGACAATTAGAATGACAGAATGTTAGGGGTTGGAAGGGACCTCTGGAGATCATCTTGTCCAACCTCAATGAATAAGATCATACCGGGCTGCTACAACTGAACTGCTGACCTCAGCTTATTCATTTAAAACTAACTTTATCATCACATATCTGCAAAGTAGATATATTGTCAGGAGACCTGTGAAGTTACTGAAATATGAATCATTATGGAAAAAGGCTCTGGGTCACCTGAGGGCTACTTTAACGGTGATGGAGCACTGGAACAGGCTTCCCAGAGAGCTTGTGTAGTCTCCTTCTCTAGAGAGATTCCAAACCCACCTAGACATGTTGTGTACAACCTGCTCTAAGTTCTCCTGCTCTTGCAGGGGTGTTGTACTCGATGATCTCCAGAGGTCCCTTCCAATCCCTAACATCCTGTGATTCTATGAGCACTGAGTCACCACAGGAGGAAGAAGGTGGGTGTTGAGAAATGTACATCCCAAAGGAGTGCATCCAAGTGGTTGGAGCTGTAGAGTGGCAGTAAAGAGTCAGAAGAGGACTAAAGACACACAGTCCCATCTCTATTTGTAAAAAGTACTGAACAGTTCCGTCTTAGCAGTCAACAACAAAATCATGATATTGAGACTAAAAAGCATTAATCATTCTTGAAACAGGATCTGTTTCAAAGCACTGAAATATTGAGGCACCGGCTGAAACTTTATTTAATGTAGCCTAATACATTTATCTGTTTGTATGTTATGAATGACTTTTGACTGCACTATGCCCAATGGGCACTGATGTGATATGACAGGAAGGTTCACATTGCTGAATTTTTGTGCTAGGATATTCCTTTAAAAGCCCTTCAATTGCAACTGAGCGCACAGATTTTTCCATATGACTTTTAAATGAGAAACTCAAATCATATGGCCAGACTATCCTGTGTATAAAAATTTAGATAGTGATATTAAAATGTTCTTTTTAAACAATGTGGATAGTGATACCAAAATCTTTTTAATATATATACATATATAAATGTGTTTTTTAAAAAAATATGGTGTTTATATATATTTGTGCATGCATATAATTACAATTTTTCAAAATATTATCAGTGGGATCATCATAAATATTTATGATTTTAAAGAAAATATCACAGCAGCTTTTTGTTTCTGCACTGTTCTATTGAAGTTTAAAAGTCTGGAATACTTTTAAGTTTTGGAGGTTAAAGTTGTAGTTTCTCATCTGAAGTTGAAATCCATAATTTTTTAAAATACATTAAAATGCTCAATTTTTACAGAGAGATAATTTAGCTTAAAAAAGGGATAATTTTGTAGAAATTTAAAATGTACGGAGAAGGCCTGATTTAACCCATGAATCTATTTTTTTTTTACTGGTTTCAATTCCATCCTGTCAGAAAAACAAGTTTTAATAAACCTTGGAGGAAATTAATCTATGACTCCTGTCAGCACCAAGTTTTCTACCATTGGCTTTCCATCTTAGGGTTCAGAATAAATCCTATGATATTACATTCAAAACACTTCATTCTCAGATAATTAATTGCCTCATAGATAAAGTAAACTTCAACATTAGAAGTCACCAGGATAAATTTTTCTAGTTATACACTTCTTTCTGTAACACAAGACTTAACTTTTCATCAACGAAATGGTAAAGGATTCTAATGAGAAGATTAATAATTATACAAACAAAAAACTTTGTTCTTTTTAGAGAATTATATTAATGAGTAATCTCCATCCTAGTGAACTGTTTTGAAGTGATGTAAACTGAGTTTTCATTTTAATATATTTTCTCAAAGGCTTTTTTATGTTATGCCCTTTCTAAAACTGAAGAAAACAAACTTTTTTTGTTTGTTTTTTTTTGTTTGTTTGTTTGGGTTTGTGTGTGTGGTATTTTTTGGTTTTGTTTTGTTTTCATTTGTTTTGTTGTTGATGGGGTTTTTGTTGGTTTGGTTGGTTTGCTTTGGTTGGTTCGTTAGTTTGATTATGTTACAATCACTGTTACTCAGAATCCCTGGAATAATCTCAACAAAACCAAATTTATTTCTCTCAGGACTCAATTTGTGGTGGTTGTGGTCAGCCTAAAGACTCAGTCCTTGTTTTTCTTTCAAATTTGAAGTGTACACTTGTCTGTGACTTTGATTCCTTCAGGTACACCCAGCCACAAGCAAGTACTGAAGAGCACCCTCCACACACTGCCCATCAAACCTGCATTTATTCTCCTTCTTGTTATGCAATTTTCTGTAGAAAATTATGTTCTGTGTTTATTATCTTAATACACTGTTCAAAATCTGACAATTAATTCCCTTGAAGATAAAAGGAAAAGGCTGAGGTTCTCAACAACTTTTTTTCTTCAGTCATCACTGGCAATATCTCTCCCAACACTTCCCAAGTTAGAAAACCACAAGGTGGGGACCAGGGCAGTGAAGTCCCTCCTATTGTATGTGAAAGTCACATTCATGATCTTCTGAGGAACCTTAACATACATAAGTCTATGGGACCTGATGAAATGCACACCAGAGTCCTAAAAGAATTGGCCGATGTGGTCACCAAATCACTCTCAATAATACTGGAGAAGTCCTGGCAGTCAGGTGAAGTCCCTAGTGACTGGAAGAAGGGGCATGTCACACCCATTTTCAAAAAGGGTGTAAAGGAGGACCCTGGGAACTACCGACCTGTTAGCCTTACCTCTGTGCCTGGGAAAATCATGGAGCAGATTCTCCTAGAAGGTCTGCTAAGGCACATGGAGGAGAGGGAGGTGATCAGAGACAGTCAGCATGGCTTTACTAAGGGTAGATCCTGTCTGACAAACCTAGTGGCTTTCTACAATACTGTGACTACCACAGTGGACAAGGGACAACCAGTGCATGTGATCTATCTGGACTTGTGCTAGACCTTTGACATGTTCCCCCACAACATTCTATTGGCTAAGTTAAAGAGCTATGGATTTGATGGGTGGACTGTTCAATGGATAAGGANAGAAAAGACATGGACCTGATGGAGGACATGGTCCAGAGGAGGGCCACGAGAATGATCAGGGGGCTGGAACACCTCTCCTGTGAAGACAGTGTGAGGGAGCTGGGATTGTTCAGCCTGGAGAAGACAAGACTTCGGGGGGACCTACTAGTGACTTTCCAGTACTTAAAGGGAAGTTCCAAGAAGGCTGGAGAGGGCCTGTTTGCAAAGGCCTGTAGAGAAAGGAGAAGGGGCAATGGTTTTAAATTGGAGAGGAGTAGATTTAAACTGGACATTAGGAAGAAGTTTCTCAACATGAAGGTGGTGGAGCACTGGAACAGGTTGCCCAGGGAGGTGGTTGAGGCCCCATCCCTGGAGGCATTCAAGGCGAGGCTTGACAAGCCTATGGGCAAGCTGATCTAGTTGGGGATGTCCCTGCCCAGTGCAGGGGGGCTGGACTAGATAACCTCCAGAGGTCCCTTCCAACCCAAACCATTCTATGATTCTATGTATTTAAGCCTTTATATTATCCAGACAAACTTTACCTTACAACACCCTAAATTACTTTTACAGATTCATAGGCTTAGAGATTACTTTTGAAGTGAGTCAGTTTGTTGAATAGTCTGGTCAGAAAGACTTACAGATACATTTTATAGATGTTCCAGTCCTTAAAAAGAATCAAGTTTTATTTGCTTCTATATTTCTAATATTTACTTTTATGATAGTCAAATATGCTCTTAGCAATATATAAAAATTAATATTAGTAATATACAAAATTAATTCATATTATACAAAAATAAACAAGTTAATACCTGTATCTTCAAAATGAAATTCTAAGTCTCCAAATGTGCCTTCAGATCTGTCTATAAAATTTTGAGATCTTACATATGATAGGTTAAGACATGAATTTCGTAGCTGAATTATATTATTTTGTAATGCTGAATTATAGCTAGAAGGTGGATATGAAATAATCACAGCAAATTTGGGGAGTTTTTTACCATTTAAATCTACTCTTTTTCATATATTTTGAATGATGAAGCATACTAGAATAACCTATTAAGAAGGTTAAGAATCATATATATATGTATAATAATAGAACAATGTGTTGCATCTCAGTTGTTCCAAATATATGAGTGTTTTAATAGTTAATGCTACAGAGATTCCATGGATATCATTTATTTGTACTTTTCATAATAATTCTGTCTCGCACTGTTTTGGCAAGTAGCCTCTGGACAGTAAGATCATTGAGGGACTAATACATTTAAAAGTAGGTAAAAAGCACTTGTAGTGCCATTAAGTATTAATTTGTTCTTGGCTAAACTGATGATCCTTTGACACAGAGAATAGCTCCTATGTATCTAACAGTTGAGTTTGATAGATTATAGTTCAAATACATCAAATACTTCATTTCTGTGAGCAGAAGCCAGAAATGGAGTAACACGGAGATGTAAAAATGGGTGAAGGAGCCTAAACTAGCTGATGAAGATTCACTGGCTTAAAAGAGTTTTGAAGTTCAGCCTGAATAGATTAATTTGTCCTGGTGTCTTCCTCTCAGTATTATAGGTGTGACAAATTTAGGTGTTTAAGAAATATATAGATGTTCTACTTAGGGACACGGTTTAGTGGCATGTTATTCATAGGTATGGTTGGACTTGATCTTAGAGGTCTCTTCCAGCCTTAATGATTCTGAATATTTATTGTATGAAAGCTAGAAGAGAAGTTTCTTCCTTCTTCAAGGAAAGCCTACCTGTGCAGCAATCTGCCTGATAAACACAGGATGTCCCCAAACACTCCTCATTTTTCCTTCTTGGGATGGTCACTAAATGATCAAACTAGAGTTCAGTCAAGCAGAGATAAGGATAACCCAGTACAAGCCACCTCCTTATTGCAGATTTACTGAGCTTCTAGGTGGAGCTCATTACAGCAAATCACCCAGCATGATCGCCACAACAGCAGGTTAAGAAAATAGCCTGAATTAAAGTTTGTTGTATTTCTAGGCTCTTTTCCTGCTTGAAATGTGAAGGCTGCCTGCTTTTGCCCATGCTCATTTACACTGCAGAACATTTGTTACCCAGGGAGGTCTCTGCTGCTGTGTGCTGCTCTGTGTAACACCTGAAACATTCATGAATCTGCAAGCTGAAGTACCACGTGTTTCAAATAAGGATTGCATAATTGCATGCTCCTGGCTTGTGAATTGGTAATAGAGAATTTACAACTGTGGCTGGGTTTTTTATGAACAACAAGCCATGTGGGCACCTTGGTTGTAGTGGCTGTTCCTTGGCCACCCCCTCTCCTTGTCCACCATGCTCCATCCAAGCCCTGGGGAACCATCTGCTTTGCAGTAAGGCTCTTGTGGAAGTTCAGGCTTCCACATTATTACTTTTAGGCAGACCACAGGCCATGTCATCAAGTGCAGTGAGAAATCCCAGAATCCCAGAATGTTAGGGGTTGGAAGGGACCTCTGGAGATCATCAGTCCAACACTGCTGAAAGAGCAGGAGAACTCAGAGCAGGTTGCACAGGATGGTGTCCAGTCAGGTTTGGAATATCTCCAGAGATGGAGACTCCACAGACTCTCTGGGCAGCCTGTTCCAGTGCTTCACCACCCTCAAAGTAAAAAAGTTCCTCCTCATGTTTAAGATGGAATTTCCTGTGTGCTAGTTTTTCCTATTAGCTCTATTCCTGTCACTGAGTACCACAGCAAAAAAGACTGGTCCCATCCTCCTGATACCCACATCAGGAAGAGTGTTATGTTGACTGGAGTGTCCTTATATGACCTTTCATGGTCATTTCCAAATCAAACCATTCTATGATTCTATGATAAGATGCATTTCCACTTGTAGATCATGTATGAAGCAAAAAAAAAAAAAAAAAAAATCATAGTAAGGCCACAGAAACCTTCTCAATTTGCGTCTTCTGACAAGAAAGTGTTTCTCTGTTTTTAAATTTTGTGTTTGAAAACTATGTTCAAATAATGTAATGCTGAAGCCCTCAAAGCAAATCACAGCTGTAATAAAAAGAGAACATCCCAGTATTGACTTCTGCCTGCAGAATATGTGGAGCAGACAACACATTAATTTGCAGTGTGCATGTTCATTAAAATGGATCTCAGAGTGTATTTAAAGCTTTAAAAGGCACATATATTTCAAAAGGTAGGGCTTTTCTCCTGCAAATTCTGTCTCCTTTTTGTCTTAATAGCTTTGTGGAAGGATTAGTAGAAGTTCAGTCAAGTATGATTCTGAGGTGTTTTGAAGGGTTTTTCTTAACTTTTTGTGTACTTGACATATTAAGAAAGTGGTAGCAACTATATACCTAAGTACCACATTAATGAACCAAAGTAATGAAGTACGATGTATCTGAAGTTTTTCACTATTTTATGTTTTTTGTCCTTGAATACAACAAATTTTCTACCAAGGCAATCTTCAAAGCATCTTTGCACAAATTTAGCATCAATAATGTGCCTTTTCTTATTTCCAGATAGTTACATTTCCTTCGCCCCAGGTTATTTAATTATACAGCTCTCTACTGCAGCTGCTTCAGGGACCCCAGCTGGACCCCTGGCAGTTAGTTCACAAAAACACTTCCTAAACTAGAAAAAAATTCTGGCTGATCTTCTAGGGTTTGTGCTGCAAGCTTGAGCTAGTCCTGAAAAGATCAGCAGGTGTAAAAAAAGGAAACATTCCACTCACAGAATCATAGAAACACAGAATCACAATGGTTGGTAGATACCTCTAAGTTCATCAAGTCTAACCATACCTATCACTAAACATACAACTAAACCATGTCCCTAAGTAGAGCATCTAAGTGTTTCTTAAACCCCTTAAACCAGTGACTCCACCACTGCCCTGGGCAGCCTATTCCGAGACTTAACAACCCTATCAGTAAAGAAATTTCTCCTTATATCTAGTCTAAACCTCCACTGGTGAAATTTGAATCCATTTTCTCTCACCCTCTCACTGTTAACCCTGGAGAAGAGACCTACCCCCATCTCACTACAACTTCCTACGACTCAAATCAGTTGTGACCAGACTTTCTTGTGATGATGGTGGATGTGGTCACTTTTTTCAACACATCCTTTTGAGCAATACTTTTTTAGATTATGTAACTTTGGAGGCCTCCCAAATTTTTATTTTTTTTTTCCAAAAGCTACCTTGGCCAATCAGTCATTCTTCTTACTTACAGTATGATCTCCCTTGAGATCTGCTGGATACTGTTGTATTTTTGCTCACCTCTCATTTCTGCAACACTTCATTCTAGCAACTTGCTTTCCTTAATGAGGTTTGAGTCATTCCTGTGGCCTCTGCTCCACATCTGTGATTCCAGCTTTGTCTCTCTTTGGTCCCTTTTCTCTCCAGTTTACCAAAACTTACCATAGCTCTTGAAATACTATCCATCACTGAAATAGTAGTTCTTTTTGCAGTGGCAATAATAACATATATTTACATAACAATTATTTTATTTTTAAGACAACACAACATATTTACCAGCATTTTGTTGATAGTAACACCCACTGCTTCTAAAGTTAGCTAAGTATATTACCTGTTGCTGCATCTTGGGAAAAGAAAGTATTAAATTTATTTTTATTTGACAGATTCAATGGGTGCTGGTATATATTCTTTTAATCCCAGAATCCCAGCATGGTGAGGGTTGGAATGGACCTCTGGCTATCATCCAGTCCAATCCCCCGATAAAGCAAGGTCACCCACAGCAGGTTGCCCAGGATCACTTCCAGGTGGATTTGGAATCTCTTCAGAGAAGGAGACTCCACAACCTCTCTGGGCAGCCTGGGCCAATGCTCTGTGCCTGGTCTTCTCCAGGCTAACCAGCCCCAGGGCTCTTGGCTTTTCCTCTACCCAGAAATGCTCAAATCTCCTCAGCATCTTTCTAGCCTCTGCCAGACTCTTTCCAGCAGACCCAGGGCTCCAGATGTGTCCTCATTAGGGCAGAGTAGAGGGGGAGGAGAACCTCCCACAACCTGCTGGTTACACTCTTCTTAATATACCCCAGAAGACCATTGACCTTCTTGGCCACAGGGCCATATTGCTAGCTTGTGGTGGACTTGTCCACAGGATTCTCACATCCATCTCTTCAGAGCTGCTTTCCAGCAGGTCAACCCCCAACACATCTTGGTCCATGGTGTTATTCCTCCTCAGGTGCAGGACCNGCTTTCTTATTAATTTTTCTCAATAAATCCTTCAGGTCACAGCCTTTGGTCCTCCGGGGCACAGCATCGGTCCTTCTCAGTTTTGTTTTCTCCTCCATAAATTCTTCTTGCGGGCAAGGAAAGGGGAGGGGGGTGGAAAGACTAGCCGAGTTCATCCCTCCTTCTTAAAGGGAAAAAGACGAACAAATATCAAAGGACCCCTTTCTCTTCAATTTTAGTCACCCTATGACACACCTTCATCCAGTTCATTAGTAAAGATGTTGAAAAAGACTGGACCCAGTACTGATCCCTGGGGAACAAGATGCAATTACCTGTGCTTCTCTTAGATGCTCTGATTTCTCAGCACTCGGCTGAGTGTTGAGTCTTCCTTGTCTCTTTAAGAAGACACTGCCAAGGAAATATCAGCAGGATGTAGGTATGCCATTACTATGCACAATGAACCTTTCTTTAATCTCAGCCAGTTACTTAGTATGCTTAGGCTAAGAAAAGAAACCCCTCCATGCACCCCAAAAGCCTTAATGTGTCATTGTTGGATTCTATGGGAATAGATGTCAACACTGTAAACAAACAGGAAAACTTAGATCTCTTTTAAGACCGCTTTGTTCCTTCAGTTGCTAAATGAAATCTACTGGAAGTGTCCCTTCCAGGCAGTTCTTCTGATAACAATAGGGAACAAGTTCAATTTAAATTAGCAGCAACATCTTCTTATCATACACTTGTGCTTCCTAAAATTTGAGTACTCCAAGAGCAGGTCTAAAAATGACACCAATTAGATGTTTACATGGCAAATGAGAACAGCCATAGTTAGATAAGGATGTCTAATTTGAGTATATACAACAGATGCTTTAGGGTGTACTGGGAGGGTTTGGAAGAAACTTCCTCTGTGACAGATGACTCTAGACTTACCCTTTACAAGCTTTCTTGTCAGAAGATACTCTGCCCACAACAGCCACTAGAAAACTACAGTAGATATTCTCCTAATCTGAACTGGGGCAATGACTAGGTTTGTGTTACTTTCATTACGTTTTTTCCCTAGCTCTTATAAATTTCTCCAAAAGCGCAGGTGGCTTAACCATACAGTTGAGAAGAACACAGCTCCTTAGAGCTTGTTCACTCAACGCGGCTAAATACATATCCACAAGAGATGAGTGATACTGAGTCAGAAAATATCTCTGAAGGACCCAAAATGCAAAATATACACATTTTCCAGTCCCTGACATCTGGTACTTAAGATGAAATAGAAATATTAAAAGAAAAAATATAAAAAGCTGCTTGTTTTGAAAGTTTATTTCAAATAATTATGTATTAAAATCTACTAGTATCATTAACATAGCGATGTAAGCCCAGAACTTCCACAGGAACATTCAGTTTGGCAAACAAAAAAATTCTTGAAATAAGGTTTCATTAGGCTACACTTTGAATATGATGACTTGTTTGGAAATAGCTTGTATGTGTAACATAAGGAAGGTTTATTTGATTTGCACAAGGGAGCACAGAGATTGCGTTAAACAGCTGATGCTCAAATTAAAAATATAGTATATAATTAAATATCTGGTATTATACATTTGTTTTTAGAAGGCATGCATATAGTCTCTTAATACAAAATAAACATAAAAGAGGACTTAAAACATTTGTTCATCATATTGTTAACACTTCAGTCATAGTGATCTCTCTTAAACTAACTGAAAGCTAATTCATTACAATGAAGGAACCTTTATCTTGACAGTTCATGTATGAGCCTATACAGTTTGACACTAAATATGTAGTGATTCTCATAAACACTTACCATGATTCAAAAGACTGTATAGATTCTGCTTGATGCAGAAATCAACTCTTTTCCTCTAAATACCAGTCTCTCTTATTTCTATGTCAAGGTTTGAATCCTGTTAGCCAGCCACTAGGTACCAAACACTGAGTGTTATCAAATGTCAATTGTTGAGTATTATGTCTTTTTTTTATCATCCTTTTGAGATACACACCAAGTAAGTAATTAAATTACTGGCTGACTGAAAAAAACTACCTGTTTTGAGTGGATAAACAATGCAGTGTACATTATAACTAATCCTTTAGATTATTTAGTTTGAGAACTGAAGTTTTTTATAAGTTTTAGTCAATGAGCACATGATACTAATCCTTTAACACAAGCACAAAACTAATCAGAAGCTTACCAAGATTACAAATCAGCAGTTATTTTGTTTCTGGCCATAATTTTTTAATTTCTGCTTTCCAGGCAAATTACAACATTACTTTAACAGGTTCACAAGTGTATTTTTGTTTGTTTGTCTGATTTTTTTTTTTTGTTTGCTTTCTTTGTTTGTTTTTTAAACCAACTTTGTTTCATTAAAATTCCTGGTAATGACAGAAAAAATACATAAGATTTTCTAAAAGGTAAAAAGATAGAACAAGTTACCATAGGCTGCTAAGGATTAGAGAGGATGAGACTGTAAAATATTTGTGATATAAACTCATGTTAAAAAATGTAACAATTTTTTTGAAAGTTTTCCTCCTTTTTCTTTTCCACCTTTAGTTTTCCTTAAAATCTGAGAAGATAATGAATATACCAAGGTAGTTAAATCAGAGGAGAAATAAAAAGAAAAAATTATAGGACCAGGAGAGAAAGTGAGGGAATGAAATATGTGTACAAGGGCCCTCTTCTACTAAGGGCTGTTTCTCACAAAATGCTAATTTGAAATGCTTGTTCAATTCAAGTGTTTCAGTTTTTTTGTTCACTGAAGTGTCCAACAATGAACTTTTTGTTTATACATCTGAGAGAGAATTTATCGGTCTTCTTATTTTGTGCTAGCCTTTTATTTGATACTTTGAAATGATCTATCTCAACATCCACCATAGGAAGGACATGTCAGTGACAAGGACACAAATGGTGCATCATTACACAATATTAGCTAATGGAGTTTCTATGATTTCTGGTCTGTGTTTCATACCAGACTTATTTTCAAATAATTACTCAGTATTTCTACTTTCTACTGGAACGTTCTGGTAATTCTTCCAGAATATACTCAAAGGTTTAGTATTCTTCTATCTTAATGCTCATCTGCTAAAGAACTTTTGTCTTGCAGTAGAAAATAAATCTTCAAGTGTAAGAACCCAATCAAATCTATTAGACTGGAATAAGTGTGTTTACCTGTTCACTGGATTGAAGTGAGAACCTTTTTTATTAACTAGATTGTAACTAAGTTTACACTAATATGTGAATCTGTTATAGAATAGATGAAGGCTTAGGCAGCTATTGGAAAAAAAGATTACTGAGATGTGCATTGTTTGAAATCTAGTATCACAATTTAATATTTTTTAAGGGTTTGGGGTTTGTTTTTTTTTTTGTTAGTCTGCTATTGCCACAAAAATGTATGACCTTAAAGCTGAAAAAAGAAGCTTTTTTTGAACACCCCTTCTTTTTCATGGAAAGACGAAAAAGGTTCAGTGCATCACAGTTTATGCTATCTGTTTTAAACACCTTCACTTAAATGAAGATTGTGTCTAAGACCATGGATAGAAGTGTTGCTTCTTTAGAAAAAGAAAAAATCCTGTATTACCTCAGTTAAAGGCACTATACCATGACAGATCTCAAAGTGCTTTCAAAAACAAGCAGAAGACTAAAAAAAAAGGTAAGTATTCAATCCCTAGACTAACATTTGAGGAATCTGTAAGTAAGTTTATTGATGTCATGAAACAGACACAGCACTATTATGGAAAGGGCCCAGCACTCATATCCCAGCCTCTTCAGCTGTGAAGGTTTCTTATGGATGCCCTGTGATAGCTTCAGCAGAGTGAATTCTGTTAGATATCTTTCTTAGATGAATATCAAGTTCTCTGATTATTTTTCTAAGAGTTGTTTTTTTTTTAGTGATTTTGGTCTTCACTGATGCCAGTAAAAAAGCTCTGAGGTCTATCATATTCACCTGTCACAATCTTGGCACACCGTTCTTTCCACAGTGGGACTCTTTGTGATAGATCATGTTTTATCTTAGAATCATAGAATCATAGAATAGTCTGGGTTGGAAGGGACCTCTGGAGGTCATCTAGTCCAACCCCCCTGCAGTGGGCAGGGACATCCCCAACTAGATCATGTTGCCCAGAGCCTTG
>VWZO01013370.1:24025-52305 GCA_013396975.1 Bucco capensis | reverse complement strand
TCTGGATGCGGTCAGCCAGCCAGTTCCTTATCCACTGAACAGTCCACCCATCAAATCCATAGCCCTCTAACTTGGCCAGTAGAATGTTGTGGGGGAACATGCCAAAGGCCTTGTACAAGTCCAGATAGATCACATCCACTGGTTGTCCCTTGTCCACTGAGGTAGTCACAGTATTGTAGAAAGCCACTAGGTTTGTCAGACAGGATCTGCCCTTAGTGAAGCCATGCTGACTGTCTCTGATCACCTCCCTCTCCTCCATATGCCTTAGCAGAACTTCTAGGAGAATCTGCTCCATGATTTTCCCAGGCACAGAGGTAAGGCTAACAGGTCGGTAGTTCCCAGGGTCCTCCTTTACATCCTTTTTGAAAATGGGTGTGACATGCCCCTTCTTCCAGTCACTAGGGACTTCACCTGACTGCCATCTTGTTGAGGCCAAAACATAAAACACAGCCCAGAAAAACCTCTGTGACTGATCACTATGCATAAAATGTGAAGCAGGTGCTGTAGGCAGGTTTGATAGCACTTGCTACCTCTTCGTCTAGTTTTTGCTTATAAATTTCCTAAAACCTAGATGCTAGTGATTTTCTCTGTTTAGAGGTTTGCCACTAGGGTAAGATGCTTCTCTTTCAAGGAGGATGTTTAGATGAAATACCTAGGTCTATCTGTGCTTAAGTAACACTAACAACTCATACAATTTTGCAGACTCCAATGAATGAGAGAATGATGTCTGTGTCAGGGATGTGCCTTGTTCTGTTCCCAGAGGAAAAACAAATTGATGTTTAACTTAGGCATCTTTGAGAAGCAGTTTGGGCATTATGTTCAGAAAACTCGTGATTGGCAAATGAATTTGGAAAACTTGTGTTTATATATTACACTTGCTCTGTTCAGACCTTTGGGGGCTAAGTGGCACCTTCCTATAAACCTGTACTGCTTTGTTTAGGTCACTGTAATTGCTGGCCTCCTAAGCCAGGTCAAAGATATTTCTGTCCTAGAAAGCCCTTCCAAGTAGCAGAAAGAATAAAAAGGATGTACTTTGGATACAGGAGAAACAAAAGAATATTCTCAGAGATAGAACAATTAATGTGGCTGATGTGGTCTAGGAAACTAGGAGGGAGGAGGAATCACAAAACCCATAACTGTGTGTGAAACATAGTGTAAAGTGAAAGATGAGAAAGAGCAACCAGATTTTGATGGATTAAAGCTGGGTGGAAAAGCATTGAAATGGACCAGAAAACGAGAACAGACAAGGTAGAAACTGGAAAAGAAAAATAGGACTGAGAGCAGAGCAAGGCTGCTAGACAAGCAAGGAGACATGAATTGTTTAGATGTTGAAGACTGGGACTTGGAAAGGGAATAAGGCCATGGTCTGGATTAAGGCTACAGACAGGCAGGACTTGAAGGACTACAGGCAGGGTGGACTCACAGCCAGGGCTGGGTACAAACAGGACTATTATCTGGAGCCTGAAGAAGCAGGTTGGGATTGAGATATAAAACCTTAAAAAAGCACTGTCCAGCCAAAAGCTTTCTTGTCATAACTGTGTAGGAATCAGCTAAAAGCCTAACAACAGTACTTATCAAGCACTGTTAGCAAACATCCACAATTTAACATGGGAAGGATTTTGAGGGGAGGAATTTATATCTCGGACAGATCTCAGATGACAACTTCGCCAGTTAAAATGTTGACCCAAGTGGTCAACTAAGTGTGTAGCTAAGGCTTACAATGATCTGAAAAACTGTAAATACAGTGTCACTTGGAATGGTATCAGCATAGAGGATTTGCTTTAAAGAAAGGCAAATAAAATGAACAATTCAAAATGCCACTTCAGCTATTCCTCACAAAGTGACTTTAAAGTTTACTGAAAACAAACTCTCAGATTATCTCCCAAGCTTTCTAAGAAATTTGGCATGTGTCTACCTTGAGCAAAGTAGGTCTCTACAGTGACATTTTGTTCAGATGTTACAAATCCCATGATTAAGATTGTAATTGAAACCTTAATTCAGCTCAGTGTGAATGCATTATAGCCTTTAATTACTTCATCATGCACTTTTTTTCTTCTTTCTCTGCCTTATTGGATGCAGAGGATGGCCATTGTTGCTGTGGGTCTGACTGGTGCTTTTCTTGTCAGGGAAAAAGTTGATCATAGTACTCTGCCTTATTTTTAGTGGAAACTACAAAATACATATTGAAAGGTCTGTGACTACTGATCAAAAGGAGACATGGAAAACTACATCACATCTACAGCTGAGCTTGCATCTAACAGCGGAGTGTGTCTGTCACACCAGGTAGCACCATCTGAAGGCACCTCAATTAAGTTTTATTGAAGCTGGTATATTGACATGCAAACTGCAGAGATACTAGCTTGGATCTAAACAGTATTGTGGCCCTGTGCTTGGGTTAATTAGGCTTGCTCCCTAGCTGTAAAACCAAAACTAATTAATTGAGGAGAGCTGTACTGACTGTAACTGTAGTTAGTTCATTTGGTGCCAGCTCAGGTGTCACTGAGTAACTTTGCTTTCCACGAGGTAATCTGAAGCCCAAATATTCAAGCAGTCTTTTGGTGGACTATTAGTCATTTTATATCTCTTATTTTCTGATTGGATAATTTATGAGCCTGCTGATTTAGGGAAACATTGAGATTTCATGTTAGCAAATGCTGGAATTTCAATTCATCCAAATCCATATAATGCAAAGAGTGTTGAAAAATCAAATGTTTGGTATCCTGGAGACCAAAATTTGCTAAATGTTGTGACGATCAACCTTCCCCTGAGTGTTGCAGAAAACATATCGATTGTTCATGAAGGGCTTGTTTACAGCAGTGAATGCATCAGGGAAAAGACAAAGATTAAATTAATTTATTAACAGAGTGGAATTTAGATATCGGATTTAATGTAGCAAAGAGGGCACAAAGAGACAGAGTACTCCTTATATGAAGAGAGCTGCTTACCCCAGACCTAAAAAGGCAGAGGAAAAAAGAAATAGAATCTGACTATGTAACTGAATAAACATTTTCACAGCACACACAGGAGAGGGCTGAAAAAAGAATACATGGTCAGCCTTTTGTCTTTCTTAGCACCAGAGTATTTGGGTTTGTAAATTAATATAGCAATAATCACTTATAATAAATAACAATATAAGTTAAGAGGAACAAAATATACTTACAAAGCATCAAAACTTATAAAATCAGTATTATAAAAAAATTGCCCAGTGCTTTGATGAGTACCTCAACTGTGTTAATTTTTGTGAGACATAGTAGTACTGACAGCTAAATGCATTAGCTCTAATCTAGAGAAAACAGTTTCTTATTGATTTATTATTTTTTCTTCAGTAAGTCCAAGCACATTTTCTTATAGCCCTATGCCTCACAACTCACTTTAAGAACACAGTAACGACTGACAAAGCACGCGAATGCTTTATTCAGAAATAGTTCATGGACCGCAACATCCTTCAATGAACTGTATGGACTTTGTTACAAGCAACTTTACTATGACTTAGGTCATGTATTGTGCTTAAAGCTTCACAGTTTTATTCAGTTTTGTAATTTTGCAATTCTAAGCCCAATCAGTATTTAGTTACCCTTTTTTTGTCAGAATGGTTGGCAAATTGTGTACTCACCAAATATTTTATATTGTGATATATGAAATGATCAATTGAAAACAGATTTTTCTTGTAACTATCATATGTTTAGGGTGATAATAATTTTAATGTGTGAGAAATTAAGTCAAGATCTTTTTTCTACTTATTTTTTTATTAAATAGCAATTTTGCTGGGTCACAGAATGTATTTAAGAAGACATTTTCATAAATTAAGTTGATGATGGGGACTGGGAAAAAATTCTATACCTCTTTTTAATTCTGTTAACAAAACCCCCAACTTTATGTTTTTAATCAGCTAGCTTTTTATAAAAATTCCACTAGTGACCAGCTAAACAAGAAAACCTTCTCCTGATCTGAAAACCAGAGTGTTCAGAGGGTCAGCCCGTCCCTAATTATAATGATGCAGTTAACACCACTCTAATTGAAAGGTTGTGTCAGCATTTCCATTATAAAGCCATGTTTTTCATGGGTTGTAGCTCAGCTGTAAAGATTCAATCTGGGCTGAAACATGTCAAAAGGCCTTATCCTGCTCCATACAGAATGCCTTCAAACTCCCAATTAAACCAGTGAGTTCTCCAGGCACTGACTATTTCAAACAAACAAGGGTAGACTTTACATGAGTCCTTTTACAATGCCATCATACACAAAGGGTTGGCATTCAAGTAAATAATTTTTTATGTGCTCTTAAAATTTGCATTTTTTCCAGATTGCAAGCTCACTTGAAAAAATATCCCCCAAATTAGATCATTTTAGTTAGCTGTCCTAACACCTGCCTCAGGAAATAAAACATTGAGTAAAGGATAAATGTATTAATTTACAGTGATTTAGATGTAATATTTAATGATAAACACTTTATGCTTTGTGGTAAGAAATTTGTAATATTATAATAGCTATGGCAATTTCAACATCCTTCAGAGCACAGGCTGAAGAATAAAAGAAATGGTTTGCTAAATGAAGGATGACTAAAACTGTAGGGGGAAATTACATTTAAGCTGCAGAGAAGTGTTACACAAGGGAGTGTAAAATGAGTGATTAAAATCTACCTCACAACATCCTTTTCAAAGCATGTAGAAAACATCCTGAACTGAAGGCACAAGAACCAAAAGAGTAAATGCCAGTTTTGTTGAGATCTGTAGTTCCACTAAAAAAAAAAACAGAAAACCCAAAAGGAAAAAAGAAACCAACCCCAAACTAAATCAAACTTAATTCTGAGGAAAATCTTAGTAAGGTAACAGTTTGTTGATGTGCCAAAGTCTGCCCTGATTTGAAACTTTAAAAGCTTTTTTAAAAAACTTTAAAAACAAAACAAAAAACCAACATAGACATAGATTGATGAGTGAAAGAATTTGCATTTTTAAATATTTTGAAATGTCAGAAAAATAATATGACACATCCAGAAAATGCTTCACTAAAGGCCTTGATGATGAGATTCACCAGCCAATTAATTACAGTGGGAGTGAGTGTGAGAGTTACACTGAGGCTTAGATTTTGTCTACAGACCAAGAACAGAGCTGAGGCCTCGTGACCTCTGAAAGTGGCAGAGCAGGCTGGCCACCACCTTCATAGCGCGGTGGGACATAATCCCTGTGTGACATTGTTGTGCAGCATAATCTTCCCCAGCCATGCCCAGACATGTGTATCTGAGCTGCGTCTGCACTTCATAGAGCTCTTTCATCCATGGGCACTGAGTGACAACCTTGGGAATGAATAGGTCTGAAACATATCTGCGGGGAGAATCAGCTGTTGGGTGCAAGGGACACATAAAGTAACCAAGAGTTTAGAACTATGTAGTTTTCAGTACTGGGTAATTCTGTCCAGTTCTGGTCTGCCTTGTTCAGTAAGGACACAGAACTTCTAAAGAGGGTACAGAAAAGGGCTACTAAAAGGATTAGGGGACTTAAACATCTCTCCTATGTGGAGAGGCTGAGAGAGCTGGGGCTGGTTAACCTGGAGAAGAGAACACTGAGAGAGGATCTTATCAATGCTTATTAATACATAATGGGTGGGTGTCAGGAGGATGGGGCCAGGCTTTGTTCTGTGGTGCCCAGTGGCTAGAGGTAACAGGCACAAACTGGAATATAGGAAGTTCCATCTAAACATAAGGAAAAACTTAGTTATTTTGATGGTGGTAAAACATTGGACCAGGCTGCCCAGAGAGGTGGTGGAGTCTCTGTCTCTGGGGAGACATTCCAGACCCACCTGGACACCATCCCGTGCAACCTGCTTTAGGTGAACCTGCTCTGACAGGGGGGTTGGGCTATAAGATTTCCAGAGGCCACTTCCAAACCCTAATATTTTGTGATTCTAGGATTCTCTCTACCCTCTGCCAAAATGCCTGCCTTATAACGGTGGCAATGATGTGTTTTTCAACATCTATTCAAGAAAAGAAATGGTTCTTTAACACTTGTGGTAGCATTGGATCATAGGAGTACAGAGATGCTGCAAATCTGTATGCAACGGGAAACTCCTACTGCAGCTAAAAGCTCCCGTTTGGCCAGGATTCAGCTATTTCTGCTTGTTCCTTCCTGTTCAGCAGTTGCCGTTCAAGGGAGAAGATCCTCTGCAGCAATGAACTCCTGAGTTTAATGCATCCTCTCTTCTCCCTTCTGCAGATTTGCACTGCAGAATGATGTTCTGTGGCATGTTCATCTGTGCCCGAGATATGGAGAAGTGCTTATCAGGAGCTGCTGTCATGGTTAACAAAGCTCTAACTGGCTAACATGAAGTTGTAAAGGATCTGTCATTGGACTCCAATGAAACAAGCTCAGGGATTTGTAAAGCATTTCAATTTCTCATGGGCTTGAAGAGAGCTGTAGTCCAAGCACTAATTTTACAGATCTTCTGTGAGTCAGCTTCCTGTGACACTACACCTCTGTCACATTAGGATACTTCTCAAATTCTCATTTTCTTACAAACTTGAATTAAATGGAAGCCTCTGGGTTAAAGGGACTAGTTTCATGAGACTGTGATTGTACGGGAACTTGATAACCATCTGGATTTTCCCTCATGGATGCTAGCATTGTCTTGTAAAGTATGTAGTTCTGACAGCAATAATCTTGTTGGGCTAAATAACTTTTTTTTTCCTTTGGTGTTCTAATTTTGCCATTATGCTGGTGCAACTGTTCCTCTAGTAAAAGTGTTTTCAAGCTGTACAGTTGTGAAATAAAAAGAGAAGTTACAGATTACAAAGAAAGAATATACACTCAAACCTTGAAAAGCATTAGAACTGGTAACTTATTCCAGAGTTCTAATAATGTGTTATTTGTAATAACTTCAAACTAAACACTCAGTTCATTTCTAAACACAAGGCTAAGACGACTTGACGACTAAACAATTTACTGAAACATGCAATAATAATACACTTGAATAGATCATATAAGGCACAGAAGCAAAGACAACGTTGAGGCATGAGGCTCTCTATTATCAAGAAACTGTATTCTGTTCCTGATACAGAAGATCCTTTCTTCCTGACTTCTTTTAGTACAACTAAAGAGCTATCACAGAATATATATTTCAGGTTTAAAAACTCCTATGAATGCTACTTAATCACATGAAGGCTTACCTTTTCAGAAGCCACTGTGAAAAGCTGCACATGTGAATTGCCTCTAGGCAATTCTGCATTCTCAAATCCCCTCCCAAAAATTAATTAGGTATGGTGGGTGGGATTGCAACATTTTACACTGGAGGTGGTTATCTTTCACTGATGAATACATACAACAGTTTAATTTTGTGAAGCTATTTGAGACTTATTTGCATTAATATTAGAGCATAAAATAAAGTGAACAGTGTCAAATTAAAAAAAAAATAATCAAAAAAACATGAAACAACTCACCTGCTGTAAACTACACCAGGTGCTCACTATGTGACAATCTGGCTTCTGTTTTTCAGCTTGTTTGCTAATTAATGGTATTAGCAGATCTAATTACAAATTGGAAGGACGATATTAAGCATCTATAAAAGGTAGTAAAGAGCCCACCTTGGGATATAGTACAGGTGAATGAGTCCAACTATTCCTTCCTGGAGTCCTGCCTCCAAGTTCTTTGTCGGTTGTTATGACTTGGAAGACCTGTAGAGACCTACAACTGTCTTACCCCAACCTCCTTTCAGGTAGTTGTAGAGAGAGATAAGGTCTTCCCAGAGCCTCCTTTTCTAACCCCAGTTCCTTCAGCTGCTCCTCATCAGACTCACTCTCTGTACCCCTCACTAGCCTTGTTGCCCTTATGTTAGAGAAGTTCTTTCTCATTTCATTTTCTGAGTTATTCCCCTTTCTTTCTCTTTTATGCATGTATATTCCCATTGTGATTCTCTCATCTCATCCAAACTGGTAGTTGAGATCCATCATTAATTCTCTGTGGTCTGTTCTTGCCTTGCCTGTTGGCAAGCACAGTCCTCTGGAGAATCTGTACATGGTTCTACTGTCTGGTGGACAGTACTGCAAAAAATACCTTGTGAGATAAGTCAAAATATGCTAATAGCCATCCTCATCTTCAGATCATCCCCAAATTGGGTAGTAGTTTATCAGGATCATAGAGGTTTTGTATGCAGAAGCAAACAGGTCTAGTCTGAAAGGTCTCTGAGACTGCAGAACTTGATCCTGGTGTGAGCTCCTTTGTGTTTTCCATCTCAGCCATTCCATGAACACTTATCACTAGTATTACATCCAGAATAAAATTTTCAAATATCTTGTTGGTTCCTTGAAGAAAAACTCTGTATGTAATGTCACATTAGCCTCTGCATTTTCTGAGGCTATCTCTTAATCCCCTTAATAAAAATTTGCTTTGCATGAATGTTTAATGAATATTATACATTTTTTTGGTCTTGGAGTACGACTAGAATATGAACACGGTTTCTCCTACTAGAAAGTTCTTGATGGATATTTTTGGATCTGAACATTAAGAGATGTGTTTATACTCTGTAGCACGCTTGCAAATTTGTTTTGGTATTCACTGGAATGTATATCCAATTAAGTCCATTGGGCACAAAAAACTGCTGTCCCTGGGATTCATTAGATATCCACAACAATTTTATTGAGACTTTCAGAGCTTCAGTAATATCTATGGTAGCCTTTTGGATGCTCTCTTCATTGACATGGTATTTCCCAACAGCTTGTGATTAGACCAAATATTCACGCCGTGGCAAAACCTGAACTCATGAAAAAAATTATTCCAAAGACCTCTTTTAAGAATAACATTTGTGTTTGATTATACTACTTTTCTCTGTTAATAGGACTATAATAAAATAATTCGATGTACGTATTTGGTTCTCTTCTGATTCACCTTTCAGGCACTGAATTATTGCACTATGTGTTTGAGAATGTGTAGTCACCTAAAACTAATAATTTCTTTAGGACTCACTCTTCCAACAGGCAAAAAAAGTTTGTGTACAATCTGAATTTTGGGAGAAAGTTTACAACTAGTAGGCAACATCTGTGGAAGGAGGGAACTACAAGAGAAACTTCAAACCAGGAAAAGGGAATCAGAAATGTACCCATACGGGGAGAGGAGAATTAAGGCAAGATATTCAGGTTTAACCTCCACTACACACAAATATGATGGAATTCACTAAGGAAAAAAATATCAAACAAACAAACAAACAACCCAAAACATCAAGGTCTTTAGAAGTAATAGCCTTAGAAATTCCTCTGGAGAAGGGGAAACTACATCTATTAATACATCTCTGCATGCAAGAGTCACCAAGAAATGAAGCAATGAGAAGATAAACACAATTGTTCAACAGGTCAGGAAGTTCTGTACAATCAAGGTAGAATGCGGGAAGTTTGAACATGGGAATTTAAGGTTAGATATAAGGACTTAATTTCATTTTGTATGTACTATGAGGGTGTTCAAACACTGAAGCAGGTTGCCAGAGGGGTTGAGAGTTTGTGGTTCCTCCATCCCTGGAGGTGCTGAAGACTTGAAGCACTAATTAATTTGAGCTAACTAGACATGCATTCTACAGGGTATTAGGCTAGGCAGCTTCTGGATTTCCCTTCCAAATTACAACATTCTCTCCCTATGTCACCTATACACTGGCACACCCCTTTCATAACTATTTTTATATTTTACCGTGTATCACAGTGTGTGTCCTCATCAATGGCTGCTTTCCTGGTTGCTCTAGTTTTTCCTGTCCATGTTTCTTTATTGTGACCAAATAAACTTTCCTTCACTGCAGGCACACTTTTCATTTTTTTTTTTTTTCATAGGAAGTTTATCTCCTTTTGGTTTTGGAGGACACTGTCAACAGCTACTCCTACAAGCTGGAATCATATACTCCACTCATAATCATCTCTTTATTGGTCTCAAAATTACTCGAGGTGTCAAAAAAAATAACAAAAAAATTCTGCTTCCTTCCAGCTCCTAACTTTCAGGTAAAAGGTGGGAAATAAAGGATAAACAAAAATGTAGTTCTCTAAAGCCTCATTGTATCTGGAGTCATAACATTCATCAGACACTTAGCAGTTGCTCTAATGCATCAGGTATTATTGTTCACAACAACTCTCACTGATATCTCATTCTTTCTTCCCAGTGAGATATTAAAAAGCCTTGCCACCCACTCACTTTACCTCTCACTTTTTTACCTACATTTTGGACTGTCTACAGACTCTCTTCATACTTCCACAGTTTTTGTGCAACCAATCCATATTTCTAGTGGCTGAGGCTTTTCTACAGTGCACATCTGGTTTTCTCCTTAATCACAATGTCTCCCATGTTTTAGAGATCAGCCCTGAAATAAACCTCTGTGAAAAAAAGCATCTATAGACTTCTGTAACAATGGCTCACATGCAGCCAGTTAACTTCCAGGTGATCACTGATGGGTCCTCTGAGCTCTTTCATCCTACAACTTGGTCTAGAAATTCCAGTGTTAACATAACAACAGCTTGGTTATCACAGTGAGAATATCTCAAATCATTTCCCACTTTAAGAATGTGTTCTCTGTCTGCATTTTTTTTTCCACAGAGAGGATAAAATTGAACAAGTCAGTCCTTCTTGGCTCATTCCACTTATGGATTCTTCTATCCGGTTATGTGATGTTCAGGATGAAAATACTGCTGTGAAGCTTTCACCAAAGGCAGAAAGTTCTGTTGTTGATATCCCTTTTTCATGGAAAGGAGTCGACTGGCAGTTGCGTGAAGGTCCGCAAGAGTGCAGACAAGCATGTTTTTTCCATACCGGTAGAACATCTCCTTACTATCTAAGATTCTTCCTCTTGATGCTGAGGATAGGTCCACACCTGTTTCTTAAAACTGCTGGAGAATTCCTTGATACAGTTCTCAGTTTTCCTATTTCAGCAAGATTTTTGTTGTTGTTTGTTTGGGATTTTTTTTGTTTGTTTTGGTTTGGTTTTGGTTTTTTGGTCTTTTTTCCCCACCCAAAACGTTTCCAGGCCTATAGAACAAAGAGACCACAACGGAGAAAGAGGTCAACTTTCTTCCCTCTGTCCTTGGGTTAAGTGGAAAACAGGACCGCAAAGTGAAAATCCTACATCTGATATCATTTATATCATACCTGGAATAACAAAAAATACTTTTTGAAGCCTTTTTTACCAGTTTTTAATGGATTCAGATGATCCTTTTCATTCCATTTTAGAGGAAGTTTTGGAAAGTCAGGACCAGGTTGCCTCTACATACGTGCTTTAGCAAGTGGTATCAGATTGGCATCTTCTAAACTCTGAGACTGAAGAAATAAAAAAGGTATAGAATGAGAAGGATAACCTGAGTTCCTTGAAATATTGCTGTTGAAAAAAAGAAAATAAAAAGAAAGAAATAAAAAAAAAAAAAGAAAAAAAAAGAAAAAAATCCATAGAAATCTCTTTAATTTGGTGCTGATCACGTTTTACTATTACCAGTTCCTCAGATTTTTTTTAATTTTTTTTTTAGTAAAAGTTATTTCATTTCTTTGTAGGCTTATTTTTCCTTTAAACTTCAATTCATAATGCCTGCATTCAAAAATAACATTTTTGTTACAGTGTTATTGGTAGAACAAGTTTTTCAGAGAAATAAAGTTTTGGAGTCCTTAAACCTTAGATTTTGAAAATACTTGAGGGAGGTCTTCCAGCATATGTTAAAATTTTAGATTCCCTGAAAAGCAAGGATTGTATTTCCATTCATAAAGCCTTATCAGGATGTCCTGGTTTGGAAGGACAAACTCAGAAGGAAGCCCCCTTTAGAGCCTCCCCCTTCCAAAAAGGANTGCAGGGTCCGTGTTGCTGGCCGGACACTGGTGGGGTGCGCACCGGCTTCCGGCTCGGGACAACCCCGCAGGTACTGCCACTCCGCTACAGCCCGCATGTCTCCCCACTGGGCGGGGCCACCCGGCAGGTCCGCACAGCCGCACACCGGGCAGGGACCACCAGGTGGGTTGCAGGTCACCCCGCTGACTCGCCGGCTCTGCTCCTACCCACGCAGTTCAGCCGATGGGAAGAGCTACCACTCACCAAGTTTACAAATAAACACATTAATGGTCGGGGGGTGAAGGGGCAAAAAACGGATACCTTGGGCAATTTTCACATACACTATAACACAGTACAAGAATGGGCCTTTTAGCATGCTGATGGTTTGCAAAACAAAAGCTCTGAAGGCCCCATGCCAGGCTCGCATTTGTTTGTATAGGTTCTTGAAACACACAACAAATGTGAGTGGAAGTCATTATCCTATCCAGAGGGAAAACATTCATTTTTTTTCATATCTTTGTTTAAGCATTTTACATGAAAAGGTAAAATTTAATGTTACCTTAAAAACTTTTTTCACTTGGATGTACAGTCCATTAAAAGTTCTTGCAAGTTTTTTTTTTCTTGCAGCAATGTGAAAATATTGTATGATGTCTCTGTGTTGAAATGAATGTAAATCACATATTTTCTTAACAGAAGTAAACCTGTTCATATCTGTCGTGATATTTTCCACCAAGGGATAGAGAGAATTTGTTGAAATTAAACCCACCAAGAGGTCTGTTACTCAGAAAACTGATTACAAGCAGAGCTAGAATAGTTGCCCTACATCTGTATTGCACAATATATCTAAATGGGATTAAAGTGTCAAATCTCCACTGTGGTTTCGGCTGTGCACAGAGGAATGGTCAGTCTCACCCACATCTCACCAGAGTCCACCTGAATTGTGGTGCACATGGATAGGAGCAGATGTAGATCTAGCTCAGCCTCATCTTGGACAAAAACATAACAGCTCCATGGAAAGGCTTGTACATATTTCCATATCTCCAGGAAGCAGGAGGAGAAATAATATAACTGATTGCTCCTCTTTGTGTTGTGATGATTCCAGCAATTTCCATAAATGCATCTCCTTAAACTTTTACAGAGAATTTCTGCATGAGACACCTCTTCAAGGAGTTGTCTCACCACCTCCTACTGAATTTAACTTTTTGGATATCATCTGGAAGAGCAGGTAAAGAATGAGTGTGACAATCATAGAATCATAGAATGGTTTGGATTGGAAGGGACCTCTGGAGCTCATCTAGTCTAACCCCCCTGCAGTGGGCAGGGACATCCCCAACTAGATCAGGTTGCCCAGAACCCTGTCAAGCTTCACCTTGAATGCCTCCAGGGATGGGGCCTCAACCACCTCCCTGGGCAACCTGTTCCAGTATTCTACCACCCTCATGGTAAGGAACTTCTTTCTAATATCCAATCTAAATCTACTCTTCTCCAATTTAAAACCATTGGCCCTTGTCCTTTCACTCCAGGCCTTTGCAAACAGGCCCTCTCCAGCCTTCTTGGTAGTTCCTTTTAGGTACTGGAAGGCAATGATTCTTGACACTGCTGATATCCATAAAGTGTTCTACTGACCTCCTGTACTTTAATTAGAGCCACTAAGATCACAGATTCCTTAAGTTTGGAAGAGAACTCTAAGATTATCAAGTCCAGCCATCTACCTATCACCACCATGCCACTAAACCGTGTCCCTAAGTACCAGATCTAAATGTTTCTTAACTCTGGGGATGGTGACTCAACCACCTCCATGGGCAGCCTGGGCCAATGCATAGCACCTCTTTCAGTAAAGAAATTTCTCCTAATATCCAATCTAACCCTCCCCTGGTGCAACTTGAGGCCATTTCCTCTTATCCTCTTGCTCATCATATCCTCTCATATCTTTAGATATGTCACAGCTCTGTCTCATGGTCATAGCTCTCACGTCACCCTAGGACTGAAAAAGTAAAGGATGACTTACACTCCCTGCATCTGGTGCCTTTCATTTTTCCAGAAGATCTCAGATTCCATACTTTAAAGTGTAGACTCTGAACCCCAAATTTTTTAATCAAGGAATTAAATATATGATTATTAATAAACAGAAGTTTCTTACTCTCTTAAGAGCATTGCTTAATCAACCTTGATTTTCCTTTTATTTAATAAAGATTAATGCTGTTTCTTCTCCCAGGAAGGCTAAATGTAATACCAATCTTTATACCAACATCCATATTTCTGCTAGCTGGAATGTGAGGTGTCCTGAAGACAAAGTGCATTGTCACCCATTTAATGTGCATGAGTAAAAGTGCCTATAAAGAAAAATTATTATATTTTGCTGCTCCTGCCAGTGTCCACTTTCTGCTGACTGCCTGGTTAATAAGGGAATGGCAGTGCTGCTCCGAGTGCAAACAGTTCCTATGCCACTCTTTGGACTCCTTGTGAATCTAGGTAGCCAGTTCATGTAGTGGGTGGCTCTCCTTTCAGTTCCTCTATATATCCCTGTTTCTTCCTTTGCTCATGTTTACATTTATGGCATATGAAACCCATACTTTTATAAGGAACTGGGGTCAAAAAAAAATTGCTTATGAAAATCAGATCACAGAGTAAAAGTATGTATGTATGGCTAGGCTTTGCAAACGAAGATCCAGGGAGGGCTCCACCCACGCTCCTCATCAGTGCCCCCCACAAGCGCGCTGATAAAAAGAGGGTAGTGGATAGCACCCTCAAGCCTGCACTAGGGATTTTTTTTTTTTAGGTGAGACACAGCATGTGCAGAGCCGGACCCACCCTTTAGTCCTAAGCTTCATCTGCCAGGGCCTAGCAAGCTTGGATGCTGGCAGCAAAGTCCTTAGGACAGAGGTTTTATTAGAGTGTCCTTCTCTTAGATGGAAGGCCTTACAGTAATAAACTAGCTCCATCTGCTCGGGTTTGGAATCAGAGTTGTCCTTCTCCTAGGATGACTGCCAGAAGGCTAATGAGCACATCCTACCCATACAAGGATTATAGGAACACCGGTGTCACTCCCCACACTTGACCATGGGCAATGAGTTTAATGCTCCCTCTGCTGTCGGCACAGTTATCGCACCAGGGGCCACAGAAGACCTCAACTGATTTTCAGACTGTGCCTGAGAGTAAAAGTAGATCTAAGATAAATACTTCTGGTGTGTTATGCCATGGCATTTTGTGCTTCTATCTGCATCTTACAGCTGTAACATAGAACAGGACAGCAAGAAATCATGTAAAATAAACCATACCTTATCTCAATCCTGATTTCATGAATGTCTTGAGAATTAACCTGGAGAAATTTAGGCTGACCCTCAGATCAGGATCCTTTCCAAGGCAGAAATATTTGGTGGGTAGCAGAAAAGAAAAACCACTAGAAAAAGTCTGACAAGTTGCAGCTGTGTATTGCTGTTGTTGCTGAAGTATTTGGCAGCAGCATTCAAACCAAGCTATAAAGCATGGAAAGATTTTTCAGTTTGTCAGGCTTTTGAGTTTTTTTGTTGTTGTTGTTGTTTTATTATTTTTGTTTTACTTAATATTATTTTTATTTTTAGTTATTTATATTTTATTTTATTTTATCACATCCACAATGTGGAGTGGCACAAAGCTCTCCTGACTTAGGGCTATTCAGTTATTGCTGCAGAGCCTGGAGGAACATCACTGGCACATGCCATGGCCAGACAGGACTTAACAGCATGTTGGAATTGATAATGCACCTTTGAGAAACATCCAACCTTTCTGTAATCTTTGAAGTTCATCTGATTTACCTTTTTTTTTTTTTTTCCTGGTGAATGTCACATGGGAAGTCAGAACTGGTGAGGAAGTTAAAATTTGCTTTGTACTCTGTCTCAGAGATGTGGATGGCTAGTTAAGATCTTGTGAGGGATACAGCTGGGATTTAGACAGGAGACTTCACTTTAGAACTGATTTATCCAGAACAGCGGTGCTTATACTTAACTTTAGGAAAAAATGGAAAGCACATGTTCATCTCTAATTTGCAATGAATTGCTCCGCTAAAACTATTTGCATCAGTATGTTTAATCTTAATGGCTTCAAGTGCCCCGGGTTTTAATAATCTGTCCCATCATCTCAGTCCAGAGATTTTTTTTCCCTAATTAGGAATATTTGACCACAAGAGGGAGTTCCTTGCCAACTGTTTACTTACCACCAAAGTAGCAAGTGGAGATTAGGGAAGCTTCACAAAACAAAACAAAAAAGTTAGCAGAAAGAATATCTTCTTTCCCTTGTTGAAGGGGAAGACACGAAATAAATTCTTTTTTTTTTTTTTAAACCTAGTACTCTTAGTTTTGATTAAAAAACCCAAAACATTTCCTGTGCTCTAAAAATCTGCTTGAATGCTTAAGTTTTATTTAATAATGTGCCTACTATACATTTAAATCACAGAATCATTAAGATTGGAAGAGACTTCTCATCTAAGGATTTAAAGGAATATTTTGATCATACACAATAAATAGAAGTGTAATGCGCAGTCAGTTTGATTTACATGGTATTAATGTGTGCTATAAATTCTATTTAAGAGTTCTATTCCTGGAACTAGGAAAATAGTCTTTTGTACCCTGTGGACTTCACTATTTGTTTAGTACTCAGACAAAATACATTGCTCCAAAATATTCCAATGAATAGTTCTTTCCTTTGTTGTGGTGGGGGTTTTGTTTATATTATATTCCCTCTCATATCTTACTCTGCTGATCTTAACCATTGCAACTAATATCACTTCGCATGAAGTATTTTTGTGACTGCACATTACAAGGTCATGGTGAAGAAAATAAAATTCCAGGAAAAATGTTTTTCTTCCCATGCTGTGTTAAGCTATTTTTACTGCAACATACCATACAAAGTCAAAATTTTTTTAAAGTTTTTTTTTCTTTTTAATTTATCTGGAAGCCAAGGTTGAGGTTCAAGGCATAAGAAAGCTGTTGGTAATCTGAAAAAGCCATGCAGCTTTAAGAATAATATGGTTTATTTTTTTCTACTTAGTCTTAAAGAAAATATGCTTAAAAATAGGAAAATCCTACATAAATCTTAGGTTTGTTTCCAGTAGGTAAAAAAGAGGCAACAATATACCCCAAAACAACTGATGTGAAAAATACTAACTATACATTCTTAGTAAGTGGAGAAAGCAGACAATAAAAAAAAAAAAAAAAAAAAGAAGACAGATTTACCTGCTTACAACAGCAGGTGGAAAGTCTAGCCCACCCCTGCCCAGCCTGTGGTCTCTAGTGATTGTCTTGTGCTTACACTAGGAATCCTGTGACTGGGTGGCAAATGAAACCCATTTTGCTACATGTCCTGTGATTCCTAAAATACTGTAAAAATCATTTCCAAACTCCAGTAGTGGTTCAGAGCTGGTTCTGTTTTATACCAACAATCTTTTTGTTTGCATGGCATTAATTTTGTGCCTTATCAGCATCGGTTAGATAAAGTTCACAAAGACTTTGCCAGGTAGCTAAAGTCTTTTGACTTAGCCTTGTGACAGCACTCATAGACATGGTGGGAGGGAAAAGGCTAAACTTTTGAAAATGTTAGCTACACCCAATAGATATTTAACCAGTTCATTACCCAGTTTCTGTGTATATTCTAAGTGTTCTCTGAATTGCGCTCCTAAACCTGAAGATCTAATCCTAAAGCCAAAATATCAAGAGTGAAATAAGTGATACCTACGAACGTTTGAAGCCTTGGTCAGCTTCTCCTTCACCTTAACTGGCTTGTGTATACCTATTTTTCTTATTGCCGTCTTTGAAGCACTGTTTTCCATCAGACGTCCTTGTTGAGAATGTAGCAGAATTCAGTCCTTGGGTTTTGGTTGGGGTTTTTTTTGCGCCGTGGTTGAAAGGCAAATATTCATCAAATGAAACAGCAAGGCGTAGTCATTGCAAAAGATGGTGACTTACATGTGTAGTCCTTTTTTTTCTCGTAGAGCTTAGAATTCACAAAATGCAACTTTTTCTAGGTGGAAATCGGAACTAAAAATATGTCATATTAACTTCTAGCAAGATGTATTATTTTTAAGGCAGGTGCATGCACTTTTTTCTTAACAGCGATTCTCTAATTGGGAAACTTTTTTTTTTAATTTAGTTGTTATTTAGTTGTTGCAGGATTCTTAAAAAAGAAATAAAGCTCTGACTCCTGTAAAATGTCTTACTCACCCTAACTACTACTATATAAGTGAGTTCAAAACTAGATTAAGCTCAGTGATGAGAAGGCAAAAGAGATTTTAAAAATGGTTTTTAAAATGAAATAATATTTCTTTCACGTTTTAGTACGGTTTCATCAATGTGAAATCTTAGAAATATTCAATTATCATTTTTCCCTCTTTCTCAGTCAAACATTGCAGAAGTTAAAGTACTTTTTTTCATTTAGTACTTGAACTCCTGGACTAGCTATCAGTAGCTTTTGCCTGACTTAGCATAATGTTACTTTGAAGTTGGTGGTGTTGTTTTGGTTTGGGGTTTTTTTTGAGCATTGACATAGTTTTGTAATTGGGATAGTTTCTTGAGGTCATTATAAAACAGCAACAAAACCAGTAAAAATGAAATTAAAATATTTTTTTAAATATAAAGGATATTCTGTGCAACTCACATAAAGATCTTAACTAGTGAAGAATTCTCCAAGCTGATACCATCTAGAGAAACTAATGAGCTTATTTTCTTCTGTAACAGTTACACAAACAATTTTCTGCAAAATTGCACTGATACTCTTAAAATACTGCTTTCAAATATTCAAATTTATTCTAGAGTATTTATCCACAATACTTTAATTTTGTGATTAAAATCATGCAGGAATATTTCACACAAAACCAAACTTTTGCTGTCATATTTATCAAGCGTTTGAAATGGATTGCAGTCAAACTTACACCCACAGAACCTTAAAAAAAAAAATTGAAATTTTCATTTTAATGGGCAAAACTCGGTCTTTAATTGTAAATGACAATTTAGTGCATATGTGGAACCAATCTGCATAGTTAATGTAATAGTTTTCCAGCTTGTTCCACTTTTCTATAATGTGTTCAGCTGTTGTGCTAAAACTTACAAATTCCTGGCATTATAGCAAACACTCAGCTGCAGGTTGGGGTTTTATCAGTTGTTTGTATCAACAGTCAGGAGGAAAAAAAAAGCAAAAGCAGTTAATCTAAAATTTTGTCCTTTTCTGAAATACAACAATTTTTTCTCTGAGATACAAAATTGTTTGACTAATACTTCAGTTACATGGCAAATTAGCTAACCATTTTATTTCTGAATTTTTTCCTTTAAATATACAAATCTGTTAATCCAAGTATGCCCGAAGATTTAAAAGCATTAGCTAATTAACTTTACCATCAGCAGTTATTCTTCAAAGACAGAGAAAAGTGATTATTAGAAGTCTTGAGCAACTCAGAAGTAGTGCCAGCTTTCAAAAAAAGTTGAATTTATCTCCCTTTCTATTCAATTAGTTTAATTTAATTTCATAGTGGGGAAGGGAAAGAGACCAAAGGATGTGAATCTCTTCTAGGGTGGCTAAACTGAGGTCAGATGAGTGAAAAAAAAGGAAGAATAGGCACGATCTTCCTGGACATATCTGCCTATATTTTCAAGTGGATATTTTAAGTTTAATTTATACATTCTGTTTAATGTTTTAGTAAAGCTGCTAGTATCAGATAATTCATTTTGTTGTATTTGGATATAGGTATAGCCAAAACAGTTTAGAGTCAATAGAGGAAAATGTTTGATTCTCCCTTTGGATCATTTCTTTAGCCTGCTTGTGATCTAAAAGAATAGTCATGAAATCTTGTATGAATGCTTGATATTACTAATTGCTCTAAAGTCTTTATTTTGAAGTCAATATGTTTTCTGATGAATCAGTATTGGGGAAAAATTAAAAAAAAAAAAAGGAATGCATCTGAGATCAGGGAAACTATTTAGAAATGAGATCTTGAAAGAAGATTTACCAGCGGTATGTTACAATATAAGACAGAACTTTGAGAACTCCTAGCTTGCACATCTATACAGCAACCAAGTGCAATATTGTTAGGATTCATAGATTTAAAAACTGGAGTAAACTAGTAGTTGGATAACACAGATTATGACCTGATATTTTTCGGTAATAAGTCTGAAAAAATCTAATGTATTGAATTAGGTGGAAACAGATACCATGTTGGTTTTTATCCTCTCATAAAGAGTGTTTGTAACTTGCACGTTTAACAAAGTCATCTATTCAACTTTGGGAATAAGTCTTCAAACCAATGAGACAAATATCTTGTGCAACTTGATGGGAGGGGATTAGCAAGTGCAAACCCATACAATTAAAAGCCTAAACTGATAGTTTTGTGCAATGAAAAGTTAATGTACTGGCTTAGTTTCCATAAAATAGTACTATTTTTATAATATGTATTCTGAAATGCTTCATGGATCTCCTATGAACATACCTAATGTTTCAGGAGCATTACCTCCTCAGAGTGGTAACCACAGCATGCATCAATAAAGATAAAATACAGAAGGACACTGATTTGTGTGGATCATCTGGGAAACTGACAGAAACCTCTATACTTTACTGATCTTCCGTCCACTGAATTTATGGACAGAAGTCAAGAGAGTTTATTCCGAAAAGGAAGCTGGAGGAAACAGTTAACTGCTGTAACTGATCAGGTACTGGATTGTCTTCTCTCTTTCTTTCAAAGGCACATGCCACTATATTTAACAGATTAGTACACAAAACAACTCAATTATTATCAGGATTACTGAATTACTGTTCCTATTTTCCACTTGAATGTACCCTCTGTATACTTCACTCCCAGAAATTACCACTGTTTCACTCCGATTTAGAGTTGGCTGCCAGAAATTATTTTCCATTTAGTATGCAAAGGTCTGAACTATCCAGGCTTGGAATTTAAAAATGAGTCTTTGAACCCCTCATATTAAGCTTCAATAATGCCTCAGAATGCATTTCATAGTTTGTGTATTTTTTTCATTTCCATCTCCTCTTGTTTATAATTTATACAGCATGTATCTTGTTACACTCTTTGGCTTTTCTCATTTTCACCACAGTGGTCCTAACTTTGAACAAGAAAAAATATTGTACTTATCTTTGTCCTTTTCTTTGTATTTTTTTTAATAGAAAGATTATGAAAAAATAGTTCAGCTGAAATATTCTAAAGTTGCTCCTAAATAATATTTTGTTGTTTACACTGGCAGAATTTCACCTGTGTATGTTGTCTACAATCCATCTACTTATGGCTGTAATTTGGGATTGTAATAGATGGATGCAACAGAGCATAAGATACTGGAGGTGATTTGTTCTTGAAATGAAGGGTGGAGTAATGCACTTCATATCCAATTTGTGGTTTCAGTTTAAATAGCATTCCAAAATCAGTCCTGTAAGCAGAAATATTACAGTGATTATTTGTAAAATTTATTTAATTCTTGATTGTAGCAATATTCATTGTCACTTTCTGGCCTTCCAGACTCTTAGGGCACTTTCATCTTCCTGTGTGCTTGCCATTAAATATTAGTCCTCTAATTAACCCTTAAATACAACTATCTCTATGTCTCTGTGTGTACCTAATATTTTTCAGATGTCTGCAGAACAATCAGTTTGATAAAATGACAGTAGGAGGTAAAATAAGGTGGTTTTTCCCCATGTAAATGTTACAGTAGAATGTTGTTATATAGCATGATTGTAAAGCTGATCTGTTCCTGTAGAAGAAGTAGAACATCTTTTTGTCTCATTGAACATTTTGATACAAAGAAGTAGATTTCAGGAACTAGCACAGGTTAAACTTCTTTTGCCCTATCCTCTAAGAGGTGGACAATAGATTCTTCAAGCTTTCATTTTTTCAGATCATGTCTGTCTTCTCTTCCTGACTGCTTCAATCTATTTCAGCTCACTTTCTTTAGTAGAGATAAAATGTCCAGGTGACTTTCCTGCCAAGATTTTTTCAAATATCCTTCCTCTGCAATGTGGTGTTTATTTTTAAAATTTCTACACTGCAAATAAAGTTTAATATCAGTATAATACAAAATACTGACCTTAAAATTATTAGGAGAGCTCATTCAAATAATTTCTTAATTCTTTATTAGCCAATGGCAGTTTGAGTTTAAACTTCCATCTTGGATCTTAGGAAGTCAATGTTGTTTCGTTTCTCCTTAACATTTACATCAATTTAGTTCTGCCAATATTTCTTTCTTTGTTATAGCAGACAATTCTACAGCAGCTTTATCCAGATGTTTTCCAGACACCTGCAATAAGGATAGCCAGAACCTGACTACAACTGTCCCTTTATAAAAGGCAAATACTCTTCATTGCAACAACAGAAAACATGTTCTGACTTCTTACTAAGCTTTCCATTGAGCTGTAGAAACTGTCAACCTCTTACATGAAATTAAGAACTATAATAGCATGTTATCTTATAAACTTCATACTTAAAAACAGAAAATTATTTCACCATCTATAGCAGATTGACCTTTCTTCTCTGACTGACACTGTTGCACTTCTCCATGCCTTCATTACTCACAGAATTGACCACTTAAATCTTTTAGTGCCAGGCATGCTAGATAGATTGCTAAATCATCTGCAGGTGCTCATCATCAGAATGCTACTGTTATTAACAAGTTTCACTTCATAGTTCACTTTTTTCCCATCTTGCAATCTGTGGATTTGCTGATTTTTTTCTTTCCCACTTGGGGGTGAATTTGGCATAACAATATACTGTGTATATTTCTTTCCTACCTTCATATAGATATAGTATCTCCATCTTTTTTATTGTTTTATGTGGTATTTTTTCATTGCGTATTACTTGTCTGCTTATGGAACTCTACTTCCTTCGTACCCTTTTCTTTATTTCAGTCAATTTGTCTGTGAACTGGTATGAGCTTTCTCATCAATGTAGGTTTGATCTTAAACTGGAATATGTTGTAAAGAGAATTTTCATTCATGAATTCATGTTTTTCATCAAAATTTTTCGGTTTGGCCTTGTATCAATTCTTTTGATTTAATTTTCTGGTCTTGAGTTTTCAAGTATACTTACACACAAGCAATTTGTATGATTATTTTAATGTGGTTAACTACTATCTGTATGCCAAATCATGAATATGGGTAGTTAAGTAGCTAGCTATGTACATGAAATACTGTTTCATGTAGAACTTCCTGATCAGCATGACAACCACAATAACTGCACCTGCAAATTAAACATTCAACTGTGCATTCTCTTTTGCATGCATGATTGTAGAAATCACTTTTCATGTATCAAGCTTTTAAGGTTATACTACAGTAACAGGTAATGGTGGATTATGGTAAATGTACATGTAAGCTATTTTAGTAAAACATTTCAGAAGTCCTTGCAGAAATTATGTCAAAATGCTCCTTTTTGCTGTTTCTTTTGGAGACGAAATGAGGTCTACCTTGTCTGAAGTTAGATTTTAATGTATTAGCTGTAGTTTTCAGTTTGGTGAACATTGTGTTAATGACTAGACTTTGTGCCAAAGAAAGAAAAAATAATGTTTGAAATATAACACCCATCCAGAGTCATTGATATAAACTTTTAAACTTAAGCAGATGTCCTTGCTTTTCTCCTTTTGTGTCCGTACATGCATTTCCCAAGAACAAACTACCCAGCACCAGGGGATAATAGATGTGTTTCTCAAAAATGTTACTTCTTTAAATTGGTGATTCAATGTGTTATGTGGTTCATACCTTAAGTTAAACCCTGGGGCTCAGCTGACCTAAAAATCCTGATAATATAAGAAGTTTTTGCTTTATCTTACTTTTTGCCATAATGGATAATGAAAGGAAGCTTAATGCATTGTGACAGGTGAAGTTCAACTTATTTTTGTTTATATTTCCTGGAAGGATGTGTATCTTTTCAAATATGAGAATAAGCATCCAGACTCCCAGTGATGCAGCAAGATACCTTTTAGAGAAAAGGTTATTTAGAGAAATGTTATTTAGAGAAGTTTTTTGGGGTGTAGAAGGTCTGGTACTTGAATCATAGAACATTTATTCTGTAGATCAGTAGTATAAATACGTAGGATATGTGTGAATCAAATCCAGTCTATGTTCATCTTTAGGTATGCAGTAACATAGAGCAAACCATAAAGAATGGAAGGTGGTTATTATTGTTAGTATTAGTATTATCATTAGTGTTAGTGTTTATTACTACTATTATTTATGGAAGGAAGTGAATAGAGGTAGTTTCAGCTGATACTTTTACATGATACCCATAAATAATGCACTGTTCAGAGCACTTTGGACTGATGTTTTGAAGCCTGAGGAGGAGAAAGTGTGGTTGTTTGCTGCATGCTAGCCTGTTTATACATTAAATATTATCTGGACAAGAGCAGAAGTTCTCTGGAAGCAGAGACTTGGACCCTTTATTCCACCATCTCCCTGTCAGTTGCTCCATTTACTATGAGGATAGTCATGCTTTCTTTCATTTATTATCCATCTGGCTTCAGCTTTCTTCTTCACAAAAGGGATGGAAAATGCCTCCCAATATTTGTACCACATTTATGAGCGAGTTTCTTACACACGTGCTGCCCTTGAAGTCCAAAAACTCCCTTTCTGACTTGGTAAATGCTCTTAGAATAATAGAATTGCTTTGGTTGGAAGAGACCTTGAAGATCATCAGGTCCAACCACTAACTAGCACTGCCAGGTCACCACCAAGCCATGTCTCTCAACATCACATCTCCATTTCTTTTAAACCCCTTGAGGGGTGGTGACTCCATCACTGCCTTGGGCAGCCTGGACCAGGGCTTGACAACCCTTTGGGGGCAGATATTTTTCCTAATGTTTTCCCTAATATCCAATTAAAATCTCCCCTGGTGCAACTCTTAATCACAAAAATACTCAACCAGTATGGTAACTTCCATTTCCCCCCATATTCTAAACAAACTCAACACATTGTAGCTGTCATGAGAAATGTTTTGGCTTTCTTCTTAGGACAAGGTAGCTTCCTGGTGTTTGCCCATCTCTTGTCACGGGTGTATACAAGAGACAGTTCCACATCTTTTCTGACTCTGAGGTATCTGAACATCTCTTCTTGCACAGAACTCAACATTAGTTGTTCTAAGTTGAACATAATTTACTGCCACTGAAGTATTCTGTTCAGTTTAGGACTCTAAAATCTGAGCGCAGATGGGATAAATACAGAATAACTCTTATCTTTCCCTGAGACACAATATTCAAATGGAGTTTCCTTCCTTTTTAGTTCAAAAGCTTAAATCACTGCAGAATCACTGTTATAAAAGGTTGGATTCCCCTACAATACTATTTTCAGACACCAGTTCCATATATAAATTCTGCTATGTTTACTACACTTTATATAGTTAAACAGCCAAGGTATGAGCATAGCAAGGGAATGAATCTCACAAAGGTTCTAGACATTAACTGCTGTCCATGAAATAGTAGTCCCTGTTACTCAAACTTCCAGCTCACCAAAATTGTATACTATAACTGTTAGGCTATTTCTGAGTGAGAGGAAAAGTATGAAACAGTACGTGCTTGTGATTTAACAACCTAAAAAAGAGAGTTAATTTGCAAGCATCTTATAAAATTGTGTATCACAGAGAAGATATACAAAGAAAAATGCATATGTACACTTATTTATATAGTGTTAGATCACATGAAGAGTTGAAAAAGTAGGCTTCGACCTTGAACTTCTAATTTTTCTTTGGTAGACAAAGTGCAGTATATTAAAGCAATACCTTTTATTGGACCAACAAAGAGCAGCCAGACTTTGAGACCAGAAAGGTTGCATCTTTAGTTTTCACCTTATTGATCTTCCCCACTGTTCCTTACAGGCCAGATCAACTACAGATATTTTCTATATACTTTGGATGATACCTTTCTTCCTTTGAGATTTAATGGGGGGTTTTTTTGTGTGATCAATAGTAAAAAGGGACTTTGTGCAGAGAACTACAATGAAGAGAAAATTATAAGGAAAGTAATCCTTTCATAGCAGTTGTCACAGAAGAATCAGAATTATTTTTTAAATAGTTAAAAATGCAACCAAATGCAGAATCCACTCAGTTTTGTGCTTTAGTATATCCCAGTATTCATTTGGGGTTGATTTGGAAGTCAAGAGATTTCCCATCAGAGTCCAATAGCACCAAATACTCCTTTCAAAAGTACAATACTTTAAAATATTAAAACAAACCTGATCTTGTCCTCTTCCTCCTGCTCCTCCCTGCTCCAAGTCATTTTTTTGTTTGTTTAACTGCCCCTAAAGCTAGGTGGCATCTCTTTATTCTGTTCCAGCAAGTTTACAGCTGTAAGAATTTTGTGCTCCTGTTTAATTTTCCCAGTCCAGTGATTACACAAATCACTATAATTTTAAAAACAGTTCAATCAGAGGAAAAAAATGTGAGTTTTCAGAATTATTTTTATTTGTTTGTTTCCAGTGACAGGCCACCTTACAATGAAAGCTGGTATATATGGAACAAACTTGAACAAACTAGTGCTTGTCCCCAGCTGGCAGATGTTGACTGAAGATCTAGTTCCCTGTACTGTGAAAGGAAAGAGGAAGTCAGAGAAGCTGTCATCAGAGATAACCACACGGAAGATGAGGTTAGATATGACCATAATAAATGTCTGAATACCTGGTTGCTAATATGGAATAGCACAACACTTTTCCCCAGACCCTTTCCCCTGTTTCGTTTCTGAAAAACCACGATCTGCATTAATTTCTAGAAATCAAATGAAACATTTCTGCTTGAAAATTAGCATTTTTCCAGCAACATTCAAAAACTGAGGATTGTGTTAAATCTACTAAATAATATTTTGCATCTTTAGGAGGTTTGTGCGGAAAGTAAAACATATTTCTGATTATCAGACCATTTGAAAATCAATTGTTTACCCCTTAAAGTGTTTAATATATGTTGTGTTTCATCTGAGAACAAATAAACTTTATTTTTTTTGGTAACAGAAATGTACAGCAATTATGTTTCCAGTAAATTTTAAACTGTTCAACAGACCTAACATCTTCCATGTTGCTTACAATAATATTTTTGAGTATAATTATCTCTAGGACATAGTACCATTAAATACTAGCCAAAAAATCCAAAAAACATACCAAACAAACAAAATAAAACATAATGCATGGTTTGTTACTTCAAATATATAATCGTTTGTGTTTAAACCTCTCATTCCAAACTTTTTAAGTGTTTTTCAGACTGTGACCAAATATAGCCTAAAATCTTTAAATAAAGTAGCATGATTGTACTGTATGTGGGGTTTTTTAAGGTATAGAAGATGTATACTTAGCAGTAGAAAAAGAAATTAATATGCTTATCATCAAGGATCTCCTGATGAAAATATGAAGTTAACTTCAGAGGAAACAAAACCAGTTATCCCCACGTCCTGAAAATAAGAAATTATGCACTTAGGATAATAAATATAAATTTTGACAATGTTTTATTTTAATGGCACATGAATTAAAACTGCATTACAATGAAATTGCTGCAGAACATCCACATTAATATCAAATGAATTCATTATGACCAGCACACTTACAATGAATACTAAATGAATTAATAATAATGAACCACTTAAACTGTTACCTAATTGTTTTATTTCATTTTTATGTATATTTTTGCCCAAATTTAACTGTTAGGTTAATAGAGAGTGACATCCAGTAATTTATTTCATCACTGAGTGTTTGTAAGTGATTACTTTCACACCCGCTTCAGTCAAGCCTGCTGCATATCCAGCATTGATCAGATGTCTCCAGAAGACCCACCTTTTGCCCTGGATATTTTGAATCATATTGATGCAAAATGATCAGCCAAGATATATTAAAGATTTAACAACTCTTAATGGCTGGTGATAATAGTGTTCCTTGAACTGACAATACATCTTTCTTCCAAGAACCCTGAATGCTTTACACAAGTGTTTGAGAGCAAGATCCTAAAAACAAAGACACTGACGTGGAAACACAGTAGGTGGTTTGCCTGTGATGACACAGCAGCTTCATGGAATCATAGAATTGTTATGGTAGGAAAGGATCTCTGAGATCATCATACTCAATCATTAACCCAACACTGCCATGCTCACCACTAAACCACATCCCCAAGTGCTGATGCCAAATTTATGCCCCAAAAGTCGCAATGGAACTGCTCAGAGACAAGTTTTAGCCTCTAAGCAGCAAGGTATTTTTTTCAGTCAACGTTGGGGAACTTACAACTAAAGCCAGACAAAAAAAGTTCCAAAGCAGTCAATGAAAAGACGGGCTATTTATACAATTTCTACAAGAGATAACGTCATCTTTACATGCATAGTTGTATTATTGCAACATCTAATTATAATATTCATAGCAGGCAGAGTTAGGGTGGAGTCAGGGGTGGAGTCATCATTTGGGGGACATTCCTGGTGGTACTTCCTGTTACTTCAGTCTCAGGGGTTGTCTTTTTGCTCCTCTTCCTCAGGTAAACTTCTGAACTTTCCTTAATTCTGCTGACTTCAATGTATATTTGGCAAGAGTTTCTGGGCTCCTGCCTTTCT
>VWZO01013370.1:276-21966 GCA_013396975.1 Bucco capensis | reverse complement strand
CATAGCATAAGGTCGACCATACAAGATCTCAAATGGGCTCAGTTTTTCTTTCGATCGAGACTTGACTCTTACCCTGATCAGAGCAATAGGTAAAGCTTGATACCACTGTAAATTAGTTTCTTGGCATATTTTAGCAATTTGTTGTTTGATGAGATGGTTCATCTTTTCTACTTGCCCACTGGCTTGTGGTCTAGAGGGTGTGTGTAACTGCCATTTAATCAGCAATGCTTTACGTATTGCTCTTACCACTTTTGCACAAAATTGTGAGCCCCTGTCTGAGGAAATGCTCTTAAGCACTTCGAATAGTGGTATGATTTCATTTAACAACACTTTAACTACTTCCCTCTCTTTGTTTGGTGTGCATGGGAATGCTTCAGGCCACCCAGAAAATGTATGTCAGAGTTAAAAGGTATTTGTACCCCCTTTTTCTTGGGAGCTCAGAAAAATCAATCTGCTATACCTCACCTGGGAATTTTCCTCTGTTTATTGCCCCTTGTTGTATTTTAGTTCCCATATTTGGATTGTTTTTCAGGCAGCGTTCACATTGGGATGTAACTTGTTTTACTATAGTGAATAGTTTTGGCCCTGCCATTCTAACTTTTAAATATTGATAGAGTGGGTCTAAGCCCCAATGGGCCTTTTCATGTTCTGTTTTTACAAATTGCCACATTAAGTTTCCTGGCAATATTAGTTGTCCTGTCTCTCGTTGACCCCACCCATGGTCTAGTAACTTACCTCCATTTCTTTTTATCCATCTATGGTCTGATTCTTGATATCCTGGCTGAAAATTGGTGACTAACTCTGCTGGTACTAAAGCTGCTTTAGTTAGTTCTCTGGCTCTTGCAGCCGCTAATTTAGCTTCTGCATCAGCCTTTCTGTTACCTACTTCTGGGACGGTGTCAGCCTTCAGGTGTGCCCTGCAATGCATTATGGCCACTTGTACTGGGAGTTGGACAGCTTCTAGCAACTGTAGAATTTCTTCTGCATGTTTTACAGCTTTTCCTTGGGCAGTTAACAATCCTCGTTCCTTCCAGATTGCTCCATGGGCATGTACAATGGAGAAAGCGTATTTAGAATTTGTCCATATATTTATTTGTTTCCCTTCTGCTAATTCAAGGGCTTGGGTAAGAGCTATTAGTTCTGCCTTTTGTGCTGAGGTTCCCACAGGTAGAGGGTTCAATTCGATTACCTGCTCTGTTGTGGTCACTGCATAGCCAGCCATTCTCACACCTTGCTTCATGAAGCTGCTGCCATCTGAAACCAGTTGTCTGCATCTTGGAATGGTTCTTCTTTGAGGTCCGGGCAGCTGGAGCACACTGCTTCAATGGTCTCTAGGCAATTGTGCTTGATTGGTTCTGCTGGCATTCTTCCTTCTAGGAATGAAGCTGTGTTGACAATGTTAGTCACTTGGATTCACCCAGGATTGCCTGGTATTTCAGGAACTGGGAAGGTGACAACCAACAGCCACTCTTCTGCTCTAGCACTGCTGATACAGCGTGGGACACCAACACAGTCATTTTCTGGCCCAGTGTGAGTTTTCTGGCTTCTTCTATACTTATAATCACTGCAGCCACTGCTTTCAGGCAAGTAGGCCCTCCCTTACTTACTTCATCTAACTGTTTGGAGAAATAAGCTATAGCCCTTTTGTATGGTCCCAATTGCTGTGCCAAGACCCCTAGGGCCATCCCCTGCCATTCATGAGAGAACAGCCAGAATGGTTTTGTTACATCAGGCAGGCCCAATGCTGGGGCCTTCATAAGTTCTTGTTTCAGTCTTTTAAAGGCTGTTTCCATCCTCAGACTAGGATGATTTTGGTTTCTTTCAGCAGGTCATACAAAGGTTTTGCGAGTATCCCATACTGATATATCCACAAACGGCACCAACCTGTCATTCTAGGAAGGCTCGTAGGTCTCTCATGGTTTCTGGTCTAGGCATCTGGCAGATGTCTTCTTTCCTTGCTGTTCCTAGGGATCGTTGTCCTCTGGAGATTTCATATCCCAGGTACACTACCTTCTCTTGCACCAGCTGCGCTTTCAGTTGGGAAACTCAATATCCATTTAAGCCCAAGAACTTTAATAGAGAAATTGTCCATTTTGTACCTTCTTCTTCTGTTTCAGTGGCTATTAGTAAATCATCTACATATTGTAGAAGAGCGCCATCTCGCTGTGGCTGTTCCCAGTGTTCTAATTCTTTGGCCAATTGATTTCCAAATGTTGTGGGGCTATTCTTGTACCCTTGAGGTAAAACCCTCCAGGCTAGTTGGGTCTTTCTCCCTTTGCTAACAGATTCCCACTAAAAGGCAAAAATCTTTTGACTCTCTGGTGCCAGGGCAAGGCAGAAGAACACATCTTTCAGATCTACCACTGTAAACCAGGGCAAACCATCATTTAATTTTGTTAGTAGCATATAAGGATTTGCCACCACTGGGTGTATAGTTTTTGTGATTTCATTTGTAGCTCTTAGATCCTGGACTAACCTGTAAGTCCCGTTTGGTTTCTTGACTGGTAAAATTGGTGTATTGAAATCTGATTCACATTCTACTAATAACCCCAGCTCTAAAAATTTCTCCATTATTGGTTCAATTCCCTTCCTGTCCTCTAGCCTTTAGTCAAAACAATTCCTACCCAAATACATCATCCACAACCATCTCTAAACCTCCAAACACCCCCACAAAAACTCCCCTTTCAACTTTCCAATATCTCCTTTCAGCTTACACATACCCTCTTTCCATAACATCTCCCCCTTTTCATTTTGTTAAAAAAACCTATACATTATATTAAACCATGAGTGATCAGTTCACAGCTCATATGTTTTCCAAATCCTACTTCACAACCTCCTGCAGATGATAAAAAACAATCTACTAAAAAAATTTACTAAAAAAAAAGTTTAACAAGCTTGTTAAAACACTATGCTAATCGATTAGCAAATACAAATTGAAATACCAAGATCTCAGCAATTCCAGTGATTTAAGAGGGGTTGGCCTCCCACCCCCCAGATAATGGTGATGCAAAATAAGGTTTTACACATCTAGCAGGAATCCACCAAAGTTTTCCTCCTGCAGAAACACATGCATAGCCTCGTCCCCACATTACCGATTGCATTGGACCTATGTTACCACAAAGTCACGAGATGTCACTGTGAACTATAAAATATACTTTTTACGGAAAACGTGAGTGAGATTTTACTAGTGTTTATCTATAAGTGAGGCAACAATAATATTTTACACACTTAGCTTCTGCCAGATCTTGATTAGGCCCACAGTGAATACAAGAGAAACTTAAAATCTGTTCTAGCACTATCTCTAATGTTCCTCTTGGCCCTAAAATACACTTTCCGCAGTTGTTACACAGCATTCTCATGAACAATACCAAGAGGGCAAATTTTAATCCTTGGGTTCTGGTACACTGGTAAAATCTTATTTACCCCTTCTGAATTATAACTACTCCCCATACACAATTTTAAACATAATACAGGACAATACACGAAAAGCGAACGAAAAAATACAGAGCAAAAGCGCCTTTTACACTGCAGTGGTAGGACTCAAACCCACTTGGGGACCCTCATAAGACCCTCGCAGGACTCTAACCCATTCACAGGACTCCAACCTGCTATCTCAAATACCTGGGACTCAAACGCAGTTGGGGCAAATGCAGTGGCATCCCCCCTGCTCCCCTCGAGCAACAGCATCCCGTCCTTGTCTTTTCCTTATCTCATGAGTTAAATATGTGAATATATATATTATATNGTGTCAGTGTGTTAGTATTCTTTGGCAAAGTATTATCTTCAGTTAGTCCTTGAATCTTGGTTCTTCATTTCTTAGCCCAGATCATGCATTCTGAGTTAGCTCTTCAGGTCTTGCTCTGTTTCAGTACCATGTAGATGGTTTACTTGTGATAATACAGCAGCTTCATATAATCATAGAATTGTTATGGTGGTAAAAGACCTTTGAGATCATCATCTGTTAGCCCAATACTACTATGTTCACCACTAAAGCATGTCCCCAGGCACTACATGTTTGTTGAACACTTCCAGGGATGGTTATTCTACCACTTTCCTGGGCAAGCCTCCTTTCCCTGGGAGGTGGTGGAGTCACTGTCCCTGGAGGTGTTTAAGAAACATATAGATGTAATACTTAAGGACATGGTTTAGTGGCATGGTGGTGATAGGTAGATGGCTGGTTTGGAGGTCCATTCCAACCTTGATGATTCTGTGACTTTGTGATTCTGTTCCAATCCTTGATAACCCTCTGGCTGAAGAAACTTTTCCCAATATCTACTCTGAACCTCACCTGGTGCTGTAGTAACCTGTAAAAAACTCAAATCTCCCCAAAAGTTATTCTGGTTTTCTTTGTCCACTGAGCTATGTTGCCATTCCTTATTCATGGCACCGCACACATTCTGATGTGTTGTGCTTTAAGTTCTCTGTCATCAGAAATTATCAGCATATGCCGGATGATCTTACGAAACATACTTTGTCACATTTTAAATCACATTATAAATGATACCTAGAAAGACAATTCACATTATTTCTCCATTTTGTAACAGCAAAACTTTTAGCCTCTTAAGACCATACACAGTACAAGCCACCAGTGAACCTCATCATAGGGAATCTGGACGAGTTCCTCCATGGCTAGGAACAAAAATTTCTGCTGATGCTTTCATAGTGGTAGTGAAAAAAAGACATTGGTTTACAAAAGGGTTATTTTTAACATGCTATTTCACTTATACATTTAAATAAAGCACCCAGAGGAAGATTTATTTTGTATTAAAATTTGGGGAGAGGAAGGGGAAATATTTTAGTTAAGCTGTGGGGTACAGCATATAAAGAATTATTACCATTAGAGGGAAACATGTGAAAACTTCCTCATTTCAAGTTTAGTATCTGGCCACAAAATGCCAAATAGAAGTTCTGGATAAGAGGAAAACCTGAAGCACATTGAAACAAGCAACCAATGTGATGTGTTTCTAAACCCAAATATTTGCTCACCAACTTTTAAGAAGAAGCAACATCTTTTGCATTCACAAAATATGTTGAATGGTTATCAATTTACTAAGAATTTGATTTTAGGGTTTTTGCCTTATTTTGATATCTTGTTTTGTTTTCCTCCTTTTATTTTTTATTTTCTAAGACGCAGAGGTCCTTTAGATTTCAGGAGGAATTAAGACCTTTAGAAAATATTATTTTGCCATTAAATTTTTTAAAGGTCCTCCCTGTAAAAGTATTGAGTCAAGTCTGAATTACTGAGCAGTTAAGGATGCTTCATTGATTGACATCTGTCATTCATTCATGCTGCACGTATAAAGTAAGATTAGATAGGCTGTTAATTTTTCTTTTTTATTCCTTGCAATGAATCTGATTTTGGAACTTAACTATTGCATAACTATCCCTTGAATTTCCTTGGGGGTTATGTTAAGTGTCCAGGTAAGCAGTAGGAGCACCAGTAAAACCTGCTGCAGCCCAGTAACACAAACTGAGAGAAGGAGAGTGAAACTAAGGAGACACTTTGAGGTCAAACAGGGGCTTCAAAGCAAGGGAAAGGTGACCTACATCTGCTTGTTTTACTGTTACATCCAGCCAGGTCCTGAACAAAATCTGCATCCTAGAGCCACCATTTGTTATTGTTCCATAGGATCAAGGTCTGTCTCCCTGTACATGTACAATGAGATGATGGAGAGCAGCCCTGCAGAAAAAGACTTGGGAGTGCTGGTGGACAAGAAGCTGGACATGAGCAAACAGTGCACACTGGCAGCCCAGAAGGCTAATCGCATCCTGGGCTGCATCAAAAGAAGCGTGGCCAGCAGATCCAGAGAGGGGATTTTGCCACTTTACTCTGCTCTGGTGAGACCTCATCTGGAATACTGTGTCCAGTTCTGGAGCCCTCAATACAGAAAGGACATGGATTTGATGGAGCAGGTCCAGAGGAGGGCCACAAAAATGATCAGGGGGCTGGAACACCTCTCCTATGAGGACAGGCTGAAGGAGCTGGAATTGTTCAGCCTGGAGAAGACTTCGGGGGGACCTAATAGTGACTTTCCAGTACTTAAAGGGAACTTATAAGAAGGCTGCAGAGGGCCTGTTTGCAAAGGCCTGCAGTGAAAGGACAAGGGGCAATGGTTTTAAACTGGAGAGAAGGAGATTTAAATTGGACATTAGGAAGAAGTTCCTCACCGTGAGGGTGGTGGAACACTGGTACAGGTTGCCCAGGGAGGTGGTTGAGGCCCCATCCCTGGAGGCATTCAAGGCGAGGCTTGACAGGGCTCTGGGCAAGCTGATCTAGTTGGGGATGTCCCTGCCCAGTGCAGGGGGGTTGGACTAGATGACCTCTAGAGGTCCCTTCCAACCCTAACCATTCTATGATTCTATGTTTCTACATGTGATGTCAGTACAATAAAAACTGGGCCAAAAGAACTAAAAGGGGCCTGGATCAGACAAGGAGGAAAACAGAAATTTGTCACACACCCACACACCCTTTTTTTTTAACTCATTTAGTTAACAAAAACTGGGTGGAATTCATGATGTTCTGGAAAAGAGAAAAACTACCTTTTGATGACTGCTGATTATTTCCATCACCTTCTGCTGTCTTGGTAGGTGTGGCTGCAAACAGCAGGTGTAAGGGATAGGAACTGGAGAATGTAGTTGTTTTAAGGTTCCCAAAACCTGATGTCCTGAAGGTGACTGAGTGGTAGGTTAACAGCAGTATGAAAGCAGATAGAGTTGGCAATGAGAGTTGTCCTTGTTTTTTTCTCTTCTTTCCAAATAGATTTCCACAGAATTCAGAGAATCTACCACAGAATTCATTTTGGGACAAAAAAAAAATAAAAATAAAATCCCTGTAGTCTTCTATTTTCCTTGGGGGTCTATTGATACCATAATTATTTTGTAGTATAAAACCTGTAATTAGCTATTTGGGTTTTGACTAAACTTGGGGGTACTTGACTTTAATTACCAATCAAATGTAACACTGCATCTGCATTCATGCAATCATCAGTACTAACTCACACATACAAATCTTCTTTCATCTGAAGACAATAGAAAATTCTTTTTATTTGTTCTCTCTGGGTTCTGACTGAAAATAACAGATGCTGCTAAGAAAGTTTGAGTGTTATGTTTATAATAATTCACAATGCAAACCAGCCACATCCAAAGAGAGGAGAAAGAGTTGGAGTGCAGGGAGGATTTAAATAGTGGTTTTGCACTTGTGTGCCAAAGTTTAGGGATAGAGGGAGGCAAGTATTCTTGTTGTTGTATGAACTTGATCCATAGCTGGTGATTAGAAAGACGATGCTTCTGTGGTATAAGAGCAAAGTAGTGTAGTTATGATCTTCTCTCTTCTCTTTGCTTCATACAATAACTCCTTAGGAGTGGGGATACAAAGCAGGCATTTATAAAGGCAGTTACTCTTCTTCTCTCATGCTAAACCACCCTTTTGCCTCACCTCATGGATCCAGCCCGTGGAAACAAAAGGGTGTTGGAGGAGTTACTGTCACATCTAGATCTCTGAAACAAGTGATGCAAATGAAAATTTCTCACCAGCAACCCGCTAATGCATCTATGTTTTTCCCAAGCAGCAGCTCCCCACCCAGCTTTTCTTTCAATTTACATGATGAACATGATGTTTTAGGGTCTGGAATATTCCTTTGGCTAGTTTAGGTCCTAGCTCTGTCACCTTCCAGCTTCTTCACAAAGCAGTATAAGCTGAGGAGTTCTTAGCATACTTATCAACAATTGACCATCAGTGTGTTATCAACATTATTCTCACACTAAATCCAACATATAGAACTGTACTGTCTACTAGCAAAAATTACCTCAGTTGAAACTAGGACATAAGAAAGGATGAATGACAATTTTCATTTGAATGCAGTAGGAATGGCTTTTACTGGTATAGGAAAAGAGGGATGTAACACATACTTTAAAGTAACATAGAATAATAGAATCACAGAAGAGTTTTGGTTGGAAGGGAGATTTCAAGGTCATCTAGTCCAATCCCCTGCAGTCAGCAAGGACATCTGCAACTAGATCAGGTTGCCCAGAGCCCCAAACAACCTGACCTGGGATGGTTCCAGGGATGGGATATCTACCACCTCTCTGGGAAACCTGGGACAGGGTGTCACAAACTTCGGTGGAAAGATTTTTTCCTTATACTTAGTCTAAACTTTTCTTCTTTTAGTTTCAAACCATCACCTCTTGTCCTGTCACAGCAGACCCTGATAAAAGTCTGTCCTCATCTTTCTTCTAGGCTTCTTTAAATACTGAAAGGCTGCAAGAATTTCTCTCTGGAGCCTTCTCTTCCCCAGGTTGAATAATCCCAACTCTATCAGCCTGTCCTCACATCAGAGATGTTCCAGCTCTCAGATCACTTCTGTGGTCTTCCTTAGATGTGCTCCAACAGGTCCATGTCTCTGCTGTGCTGATAACTCCAGAGCTGGGCCCAGCATTGCAGGTGAGGTGTTCCTAGAGCAGAGAAGAGGGGCAGAATCTCCTCCCTTGAGACACTGGCAACAATGCTGGGGATGCAGCCCAGGACATAGTTANAGGGGGTGGATCTTTGGGAGCCTTTGCCAGCTTTTGCCGGCAAAGTCAGGCAATTAGAAGGGGGAAGAGCTGGAAGCCGAATCCATCTTTGAACTAACCACCCTATCTTTCTTTATTGCTGATCTCTTTCATATTGTTGTATCATTTAAATTCAGATAAAGCTATTCTTAGAAATTCACTGTCTCGTGCCTAGTGCTTCTTATTTTAAGTTTATTGCTGTCCCCGAACACAGCCAGTCTAGTGAGGGCTGTGGGGAGAGGAGGGTCTTGGAGACCTTTCCTCAAAAAGATTGTTCTTTTGACCCTAGCTTCTGGTCAAACCAGGACACAATCAAAACAACCTCTCAGGTTTGGAGGGTATGGGTAAAAGGAAAAAAAAATGTTCTAGAAATGTCAGTTCATCAAATCAACAGCTATGAAAGTGAAATTTTAAACAAATTTTTCCATATCTTTAAACCATTTTCTCAGTGCTTTGATAGATAATACAAAAGCAGGTTTGAAATTGTTGAAATACCCCATCTATGATTTTCTAAAAGAAAAAACACAGGTTTACATTTAAAAGGATCCAGTAGCTCTCATAAAAATGATAAAAATTCAAAGCTGACATTGCAAACTTAATCCTAAAATATTATATGCTTGAATTCACTCAAACCATCATCATTCTTTTCAATTTGTTTTAAACAAAATGTAACAGGTTTATTTTTTGTGTGACTGAGAATGGGATTTTTTTGGATTTTCCTAGAGGCTGTGTTTTCCAAGAATGCAGTGATGATTTTCTGCTCAGTTATACTTCAAAATCTGGATTTTAGGACCACTTGGAGTCAGAGATATTTCACGAAATCGTTCTCCTTAAAACTTCAGTATCAAAATTGTTAATTATGTTCCAGTTGCAAAGCTGTTATGCAACCTAAGTAGAATGAATATATGTTCAATTTCATATAACAGTGTGCATAATATAGACAGTTGATAAACTTCATAGGGGAAAAAATACAGTCTTCTATGCCAATTTATTTGTAATTCAGTGAATAATAGCCATGTTTCTTCTTTGATTAGAAAAATGTAATTGACTAGTCGTCATCACTCACCTAGGTAAAACCTAGCAATGATTTTTACCTGGAAGACATCACTAGTAGGGAAGTGGTGACCCAGACAGAGCTCCTCCAGAAACATGAAGCCACCCAGGTCTCCACTGCAGAGAATGCAAGAGCCTGTCTCTGTTGGCAGAAGGTAGCTGTGTGAGGTGAGAACAAGTAGAGGATCTGCTCACCCTGGTGGCTGACCTGAAGGAGGAACTGAGTAGGTTAAAGATCATAAGGGAGAGTGAGAGGGAAATAGAATAGTGAAGCCACTCCTTGTCATCCCAGAGACAATCCTAGCAGGACATCACACCTCAAGAAAGGAAAGACTCCTTACCCTCTTACCACCAGCTAGAAGGAGGATGTCTAGATGAAAGGGGAGAATGGAAACAGCTTACTGTTAAGGGTGTCAGACACATCCTCTCCCTGTCTTGCCTCACCTTCCCAGATGCCTATATACAACAGGTATGAGGCCCTGTGACTAGGGGCACACAACCCTGGCCACCACTGAAATTCACATAAGCTTCTTGCACAGAGATCTTAATCAGTACGTAATGGAATGACCATACAATTAGTTGGTCAAAATCAAATGCACTGCATCATCAGGAAATGGCTTCAGGCTACACCAGGGGAGGTTTAGATTGGATATTAGAAAAATGTCTTCACTGAAATAGTTGTTATGCATTGGTCCAGTCTGCCCAGGGAGGTGGCGGAGTCATCATTCCTGGAAATGTTAAAAAAAACCTTCTATATGTGGCACTTAGTGACATGATTTAGTGGCTTGGGGGTGATACGGTGATGACTGGACTTGATGATCTTAGAGGTCTCTTCCAACCTTAATAATTATGTGATTATTTCTGGAAGTTTACTCTCAGACCCAGGCACAGTCTGAAAATCACTTGGGGTCTCCTGTGGCCCCTGGTGCGATAACTGTGCTGACAGCAGAGGGAGCATTAAACTCATTGCCCACGGTAAAGTGTGGGGAGTGAAACCCATGTTCCTATAATCCTTGTATGGGTAGGATGAGCTCATTAACCTTCTGGCAGTCATCCTAGGAGAAGGACAACTCTGATTCCAAACCCGAGCAGATGGAGCTCGTTTATTCCTATAAGGCCTTCCATCTAAGAGGTTAAACCTCCATCCTAAGGACTTTGCTGCCAGTGTCCAAGCTTGCTAGGCCCTGGCAGATGAAGCTTAGGACTAAAGGGTGGATTCAGCTCTGCGCATGCTGTGTCTCACCTAAAAAAATGCATTGCGCAGGCTCAAGGGTGCTATCCGCTATCCTCTTTTTATCAGCGCACTTGGAAAAGGCGCTGAGGAGGAGCATGGGTGGAGCCCTCCCTGGATCTTCGTTCGCGAAGCCTAGCCATACTACTATACTACTATACTAATACCCTCAGACAATTCATCTGTAGTTTATTGCAGAGGTAATGAAAAGGCAAAGAGGTAGTGAAATGTCCCTAAATAAGTAGTGCATCATGGCGTACTTGCTGTTTTACCCTCTAATGCTGTGACGACCTGGAATTCAGACTGTTATACATCCAAATGTCAAGTGCATCATCTGAACCTTGATTGCTAAACCCTTGGCCTCTTTATCTTTCTTTCTTTGTTCCTCCTTCTCTGGATGTCATGAGACTGCTATTTCCTAAGCTAAATGAAGAAAATAGAATATCTTTTTTAAGCCTTCAATGGGTAAGGCTAATATTTTTTCTTATTGTTTGGATATTTTCTGTTTGAGTTACTGTGCACTGACTAGAAAGGCTGAACCCTGTTTAACATTCCCATGTTCATGGTGGCAGTTTTCAGTGAATACAGCAAGCAGGATTTGACATCCCTGGCTAATTTTGGAGGCTTCCGGAACAATCAACATCTGTACTTAAAAAGCTCAAATCTACTTTGTGCTTTTTACATTCAGAAAGTGCACAGAAGCTGCAGCCATGGATGGAATAATGGTTGGATTGAGGAGGGTGTCAGTGCCAGAGCAGGCATTTTTCTACCACTTGGAAACACCTGGAGCTAACACTGTTTTGTGTGAAGCTAAAGTGAAATTACTGCAAAGCTCATCCCTGACTTTCAGTTCCACGCAAAGCAGAGTTTCGGTATTTCAGATGGCATGTAGGTTTATTTTTTCCACCTAGATAGATACATTGCATAAAAATGCCTAGAGTAAGATGCTTCCAGTAGACACAAAATAATTGAAGGTTTGACTGCTGGAAGATGATTGTCTCTTCAGAAGGAAATTCACAGAATCACAGTCATTAAGTTTGGAAGAGACCTCCAAGATCATTAAGTCCAACCATCTACCTAACACCACCATGCCACTAAACTACCTCCCTAATTACCACATCTCTAAATTGTGTAAGACTTGCAGAAATTGATATCTTGGAGTGTAGCATCTCTGACCATCAGGTCTAGAGACCAGGATTCTTTTCTTTGTTTTTTAACCACAGGATAGGTGAATGGCACTTTTTGGCCTTTTTGGCAAGATGACCATTGTTCTCTAGCTCTGGCAAAATTAGTGACATTTTCTTCAACCAAGATTTCTTTTTGGTAAGATCTGTCAATTCTGAGCTTTAACAAATGTCTGGAGTCACAAAGAAAGACTGGAGTATAACTATTATATTAAATTTGTCCTGTCGTCTAGGGCTAAAGTTGAACTTCTCTAGTTTCATTGTCATTTGTGTGCATTATGTTGCCAGTAGATTTTTTGTTGAAAACAAAAATTGATTGAAAATGGAGAAAAGAGAAGAGTGAAAACATCCAAAGACCAAGGAGCTTTCCCTTTTCCTTGCTATCTGTGATAACAATTGAAAATAGGATAGTACTGAACTCCATATGCTTTGTTGGGTTAAAAACTGGATAGATGGCTGAGTCCAAAGAGTTGTGATCAACGGTGTTAAATCCAGTTGGCAGCCAGTCACGAGTGGGGTCCCACAAGGCTCAGTACTGGGGCTACTCCTGTTTAACATCTTCATCAATGATTTGGACCAGGGGATTGTGTGCACCCTTAGTAAGTTTGCAGATGACACCAAGCTGGGTGGCAGTGTCGAACTGCTTGAGGGTAGGGAGGCTCTGCAGAGAGATCTAGACAGGCTGGATTGCTGGGCCAAGGCCAATTCCATGAAGTTCAATCNATTAGGAGGAATTTCTTTATTGAAAGGGTTGTGAGCCATTGGAACAGGTTGCCCAGGGAGGTGGTTGAGTCACCATCCCTGGAGGTGTTTAAGAGATGGTTAGATGTTGCATTGGGGGGCATTACTTAGTAAGTTGATAGGGCTAGGACAAAGGCTGGACTTGATGATCTTCAAGGTCTCTTCCAGCTGTAACTGTTCTATGATTCTATGGTCCCTCAGCTAAAAGGAAACTAAAAATTGGCATGAAAATAGATTTGTACATATAGGCATTATATGACAGAAAGAGAGTTATCTAAAGGTTGAAAAATTAGATATTTTCTTTTCTGTTATTTTTAATTTTGCCCAGTGCCAGTCCTATTTTTTATTTCTCTAGTATTAATCAATAGTGGAGAGGAAAAATGATTTCTGTGTAACATTTAGATAATAGCATTATCCTATATTTGTGAAGTATCGCTTTTCCATAAATATATACTTTTGCTACTTAAGACTAGAGTGCTTGTATAAAACTTTAAAGTGGATATATGGAGAACCTGAAACAAATTATTCCTTTTATCAGTCCAACTAAGTTTGAGTTTTGAGTTAGAATCACTCTTCTGAAAATCCCAGTGCTGGATCAGATTAATTTCTGGTTTTCTACTGCATGTGTTTAATAGGAAATATTATTTGGAATACTGAAGCACCCACTCAAAATATAGAAGTTTTGAAAAAAATCCACATTTTGGTCCTTTTTGTTTAATTCATTTTCTAACCTTATTTAGATACCACTTTTCACAAGCAAATTCTCAGTGAAGAAAAATCTGCCCTTCAGAATAACAGGGTAAATTCTTTAAAGATAACCTGATGAGCAAAATCTAGGGAACGTTAGTAAAAAGCTGGAAAGTCCCATCTAATGGTGAAGGAACATTTTCAGTCTAGGTAGTCCAGATTTTTCAAAGACAGCTAATTGTTTCTGTAGGAGCAGTGTGACCTCCCCAGACTAACAAAAGATGTGTATGTTGTGGATGTGTTCAGTCTGCGCTGCTGTTAATTTGAACATGGAGAGTAACTTGGCATGTGAACAGGAATTTCAGGAACAGGGCAAACGTGAATAAGTAGGTCACTGGGAGATGTGCCCACCTCTGTCTGGGGCTGATCTAGAGATTCTGTGTTTTTTTTTAATTATCTTTGCTTTATAAAACTCCAAGATTACTGAATGTGTAACAGCTTACAGTATCTAGTGAAAAGGGAAATGTTTTTTCTGCTTCCAGAGAAAAAAGATATTTGTTGATGTCTTCTCAAGAGTTCCAGGAAGATAAAATCCTGGAATTTAACCACTACCAAAACCAGGCAATAATTTAGCTGCATTAGGAAAATTGTGCCTAGCAGGTCAAGAGACAGGTTCTCCTTCATCTCTGTTCTGACCAAGTCAGATCATGTCTGACATACTGAGTCCAGTTCTGGGCTCCCCAGTTCAAGAGAGACAAGGAACTACTGGAGAGAGTCCAGTAGAAGCTACAAAGATGCTGAGGGCACTGGAGCATCTCTGAAGGAGGAGAGGCTGAAAGCCCTGGTGCTGCTTAGCCTGGAGAAGAGCAGACCCAGAGGGCATCTGCTCAGTGCTGAGCAAGAGCTAAAGTGTGAGAGCAAGAGGATGGGACCAGACTTTGCTCAGTGGTGCTCAATGACAGTATTAGGGGCAGTAAGCACAAACAAGGAAACAGAATGTTCCATGTGAACATGAGGCAAATCTTCTTTGCTGTAAGGATTCCAGAGCACTTGCCCAGGCACTTGCCCAGAGAGGTTGTGGAGTCTCCTTCTGTGGAGAGATTCCAAACCCACCTTGAGGTGATCATGGTCAACCTGCTGTGGGAGACCCTGCTTTAGCAGGGGGGTTGGACTAGATGATACCCAGAGATCTCTTCCAACTCCCACCATGCTGGGATTCTGAGACCCTCTCTTTTTAGAATTTTAGCATATTAAGGCTAAGAAATATTTTATTTTCAAGAAAATTGATTTTTGCTCTTCAAGTAAGGGAAGAGACTCTTCCCATCTCCTTGCCTTGTTCTCTTTCTCTTTCACCAAGCCCATATTACAATTGCAGAAGTTACTAATTTCAGAGGTGAACCAGGGACACCATTGAGGTGTTTACTCTTACCAGGTCCCTGTCCAAGGTATTAGATGGATCAGAAAGACTGGTGAATGCCTGGGTCACTTTGGGATCTGTGTACTGATTTCATAGTAGTGGATCTTTAGTGTATGACTATGCAACAGAATGTTTACATGAGCTTCATACCTGCTGGGCTTAGTTTTAGAATCCCTTACTGTCATTAATATATATGTATATATATGTATATCACTGCAAAAATATTCATCAATGATCTAGATGAGAGGATCGAGGGCACCCTCATTAAGTTTGCAGACGACACCAAGATAGGAGGGAGAGTTGATCTGCTTGAGGGTAGGGAGGCTCTGCAGAGAGACCTGGACAGGCTGGATCCATGGGCTGAGGCCAATGGGATGAGCTTCAACAAGGTCAAATGCCAGTCCTACACTTGCGCCACAACAACCCCATGCAACACTACAGGCTTGGGGCAGAGTGGTTGTATTGACACCTGGCAGAGAAGGACCTGGGGGTGCTGGCTGACTGAGCATGAGCCAGCAGTGTGCCTAGCTGGCCAAGAAGGCCAACAGCATCCTGGCTTGTATCAGAAATCACATGACCAGTAGGATCAGAGAAGTGATCAACCTCCCGTACTCATCACTGGGGAGGCCACACCTAGAGTACTGTGTTCAGAAGGACACAGAGGCATTGGAGTGTGTCCAGAGAAGGGCAATGAGGCTGGCAAGGGGTCTGGAGAATAAGTCTAATGAGGAGTGGCTGAGGGAACTGTGGTTGGTTAGTTGATTAGGAGGCTCAGGGGAGACCTTCTCTCTCTACAACTCCCTGAAAGGAGGTTGGAGTGAGANACCCCATGCAACACTACAGGCTTGGGGCAGAGTGGTTGTATTGACACCTGGCAGAGAAGGACCTGGGGGTGCTGGCTGACTGAGCATGAGCCAGCAGTGTGCCTAGCTGGCCAAGAAGGCCAACAGCATCCTGGCTTGTATCAGAAATCACATGACCAGTAGGATCAGAGAAGTGATCAACCTCCCGTACTCATCACTGGGGAGGCCACACCTAGAGTACTGTGTTCAGAAGGACACAGAGGCATTGGAGTGTGTCCAGAGAAGGGCAATGAGGCTGGCAAGGGGTCTGGAGAATAAGTCTAATGAGGAGTGGCTGAGGGAACTGTGGTTGGTTAGTTGATTAGGAGGCTCAGGGGAGACCTTCTCTCTCTACAACTCCCTGAAAGGAGGTTGGAGTGAGATGGGGGTAGGTCTCTTCTCCCAGGTTAGCAGCGAAAGGACAAAAGGAAGTGGCTTCATGTTGCACCAGGGGAGGTTTAGATTGGATGTTAGGAAAAATTTCTTCCCTGCAAGGTTTGTTAGGCACTGGCCCAGGATGCCCAGGGAGGTGGTGGAATCACCATCCCTGGAGGGGTTTTAGAAACTTGTAGATGTTCTACTCAGTGACATGGTTTAGTGGTATGTTGGTGATAGGTAGATGGATGGACTCGCTGATCTTTGAGGTCTCTTCCAACCTCAACTATTCTGTGATTCTGTGAAATAACTAGTATTTTATCCTTGGACTAGAACTTCTGGTTACATTTGTGGGAGTTATTTTGGTGCCATGTTCTGTAGATACGTGAACAACGTTCTGCCTTTCTTACCATCTGTAATGCAGAGATTACCCCCACTGAGATCACACTGCAGATTTTTTTTAAGGTTTAAGGCAAAGAGTTTTGAAGTGGTTTTAAATCTGCCACATGCCACCTTGACCAGCAAATTCCTTTGAGAAAATAAACCCTCCAGAAGCCTAGTGGTGTGGTGAACATCTGCACCCATCCCCTCAGCCTGCCAAGATGGTGCCAGTGAGTGCAGACTCTAACTGGAGGGGAAGTTGCTTCTTGAATACTCTGTTGCTTTTACTACACAAACAGCTACTGTTTTTTTAACCACAGCTTATTCAAACCCCTCCCTCAATCTATTTACTTTCTGTCTCTTTAAATTAGAAGAAGAGAAACAAAAAAACCCAGTTCTTAAAGGTGTTTATTCTAATATGATTCTTCTAGCTGTTCTGTCCTTCCTTTGGGGATGTAATTTTAAGTTCAGTTAGCGCAGGAATTGTAGGCAAAAGAAAAGCCAAGGTTTTTTTAGTATTTGGTAGAATATTTAGTGCTCTACAAAAAATGCAGATGAGCATCAAGAAGACAAAAACCTCTCCTGCCTGGCAGAGCTAGAAAAAGGATAGCCTCCTCACTATTTTTCTAGTCACTCTCTTTCAAGAAAATCGCTCTTTAGTTACTCATTTCTTTTCCCCATGGTCAGGTTGGCTGCATCTCCAAACACTTGTAAGTACTGTATGTTCTGACATATCCTGAAGTCATGCATTAGCACCTTTTCATTCAGCAAAGGGTGAGAACAGATATCTTGTGGCAGCTGACAGCAGGGAGCAGGCAGAAAGGAGGAGAGTGAAGCTGTAGGTCTAGGACACTGTGGTGGCCTAGTGGCTAGCATGGCTAATGCACCAGCTGTGAATAACCTCCCTTTTTTCTCTCTCTTCTTTTTCTCTTCCCCCCCCCCCTTTTTTTTTCATCCCATCCACCCAACAGATGTCTCTCTGTCATTGTCATGTCCTCAAGCTATCCTAGTAAATGATTTGTGCATTATAAGTGAGTCACTAAGGTGGCAATTGAACCTCTTCACAGCTCAAAATTGTTGATNGCAAATTAACTCCTGGCTCTGTGTGGTCTTTTGAATAGCCAGCAAAGAGGAAGCCCCATTCTACTCCAGAAGACATACATATCACTTTGAGAGATTAAAAAATGAAGAATGCAGTGATCTATGTTGTATATACACTTTATTCTGGGGCAAGAATGTTAATAAATATACTGAGTAGACGGCAAAGTTTGCCAATATAAATAATGTGGCATTTCAAAGTCTGTCAGTAAATGTAATTGAATTTTTCAATGTAAAAATATAGTTGGGTTATAAATTGGAGTCATGCTTGACATTAGTTGGGCATTAGGAGATATTAATTAGATACTGCTCGCTTCTTTCTGATTTCTTTATATTAAATGAATTATCAGGAAAGAGGAATTTGCAGGCATGCAATTTAGAGATTTTTATTCTTGCAAACAAGCTGTCTGGTAATTTTTAGTGGGGGAATAAATGTCTTTTCAAAATCCTTGTCAGTGTGGTGTCTGAAACATGCCCTTCCCAGTATGGAAAAGTTAATCCATTATAATACTTTGTAGTGATAATAAGCTACAGTGAACAAGTAGCCTAGGGAAAAAGATGGTAGTAGTCACCTTTAAACAGAAAGAGAATAACAAGTAATTGTACATTTTTACAGTAGGCTGATGACAACATTTCCTATGACTTTGAACTTACTTTGGCTGTCACTGTTCTGGCATATCAATCAGAGAGAGAGAGTCTATTTCCTGCATGACACTTGCAGCACAACGTATGAAATTTACTTGTGTGATCTTTACTTGTAGTCATCCTGTTTAGATGTAAATAGACCAGTCTCCACACAGAGCTCACGCTGCAGAGGAAGCTCTAAACCCCTCCAGCAGGGCTGCACTGACCCCTGCCTCTTTGGTCCCTGCAGATTGCTTCCCTTTTTGCTGCTAGATTAATCTTCAGCCTTTCCCACTGATGACTGTGGTGTTTTCCTGAAGGTGATAAATACAATCACGGTGCATAGTTCTACCTTTTACGGAGGCTTAATCATATGGTTCTAGGTGCATATGACTATTGAATGCCTTTACCTGTGTTTTTTTTGTTGGTTTGTTTTTTTGATAGCTGCCCCAATTATTTTCATAATCACCAAAGAGTAACATGGCACCTCTTTTGTTTTACCTTCACAGAAGTCTTCTGGGGCAGTATGATCTGTGCATGCTCTCTGGCACTTCATCCAGCAACCATGGACATTGGTCATTCCCTCTCCTCCTGGATGACGGCTCTTGCTCTTGTATAATTAGCTGGTTACAATAGGAATTTGATGTGTGCCAACTCTCTTAAAGTAAATGCTGAAAAAACAAAGCTGCTGTTCACTTGCCCTTCTCAACTGAAAGGGATTTTTTCCCCTCTAGTTCTTGGATTTTTCTTTTTTTTTCCTGCTCTGAAGTTTTCTTCAACTCTTTTTTGATAAGCAATTCAAGGTGCCTTCCAGAAATACATAAATATGATATTCTGAATTATTAAACATAAAAGAAGTAAGAAGTGTCTGCTTAAGCAGAGAGGAAGTGAAATGATGTCTGAAGGTAGAGAGTTAAAAATACTATTAAAAACAGACCTTGAAGAATCCACTTTTATCTTGGCTTAAGGGGATCAAATACCTATCAGAGCTACCCAAACACGGGCAAAAATAGATCTGTGTGTACACAAGGTACACATCACATATACATACACCTGAAGTATATGTATAATCTGAAGAGAGCTTTAAGATTGAAGTCTGTTGCAGCTGCATAGCTCCCTACAGCATCATGTCCCTTCAAAGGTTCCAGCCTGATTCTGCTCCCCTCTGTCATAGCTGCTTCCTTTTCTCTTGAAAGTAAGAGTAACTTGATCACATTAGTGCTTTGAAAGCTGGAAGCTGTATTTTAAACTCTAGACCATCTGGAGGGGATTCTTGATCCCTGTTGTCATTAGTATGAATGTCTGTGGAAAATCCTGTCCTTCTTTGCCTTCTTCATGCCTGCTATTTTTGTCCGCGGATGTACATGTAACAAACATCAGCTGTCTGCACAACTTTTGACATAGTCGATGCCTCTCAGTTTCAGCAAGGCACCAGCAGTCAAAAACTCAACGGTTGCTCTAATATACCAGTAATTGCACTGAGGCTGCTGAGCTGACAAAATTCCCCATGCTTCTCTGAAAGTACTACAGAAAATAGTATAGTAATTTAGGGTTTTTTTCAGGCTTGGAAGGGCTAATAGAGAGATCAAAACATGGTAAATTAGAGCAACTGGATATCTCTTGGTTCACCCATAACATTTTATTAATAAATATGAGTAATGTGGTAGCTCATAGTTGCCCTAATTCGTGCATGGAAGTGCCCAAAACCATGATTAATGTGGGAATGTTCTTATACCAGTGTGCAAGTGATAACTTCCAAGTTTGCTCAGTAACCAATGTGAACAAAACACTGGGAGTTTGTACACAGATAGATATAAAAGGGACAACACAGCTCTGCAATGATCTTATCTCTTCCCAGAACTTACTACTTTGTAATAAGGACAATTATGTGCCCATTATCTATTACTGCTTTGTTTATATTATTATTTGAGTCCCTGCCAGATTCCACCCAATTTACTTGACCACTCTGGTAATTCTTAGGTTCAGACTGAACTGCAAATGTCTGTTACTGTAACATCTACAGTGTAATAGGTATTGACCAGCATTATTTATACATCATGTCATTTAGCTCTGTAGTATGGAGAAAAACACAGGCACTTGATTTTGCAGATGTATGTAGTTCTAGTAGCCTGCCTTAATCCTAGATCTGTTAATTCAGATTTGTATTGAATTATTTTTTTGCTCCACGGATCTTCCTTCTGTTGTCTGCAAGGTGTCTTACCAAGTAAGATGTAATTAACCCTTTCTAGAGGCTCAGCATAAGCATAACAGCTGTGTGTGCTGTGAGCATGTTGATGACCTACACATCAACAGACAGACAGAACCCTCAAGGAGGGGTGAGATGGTTCAGGTAGCAGGCTGTAGGGTGTGTCTCATCCTCTCCCTGGTAGCAGGGGACTGTGTATGGTGTGCAGGTAGGTGATTTGTTCACCCGAGCGGCACAGCTGCAAGCTAAGTTTGAAAAAATGCAAGCTGAAGTGGCAATACTTAGGAGCATCAGAGAGGCTGAGGATGAAATTGACTGGTGCGGCCAGGCTCTGCCCTCCCTGAAACTGAAACAGGATCACCTGCCGCAAATTACCCAGGAATGGGAGACCCCTGGATCATACCCAAAACGAGTCCATTGGGATACACATCCACCCTACAAAAGCCAAAAAGCACATGGTCAAGGCAGCAAGCAAACTTCTTCCCTGTCCACCTCCCCACACACCCTTGGCAGTAAGCAATGGCAAAAAGTTCCTGCTTGTCATGGCAGGTGTGTTGCCTCGGTTATACCCCCAACTTTCCACGTGCCCTTGCAGAACAGTTATGATGTCCTGCAAGTGCAGTCAGCCAATGAGGAAGATGAATCATCTGGCTTGGAGGCATTCCCAGGATTAAGGAAGCCCATGACCAGCATCCAAACATCTTCTATCAAAACAAAGAGAAGAGTCATTGTTATAGGTAACTCCCTCCTGAAGGGCACAGAAGGCCCTATATGCAGACCTGGCCCACTTCAGAGGGAAATTTGCAGTCTCCCTGGGGCCAAAGTTAAGGATGTGGTAAGAAAGCTTCCTGCCCTCCTACAACTTACAGATTATTATCCATTGTTGACTTTTCAGGTAGGCAATAATGATCTTGAAAAAAGAAAATTGAAGACTGTCAAGAGAGATTTTAAGACCTTGGGTCAACTGGTCAAGGGAGTGGGAACACAGGTAGTTTTTTTCTTCTATCCCCTGTGTTGAAGGGGCAAACCCAGAAAGGCTAAGAAGGACCCATCAGATCAATTCTTGGCTTCGCGCCTGGTGCCACCAGCAGGACTTTGCGTTTTTTGACCATGGGTCAACGTATAGGATGCCAGGCGTACTGACAGCAGATTGGATGCATCTCTCTCAAACAGGGAGAAGGATTTTGGCATGGGAGTTGGCTGGGCTCATTAACCATGCTTTAAACTAGATTCAAAGGAGAGAGGGGGAAAAACCCATTCGTAGGGAACAAGCCTGTGATGTTTGTAGGATGTTGTGCCAG
>VWZO01013368.1:6720-17439 GCA_013396975.1 Bucco capensis | reverse complement strand
ATCTCATATACCATGGGTTTTTTTTGCTCTAGTGATTCCATCCAGAGCTGGATGATTCCAGATTCCAGAACTGGCCCCAGTATTGCAGAGGAGGTGTGAGCAGAGCAGAGTGCAGTGGCACAATCACCTCTCTGGCTCTGCTGGCCACGCTTCTCTTGCTGCAGCCCAGGATGCCATTGTGCTTCTGGGCTGCCAGCGTGCACTGTTTGCTCATGGCCAGCTTCTCAGCCACCAGCACCCCAAGGCCTTTTCTGCAGGGCTGCTCTCCATCATCTCATCCCCAGCCTGGATTGATAGTGGGGATTGTTCTGACCCAGGGGCAGGGCCCTGCAAAGAGATTGGGTTATCTTTCCAATTTACCTTTATATTCAGTTACCCCTCACTAGTTTACCTTCTTGTTGGTGTCTGTTTTTCTCACTACATCTCCCAGTTTCTTGCTGCATTACCCTTTCTCTTTTCTTCACCATCTAACTCTAGCACATTCCACTCTTTCCTTTTCTCTCAAAATCTGCTTGCTGGTATTTTCCATGAATCCATCTGCATTGAATTATTTATAGATACAATAAAGTCTGCTTTTGTCCACTGTTTATTTTCTTTAATAACATGAAACATGGAGAAAATGTTCCAAAGAACCCAAAAAGGACTTGACTTTTCCTGGACGCTAGGCAACGATAGCCAAAAAGTACAAAACAAGCCTTAGGATGTTCGTAAGATACCTTCTAAAAATAATCATCTCAGTGCATTGGTGTCTAATGTGCTTTTTGCATTTGTTTGAATCCCCAAACCTGAGCCTTTCAATGTGTTTCAATGTGTTGCTGCTCCTGGTTGCTTCCACAGTAAGCAGATGGATTCCTACTGGTGGAACCAGAGCTTTGCTACCTGTGTTCTTTACCCTAAATGTTTTAAATAGGTCATGGAGGTCTCTTCTGTTGGTGTCTTGTATCTGGGAAAAGTTAGAACAAACAATTTATCTTACTTACTGAGTGATTGCTAGTCCTTTGTTGCCTTTTACTGCTTGTTGGAATGTTCTTCTCACTGTGATTTAAAGGTTTTTCCCCATCTCCTTTTCCAGGGTTGCTCATTTTCTTCTTTCTTCCCTTCAATTATGCAAGTCATTTCCTCTTGAACACTTTCCAGCTTCCCCCACCCCATCCTTCAGCCTCTTCATGTCCTCCCCCTCGTTTACACAGCTCCATTCTCCACTGTGTTTCCTGCACTGCCTACACTAATTGCACTTAGCAGGGATGTGGTAGGGGAGGGAGCATGGGAAGGGAGAAGAAGGTAAAGGAAGGACTTGGGAGGAATCTGGGTGAGTTAAAAGTGGAGACTCCTCTGCACATGTGAAAGATGGAAGACATAAAATAGGCAACAGAAGGAAAAGGATGGAGGAACAGATTGAAGTCCAGGTCTGGGATGCCTGGAGATAACCTCAAGCTGAGGACTTGTTGGGACTAAGGGAGTAAGGAGGGACCTGGAAGCTCAGGAGACCCAGTCCCTGCTCTCTACTCTACCCAGCTGGAGAGTAAAGGCTTATGAAGCTCTCCTTGCCACCTCTCCTGGGAAAAGGTTATTCAGCATATGGGAGTAGTTTTGTGGGGGTTTTTTCTCACTCATGCTGTCTCTTTTTCTATCCCATATCCTTTAACCAGTCATATTACTGCCATTGCTTATCTAAACCATCTCTTCCCTGCTTCAGCCCCCACCCCAATTCTCATCCACAGAACAAGGCAGGATGCTGACACCACAGGAAGGGCATGGAGCACCTGTCAGGGCCATGCTGGCAGGCTGGGGATGAAATCTGCCTGGAGGACTTGCAAAATTCAGTGCCTGCTCTCCTCACAGGGTGTTATGGCTGTGAACACCACATCTCTTCTCACAGCAGCTTTTAAACGTGAGTCTTTGCTTCAGAAAGAACAAACACATCCCAACAAACCAAACCTAACTAACAAACAAGCCCTCAGAGACTAACAGATCCCAGAATCAGCACTTGGTACTCTCTGAAACTTCACTCACTTGAATTCAAAGGCACCTGGATACACAACACTTGAGCTAGAGAAAATGCTCATCTGTGGCATCTTCTTATTTCTCTCTCACTATGTCTCTATCTTTCTCTCTCTCTCTCTCTCTTTATGTATTTAAGTTCCAATCTCACACCTGCCTACTTTAGCTGATCTCTAGCTATCCACTGGTAAGGGAGCAACTCCCTGCAAGGAGGTTGGAGTGAGCTGGGAGTAGGTCTCTTCTCCAGGTTAACAGTGAGAGGATGAGAGGAAATGTCCTCAAGTTGCACTAGGGGAGGTTTAGATTGCATATAAGGAGGAATTTCTTTCCTGAAAGGGTTGTTAAGTCTTGACCCAGAGAGGTGCTGGAGTCACCATCCCTAGAGGGGTTGAAGAAACATTGAGCTGCTCTCCTTAGGGCCATGGGTTAGTGGTATGGCAGTGCTAGGGATGGTTGGGATTGATGAGCTTAGAGGTCTCCTCCAACTTGAATGATTCTGTGATGCTGTGAAAATGTAATAAAATGCCCATAGGATAGCAAACCCTGCCTGAAGTTTTCCCAGAGCTCAGCCAGACCAAGGAGATGCACCATTCCATTCAAAGCAAAACAAAGTTTTTCCCTCCCTTCCCCTTGCCATTTTTTTCCCCTTCTCTTCTGCGTTCTTTGGTAGATCCATGTGTCTCTCTCTATATAAATAACTATAGGAGCAGGCTCTCTCACACACACATAGAGAGAGGCCCAACCCCACCCCTCCCCTTTCCAATCCTTCCTTTAAGGTTTAATTTAACAATAACATTTGCGATCGGGGTCCTGAGCATCTCAAGGGCATTGCGCTTGAAATTGCACACACTCCGCACCATTTATCATAGCCTGACATGTGTCATGTTCCAGGCTGCAGCTCCAAGAGGTTACAGCTCACGACTGCTCCTTTGTTGATCAGCTGCCTAGACAACTGAGGCACCTTTCTTTCTCTCTTTTTTTTTTTTTCCTTTCCTCCTTTCATTTTGTTGGGGTTTTTTTTATTGTTATTAAAGCCACACCGTCCTCGTTTTCAGAGGGTTTGTTCTGACACAATAGAGAGAAAGCACAGGGATGCTTCTCCTCTACTCTCTGCAGGCTGCCCACCCCATCTTCATCAGCAGCAATTCAGATCACATTTACCTTGGGTCTGATAGGAGAGCCTGGGCTGGTTAATAGTGCTGCTTAATATTGACTGTAAGGTGGGTAAGCTATTTTCAAGGTAGTTGTCTGCTTGAGGAGTAGAAGAGGGTGAGTTGACTGCTAAGGAGATGGGGGACAGTGGTAAAGGGAGTCCCAAAGGCCCCAAATACAAGTCCCAAGAGAGCTTCATCCATTGCTGTAGCTTTGAGGAAATCAATTTCCCCTTCTCCAGAGCTTCTGCTTCATTTATCCCACTCCTTCTCCTTCAGCTCCTTGGTGCCTTGCAGAGTTCTTGCTGAGCACAGAGCACCTGAGAGCTGCATGTCTCTTTGCAGGAGTGATGCAGACAGCAATCCAACAAACCTGGCTCTTTATAAAGCACATTGACAAGAGGCACTGAATTGCTCTCATAAATCACTTTTGTAGGTCTTCCTTCTGCCAATCTTCATCCTGCCAATCCCCATTTGGATGGGGTGGGGGTATGGGTGTCATTGCAACTCAGTGCTGAAGGGATGCAAGGTACTGGTGAGAGGAAGGAATGGGCTTTGAATAGGGGTCTAAGATCTGAACAAAAGCAGACTTTGCTTTGTGCTTTTCTGCTTTTTCAAGAAGGTTAGCTTCTCAGGTGAGCTAATAATTACTTGGTTAATTATTTAGAATGAACAGGTAAGAAATTCTCCTCTGGAGCCAATTTCTCCAGTAGTTCTCCCTGGTTTCATGTTCAGCTTTGTCCAGGAAGGCTTCAAGCCTGACTGTTCAGGTCCCAAAGTCCACCTGTGTTTTGGAAAGATACTTGATCTTTCAGATTGCTGTTCCCCTCTGAGCTCTAAATCACTCCATGGTCATCACCACCTGTTAGCATCCAGCAGACACAGTTGGAGTTGTCTTACTTTCAACACTCCCAGCTCTTGTTAATGGATGTGTTGGGAGCTTTCCTTGGCTTAGAGGCTCTTGATTTATCAGAAGGACCAGGTGGGAAGGCTCAACTCCTGCCACCATGTCTGTGCCACATGCCTGTTAGATTCCTTACCATTGGCCAGCAAGATTTCACACTCTGTTTGTCACAGCCACCCATCTCCAAACCTCTTTGCCTTCCACTCCAGCATGATCCCCTCTAGCAGTCTAACAAGAATAGTGCTTTAGTGTCTGAAGGATGGCTCATTTTCTCCCCATCTCTCAAGGAGAGGAAGTTCCTGGCCAGATCTAGGTAGTCCCACATTCACAGCACAGGGAGCCAGCTCCCCACTGCCTGCCATTTGTGCTCCTCTCACATTGCAGTTTGTGTTCCTGACCTTGACTCCTGCTTGCTCCCTTCCCTCCCCCTCTGGGGGGAATGATGTAGTGCTACCAGCTGGGATGACACAAAGCAACAGCAGGACTTGGCCAGCTTTTACTCCCTGTGCTGGAGAATGTGACCACCTGCACCATCTTGCCTTCCCCCAGCCTGGAGGATGAAGGTTTAGCCAAAGGAAGAGAGCAAAGATGCAACAGAGCCATGCCTAAAGGTAAAGACCACCACAAATGATGCTTCTGCACCAGTTTAGCCCCCTGAGCCTGTGTATCCCTGATGCTGGCAGTGCTCCTCTGCCCTCAAGCAGCAAGGAAGCTTTGTGCTACTCAACTGTACAGGCTTGAATGAACAGAATGGCTCCTAGGGAGACTTCCTGAGGATATTGCAGAGGGCTGGAGCCATGTTATTTATGGAGAGGACTGTGCCTAGGATGTGCCTATGCCTCACTCTCTTCTGAGGACAGCTATTCCCATGAAAGCTGCTTGGTGTTTTAAATCCTAGCTCCAGAGTCCACAGGAGCCAGGCTAGCCCCTAGCAGTTTTAAATGGAAAAGGAATAATTGTAAGGGTATTTTGTCAATATTCTCATCCTAACTGTGCTCCAAAATGGAATTTTTTTTGAAAGGGATACACAGATGCTCTGGATGTAAGAGAAGAAAAGTGCTCAGGCAAGCAGTCAGTGCTCCAGCTGAGTGAATAGCTTCACCCCAAAGTAGTGCTAAGACTGGCTTGAGCACTGCCTGTACATCCTGGTCTCCCTGGGGAAGGAAATATGGCTAAAGCCACCTCTATTTATTGGGATGGCATTGGAGGATGCTGGAAGTTAATTGGCTCCTGGGATACGAAGAAGAAAAGTAACCTTGGCTCCCTCTTCTAATAAGAAAAGGAGATAACCACCCAGCCAAGCAACATATAAATAAGAGGAGAACAAATAATGACTTAAAAAGAAGTATTTAAATGCAATCAGGCAGGGCTGCCTGAGCTACCAGAGGAAAGAATAATGACATGTGTACAGTAGAGACAATGTAGATTACAATTTATAACAGGATACAGGATGGAGCCAGCACTTGATTAGGAGACCATGGTACAAATTTTACAGCATATGTCCTCTGTTTTCCTTTGCCTTGGCATAAAGGGCTGGGCACTGCTGGGAAGTAAATCAGAAGCCACAGGACAGAAAATGCCCATGTTGATGAGACTTGCAGGATCCAAGGAAATGAACTGGAGTTGTATTTAAGACAATTCTGCCACAGCCAGTCCTTGCCCAGGGCTGTCATCTGGGAAAGAGTTGTGCCTGCTTACAGCTTTCATCAGAAAGAAAAACCCTCACTAGCTGATGGAGTTGTGTCAGTGGCAGGGAAGAGCTTCTAGTTCTGCATCTCTTACACTGAACCATGCCATCTACTGAGGTGGGTTGGTCTCTGAAGGGCACTCTCATCTTCAACTCATAGACAGCAGCACTGAGTGCACCAGCAGCAAGTGTGCACATGGCACCAAGCTATGGGATGCTGCTGATAAGTTGGAGGGGCAGGATGTCATCCAGAAGGAGCTGGACAAGCTGGAGAGCTGGGCCCAGGGGAACCTCAGGAGCTTCAACAAGACCAAGTGCAGGGCCCTGCCCCTGGGTCAGAACAATCCCCACTATCAATCCAGGCTGGGGATGAGATGATGGAGAGCAGCCCTGCAGAAAAGGCCTTGGGGTGCTGGTGGAGGAGAAGCTGGCCATGAGCAAACAGTGCACGCTGGCAGCCCAGAAGCACAATGGCATCCTGGGCTGCAGCAAGAGAAGTGTGGCCAGCAGAGCCAGAGAGGTGATTCTGCCACTGCACTCTGCTCTGCTNGGATTCATTGTCCAGACCCTGACAGAACTTGGGCAAGGGGAAGTCCTCCAGAATGAAACCCAGGGTTTAAAGCTCCTTGGAGGTCTGTTTGTTGGGCCTTGACCACCACCTGTAAACCATTCACCTGACTGCCAGGTAAAAGGTCAGGGGGGAAGGTTGTTCTCAGTCTGATCATGAAGGCTTCTGGAGCTTCTTCCATCTTCCTCTGTGTCTCCAGGCTCAGTTTCCCTCCTGGGTGTTTTCAGAGCAGTGTGTCCTGTTGTTATCCAGACCTGGTGCTTCAGAAGGGCTCGTGACCACTAACACCAGTAAGTTATTCTCTCCAGTGGGGTGGAGGGAGGCTGTGATGTGCTAGTTCTTGTGGACAGGCAGGCTGTGATGAAAGAAAGTGCTCTCCATGAGCAGTGTAATCCTTTCCACTTCTAAATGCCATTTCCATCTCAATCTGGTAACACCACAACCCTCAGAGCATCCTAAACGCAAGCAAGCAATACCAAAACAACAACAAAAGCAGGAATGGGAATGATGTAGCAGCAAAACAGAGAGCAAATGGTTGAGCAGGGATGTTTAGATGTCAGCCAGTGTTATTTTGGCTGTTCTGCTTGTCCAAATCCTCCTAGAAACTAGAAAGAGCACGAGGAGCTAAAGGCAGGCTGCTGCTGCGTGGGTGTTTGTGTGTGTGTGGTGGGCAGGAGAGAAGCTTGGCATTGTGTTTTCTTCCTTAGACAGGCATAAACACCCCTGTTTATTTATTTCCAGCATGCCATCTAAACTCCAAATTAGCATAAGCTGATGATGTTAATTGATTTAGATGCATGCAGGCAGTGCTTTAGCAAAGGGAGAGGGACATTAGGTCATTCCTCTAAGGGCCTCCAGGGAACAAGGACCCATCTGAGATAATATGGAGATTGGCAGAGCTGCTTCCAAGGATGAAGAAATGGAGTTCTTCCTCATTAGCCAAGAAAATAAGTTTCCTATTAATAGTGTCATTCTCCTTTTTAATCAAGGCTGCTCTCACTGAGGGCTAGCAAAGTGCCCTGCAGGTCTACCAAGGAGTAGGTGGCCTGGGCTGCAGCTGGCAGGCTGGCTGCTTTCCCAGAGAAGGGAAAAGTTGTGTGCAATTGGCCATCTGAGCAAGGCTTTAGGAATTTTTGTTCCCTGCAGGTCAACCTAGAGCATCCCCTGTGGAAACAGCAGAACACTTCAGGTCAGCAATGGCTTGGAGACTGCAGGGATCAGCAAGGACTTCTCTACTCTCTCCAGAAGCTTCCTGAAACTACTTGCCCTGAGCAAAGCTGGAGAAGAGCCTTGGCATCCAAGTGCCATAGGAGGCAAGGTATGTTCCTTCTTGCACTGCCACCACTGAAGAAGGGAGAAAAAGAGAGGAGACAGTCACTAAAACACTGTGCCCCAAAGGTTTTGTTGTTGCTCTTGGCTTTTATTACCTATTTCTCCAATTAAACCAATCCATCTTAGCTCAGTATGACAATGGGTTAACCTGAACCTATAGTTCATTTGGCTTTTTCCCTCTTTTTTTATTCCACCTGGGTAAGTTTGGAGGATTCAGACATGAACTCCAGCTTAAAAGAAAGCATCTTCTTTTTGTAAGCAAACCTCTCCTGCCTGGCAAATTGGGAATGTTGCCCTCCTTAATGGGAGCTGCAGGAGCTGATTGCTGTCTGGCTAAGTAGGAGCATGAAGAGGACACCTCTACACTGAACAATCAGAGGCCATCCCTTTGAATTCAGCTTTACTGATGCTAGGAAAGGCTACTGGCAACTCAGGCTTAAGTCACACCTTTCAGGTAATAAGCAGCAATGAATGGAAGAGCAAAAGGAAGCAGGAGGCTGATAGGATTGAAGGGGTTTTAGTTTGAAAGAGGAATCCACCCTGATGCTGCTGCTGGCCAGATGTTCATCTGGGTCTGGAGGGGTGCAAATAAAAGCAGGGTGTAAAGGTGTTGTTCACAGTGGATGCCAGCAAACAGCCTAGCTCCTGTCAAGGAAAAGCAGGTTAGGTAAACTTTTCCAGGTGTTTGGAGGTGAATCTTTTCATTTGTGCCCAGCCCTCATTTGACCCAACCATTTCACATCATTACCAATTGCTTTGTTGGTAGGGATCAAACTTTCTCCTTCTGCTTTATTGGATTCTGCTCTTGCTGACCTCTTCCAGCAGTTTACTTTCTAACATCCTGAAAGCTTCATCATGACTGTGCAGCACACCTCACCTAGGGCTGAGATTAAAAGTTAAAGAAGAGAAAGAGTGAACACAACAGGAGGGAAAACAGATGAGCTTTTTGGCAGCAGCAGCCTGGTGACACTCTAGGGTAGGTGAAATGGGATGGCTAACCACCTGGAATAATGGTAGGGAGAAGGGAAAAAGAGAGAGAAGAAACTCAAACAGCAGGCTCTGAGTGAGAGGATTAGTGGAAACAGCAAGCTGAGCTGAGCTCAGGATGGGAGGAAGGCAGAAAGTCTCCTTCAGCTCTCTGTGCCAAAGAGAGATGCTGAGCCCAGGTAAAATAGAGAATGGGCTCATTGAAATGACAGCACTGGGTCCAGATCATAGAGTCACAGAATGTTAGGGGTTGGAAGGGACCTCTGGAGATCTTTAAATATTGCTAAGCATTGATCAGATCTCCCCTCAGTCTTCTCCAGTCTCAGCCTCTCTGCATCAGAGAGATGCTCAAGTCCCCTCAGCATTTTAGTGTCCCTCCTCTGGAGCCTCTTCAGAAGTTCTCTTTTAAACAGGGGAGAGCAGAACTGAACACAATCCTCCAGCTGTAGCCTCAGCAGGGCAGAGGAGAGGAGAAGGAGAACCTCCTTCAACCTACAAGCCACACTCTTCTTGCTGCATCCCAGGATGCCATTAGCTTGTGTCCAGTTGCTGCTTCTCTCCTGGCCTGAAAATCTGCTCATCTCTGAGGTATAAAAGGAGTCCTAGGTGTTATCTGCAGTGAGAGCAGAAAGAGAGGAAGGTGGGAGAGCAGCTAGTGTCTAATGCCACCTTCAACAGCTGCAGGACACTCTGGTGGAGCACAGCCAACACAGCATCACCAGGATCCTCCCTCCATAGGTGCTCCAGAGCTGCCTCCTCCCTGCACACCAGGCTGTGGGGGACAGAGGGAAGGTGAGAGGATATCAGCCTGGCCCAGGCTTGCTCAGGACCTTCTGCCTCCTCTGTTCTGGGGATTTAGAGCAGGGTTATGTTTAGGCTGAGCCTTTACTGCCAGAGGTGGAGGAGAAACATTTTATTCTGCATAAAGAGGTTGAGATTTGGGAGCCTGGCTCCCTTCTGAATAGGAAGAAACATTCAGGACTCAGGCCAGGAAGCATCATAAAATTCCTTGACCTCCATTCTTTTTTCATTAAGTAGATATATATACTCTTTCCTGTGTACTTTCTACTTTTCTTTTATACTGCTAATGAAGAATTAAATTGCTACATCTCCAGACTAATGACCCTCCTCCAGCCTATTTTCCCACTGCTTTGTGTTTAGGAGACACAGAGAACTTGAGCTTCCATGTCTGCCTTTGGTATTCCTACCAACTGGAGATGGGAGAAAAGCAATGCTAGGGGCCCAGGCTCCATAAAGCTTCACTTTGGTGTCCTTGACATCTTTGGTCCTTTCTGTGGCTATCTCATAATTCATGCAAGTGATGCCATGTAACTGTAAGTTGTTCATGAGGTCATAAAATTGATTTATAGAGGTTTTCCCCTAATCTCCAAGCAAATTAAAGAAGGTTGTTGGAGCTATGCAACTCACTCTTGCCTCAGCAATGGTCTCATTCAGAAGTGACACTGAACAAGATTGAGGTATTAAGATACCAAGAATGGCCTTAAAAAGCCTTGTCTGCCTGTAAAAAAAATGGGATGCCTGCCTCCAAAGCAAGAAGAGTTGTTTCTGCTCTAAGCTTAGTTGATTTTTACCCATGCCATCTACCTTAAGATTAGTCAGATAGCTTCTTCCCTCACTTGCTGCTTCCAGATGGGAAAGGCTCTGGCTGAATAATCCCTTGCACAGCAGCACTTGGGGAAAGAATTGGAGTTTAATCTGCTTTCCTTCCAGAGATAGTTGAAGTTTAAGGTTATCTGTTCTTCAAACAGGGGTTTTTATTTTGCTTTTTTTTAGTGTTTAAAATGATTTTTCCAATAAAGGAAAATTCCAATTGCAAAATTCCAATAAGGGAAAAATTCTAAACACACACACACATATATATATGAAATAATAGATATATATGAAATAATAGATATATATGAAATAATAGATATGAAATAATGTATATGAAGTAATATATATGATGTTATATATATAAAGATATATATAACATATACTAAAATATTACATATATTACAATATTTAATATACAATATATATAAAACTATTGTTTTTCACACACATATATATGTATAAACTATTTTAAACA
>VWZO01013367.1:566-12645 GCA_013396975.1 Bucco capensis | reverse complement strand
CTGCCAGCTCTCTCAGGATTCTAGGATGAATCCCATCTGGCCCCATAGATTTCTGGACATTGACGTGGAGGAGTAGGTCCCTGACCATCTCCTCTTGAATTGTGGGGGTGAACATTTTGCTCTCGGTCCCATTTTCTGGGCTTGGGCAGCTGGCTTCTCTCAGTACAGGTGTTACTTTTGTTAAAGACTGAGGCAAAGAAGGCATTAAGCACCTCAGCCTTATCCTTTTGTTACTATATTTCCTTCTGGGTCTAGCAGCAGATGTAGGCTCTCTTTGTTCTTTCTTTTGTTCTTAATGTATTTATAAAAGCTTTTCTTGCAATCTTTTACTTTCAAAGCCAAATTAATTTCTAGCTGGGCCTTGGACCTTCTCATCATCTCCCTACATCACCGAACAATATCCTGATACTCACTAGGAGTGGCTTGCCCTCTTTTCCAGAGGCCATAAACTTTTTTTTCCTGATCTTCAGCAATATGTCCCTATTCAGCCAGGCTGGTCTTCTGTGCCGCCGGCTTTTCTTAAGGCACATAGGGATGGCCTGCTCCTGTGCCTTTAAGGTCTCCTCCCTAAGTAATGTCCAGCCTTCCTGGACTCCTATGCCCTTTGAAACTGGATCCCAAGGGATTTTGTTGAGTATCCTTCTAAACAAATCAAAGTCTGCCTTTCAGAAGTCCCAAGCGGCAGTTTTGCTCTCACACTTCCTAACGTTTCTAATAATAGAGAACTTGATAATTTCANACCTTTTTAGGTGTGTGGGCCCTGTTTCCCACCAGACCCATCTCAGCTGTTGCTATGCTCTTTAAACCCTTATCCCTTGTCCCAGTTGAAATGGAAGAGGAAGGTTCTTCGTTAGTCCACCATCCTATGGGCCCTGAGGTGCTTCCTCTGGGCTTATTCTTAACAGTCCCAGTTATGTCCCCTTCCCCCTTCATACCTAGCTTAAAGCTCTGTCGATGAGCCCTGCTAACTCCTGACCTAAAATCCTTTTCCCCCTCTGTGACAGGTGCATCCCACCTGCCACCTGCAGGTCAGGCATCTCCTATATCAGCCTATGATAGAAAAACCCAAAACCCTGCCTGTAGCACCTGTCCCAGACTCATAAGTTAACCTGATAACTCTTTTTGTTTGTCTCCTCATTGGTGACTGTCACTGAAGGGATAGAGGAGAAAATAACTTCAGCTCCTGATCCCTTAAGCCACTGCCCCAAAGCTCTAAAATCTCTTTTGATTGATTTAGTGTTTCTTCTAGTGACCTTTTCACTACCTACCTGAAAAACTAACAAGGGGTAATAATCAGAGGGCTTTACTAGGGTGGGAAGTTTGTCTGCTACAACCCTAACCTGTGCCCCAGGGAGACAGCAAACCTCCCTGTGAAGTGGGTCAGGATGGCATATTGGGCCCTCTGTTCCCCTCAGCAGGGAGTCCCCCACAACAATGACCTGTCAAGTTTTCTTTTTAGAGTCAGTTTTGATGGCTGGTCTGGGGTGAATTGGTCTTGGTGGCACTCCTTTTCTTCCTGAATCCTCACAACTTTCATTCTTGCTCACAGTTAATTCCTCTTGCAGAACCCCATACCTGTTTTGCAAGGGCACTGTAGGTGATGTGCTTCTCAAGGGAGCAGTGGCCACCATAATAAAAAAAAACAAACTATTTTTTCTTTTTAAAATTTAAAAAATTTAAAAATTTAAAATTTAATTTTATTTTTTTTTAAATCATTTCCCTCAAGCAGAGTCTGTTCTGCCTGTGATTGTAACTGGTGAACAATCTCCTTGCCCTTATCTTGACCCAAGAACTTTTTCATCTTCTTCCCTTATTCTGCTGAGGAGATGTAGTGAGAGAAGTGGCTTTGTGGGCACCTGGCAGACAGCTAAAGGCAGCAAGGGGTGATGTTTAAATGGTACACGTCAGCTTCATGTTGTTGAAGAGCTCACTGACAAAACTCATGCCTCTAAACAATATCTCCATGCTTTTTGCATTGTTCCCACCCTGTGTCCCTATCTAAACCAGCTTTTTTTTTTTGCTTTGCTTGTTTTCCCGAAGTGCTCAAAGTGTGTTGTTCATATTTGCCTTGTGTATTACAATTTATTGCTACTAGCTATTGCAAAAGCCATTCTGGAATTAAACCTTACCTGGATTATCCACCTATAGATGGTGATGTCTAGGAATGAATTTAAAAAGAAGACAGAACTTTATTTTCTTCTTTCAAAATAACTCTGTTGGATAAGCAGCTTTTTACAGGTAATATGGTGTGGTCATTGATGGATTTCCATCTTAAAAGAAACAACAAAATCCTTCTAAAATTACATACAAATTAAACAGAAGGAATTGGGATTTAAACTTTCTCATAAAATAATCAGCTTTCAACTTGAAAATATGACATTGTATGGCTTTTTATCTGCAGAGTTTCTATCCATGCTTACAAGCAGTTTGTAGGAAAACACTTTAAAATTATGAGCAAGAGGAATATTTTTCAAAACTTTCAATGGTGTAATCCTTTATGCAGCTGAAATACACAGACCAGTTTGCCAAAAAGCACACAGTAAGTCAAAGTGCATAGAAGTATGTGGAGTTTAGTACTTCAACTCTGTGTTGATTATGCAAAGTAAAGAGTTGGGAAGGTTTTATGATTACAGCCTCTTGGGCAAAGATGAGAAGTAGATCTCTTGGTCACAAATCAGACTCAGCAGACTGATTCCTCTCTTTAGGAATGGAGGCTTTTGCTATTTATAAATAAGTAGGTATACATTAAGTAATATACCTTGGACAATGCCCTTAGTCACCTCGTGTGACCTTGGGGTGGTCCTGTGCCTAAACAGGAGTTGGTCTTGATGAACTTTGTGGGTCCCTTCCAACTAGGGTTGTTCTGTGATTCTGTGATTAATAATCAATTTCTCTCACTAACAGAAACTCACCTGAAAAGTTCCAATTACTTTATGAGAGTGAGTGATGGATGGACTCCTCCTGTTTGAAATGAACTTTGGTCCAGGCAGATGAGCAAGTATACCTAACTGAAGTGAATGCTGTCGTGTGAGGCTATCAGTGAGAACACAGCACCAAAACAACAACAAAAAGCTAACCTGGTTCGGCCAGACACTGGGCTGATAAGTGGCTGAAGCTGCATCAACACATGAGAAAATCTGCAGGCATCAGGGCCTGTGGAGCTCTCCCTCAATAACAGCTGGCTACATGGCTGTACAGGATCTCTCTTTGAGTAGGGGCGCCTCTCAAGGTTACCCCTTCATGATGAGAGATCCCGTACCTGACACAAGATGTTGATGGGTTGGTAAGTGACATTAAGTGTAGTAAACAGTATTGACTGCTAGTCCATCTGCACCTATTAGATATTTTACATACCTAAATTCAGTCATAAGAACTGGATGAACTACTAATTTGTATTTCCCTGAATGGTCTCTGACTTTTGTCCTATGACAGATTTTGATCTAAAAAAGCAATGATATAATTACTACCATGACTTCTACAGTTGCTATGTGGAAAATGTAAAGAAGCTCCCTGCTCCTCAAGACTAGTTCAAGTTTAGTTCTTATTTGAAACCAAAACCTGTATGTTAGTATGTGTTTTGACCCATGAACCATGGGTCAGAGTTTGAGTGTCCATGGCCACCAGTCACTCCATTCAGCATGGGTGCATGTGTTGGTATGTGATCACCAGCAAATGTGAAGCCAGACTAGAAAAGGAGCTGGGTAAGCAGCCCAGGCCTTGGCTGTGGGTGCCTCTGAGGGTGACCAAAGGGACCAGGAGTCCAAACTTAGTGCTGGAGTGGACATAGGAATGGAGGTTGACAGAGATACTTGATGGTAGGAGTGCGTTTGTGTATGTGTGAGAGAGAAAGAGCATGTGTGTGTGCATGCATGTGCATGTGTGTGCGAGAATCCAGAGAAAGCTACTGGTCAGATTGCATGAATAAAGGCCAGATGCCAGGAGATTCATACTCTTTGACACAACCAAGGGATCAGGCGCAGTCAGTATGGGTTCATGAAAGGCAGGTCCTGAATGACTAACCTGATCCCCATCTACGAGATTGTGCCCTGGTTCAGGCTGGAGCAGAATTGGTTCTGCTAAGGTGGTACTGCTTCTAGCCAAGGTTCCTTTAAAAGTGACTGCATTTCTCTGAAAGTTGGCAGTATGTTTTTACAACATTGATGACTTCCAATAGCTTAAGCTCAAATGTTTGGGTTACAACTAATAATTGGAATGTAAACCATTTGTGATTCCACTGGGAAGTGAAGTGAGGGAAGGATGGAGAATCTGTGGGAATAAAATGTCCAGCCCCAGTATCTGTGGGAAACAACTTGGCCTTGGAATAGGCCCTCAAACAACAAGAACTCCCTTGGTGCACTGGCCAGGACTCAAACCTAGGCCTCCTGTATGCCAGGCAAGCATTCTACCACTGAACCACATCTGTCCCCCTTTGCTGCACTGGCCGGGACTCAAACCTGGACCTCCCACACAGCAGGTGATAATTCTACCACTGAACCACCTCACTTTTAAAGACACGTTTGCTAGAAGTGCTACCACCTTAGCAGAATCAATTCTGCTCCAGCCCGTACTAGGACAGAATGTTTACTCATTAATAAAAAGATTATTACTAAAGCTAGTGTAGCAAAAAAAATAAAGCTGTTATCTTCGTTCATTATCTCCAAAATATTAAATATCAAGTGGTAGCAACACGTGGAAAAAACCCAAGACCACTGTTAACATCTTCCCAGAAACTCAAAGGGAAAATGAAGCATTGTCACATCCTTTTTGCCTCCCTTCTCATCTTCTGTCTGTCTTGTTCTCTCATTCTCTTCCCCACAGTACAGATCCTCTTTAGTTCAGCTTGCCTAAAATACAGCTTTGACCTTCTCAAGCACACAGTGACAATTTAAAAAATGGATCCAGTTTGTCCAAATGAAGTATCTGATCACAAAATCCTTAGTGGAGCAAAACTCTGATTGAAGGCAATGAATTAGAGGAGTGGAGTGACCACTGAAATCAATGCAACCTTGTTTTGACATGATAGATCTTTCCCACTTATCCTTCTAACATACCACCTTTTTCAGCTTTCAAAATTATTTACTTCTGTCCACAATAATTATTCTGAAATGGCTTATTCAGGAGGGACCAGAACCCTAGCACAAGTCAAAGTAAGAATAAAAGAGAGAATGTCTACAAGATTGGCAGAATTCATCATATTTTATAGGCAAGTAAATTGTTAATTTCATTTTTAACTCTCGTAATAAAGGAGTGACATTTCTTGAGCATTATTCAAAGTAATGTAAATTATGTATACTGACTATTATTTTCTTGATTGTAATATTGATCGCTATAACTAGATGGCAAAGCAAGTGCAAAGATTTGTGCCCTTTTCCTTCGCTACATTATACCATACTTCTCTTACTTGATTTACTCCTACAAAAGGATTCAGAAATGTATCAGCCATCTCTGAGATGTTTTCTCTGTTATATATCATTTAATGTGTTAGTGCTAGACAAGAGTGTTTCAATTTGAAAGGTGTTTAAATAAAATAAATAAATAAATAAAAAGAGAATATCAGGATTTGAGAAGGTGAAAAAACAGTTTTCCTGTTTTAAGAGGGTCAGACACAAAAACAACCTAAAGAAAGAATTGAAACTTTGTTTGTCTTTGCAGCAATTGGTTTTAATTTCAGAAGAATTTTCTCTGTGATTGAGTGGCAATTAAGTTCAATACGATCTGTTGCTCTTGAGTTAAGAAAAAAGTCTTAATTAATTAAACAAACAATGGATGGTCCTGTCAAATTGTCAAGTAAGTTCATTGATCTTAAAGTTAAGCTGAAAACAAATGAAGAATTGACAAAAAGATATGCTACAATAGCAAGATCATTAGAAATGGGTAATAATTGTAAAAAGACAGTAGATATTATAAATAAGTGAAATATTTCTCTGTGGTAACAGTCAGAAAATATAGTATTAAAGGAAAAAGACACTTTCAGACAAAGCATTTTACTCAGTCAGAGAAAGTCAGCCTCACCGCTAGGCCTGGCAATATCATGAAACAGATCCTCCTGGAAGCTATATCTAAGCATATGGATGAGAGGCAGATGATTAGAGACAGCCAACATGGCTTCACAATGGGCAAATTTTGCTTGACTAATCTGGTGGTCTTCTATGATGGAGTGACATGCCTTGGTGAATAAGGAAATAGTAACTGATGTCATCTGTCTTGACTTGCAAGGCTTTCAACAGGGTCCTACACAATATGGTTGTCTCTAAACTGGTGAGATACAGGCTTAATGGATGGATTGTTAGACGGACAAGTAACTGTCTGAATGGTCACATTCAAAAAGTTGCATTTAAAAGCTCAGTGTCCAAGTAGAGATAAGTAACAACTTGTGTCCCTCAGATGGACACCATACTGAGACCAGTAATATTCAGTTTCTTCAATAATGACATAGACAGTTGGATCGAGTGCACAGTTAGCAATATTGCAGGTGACACCAAGCTGAGTGGTGCAGTTGATTGTCATCGTCATGGCTAGGCTTCGCGAATGAAGATCCAGGGAGGGCTTCTCCCACGCTCCCCATCAGCGCCTTTTACAAGCGCACTGATAAAAAGAGGATAGCGGATAGCACCCTTGAGCCTGCGCAATGGATTTTTTTTTAGGTGAGACAGAGCATGTGCAGAGCTGGACCCACCCTTTAGTCCTAAGGTTCATCTGCCAGGGCCTAGCAAGCTTGGATGCTGGCAGCGAGGTCCTTAGGACAGAGGTTTAACCTCTTAGATGGAAGGCCTTACAGGGCTAAACGATCTCCATTTGCCCAGGTTTGGAATCAGAGTTGTCCCTCTCCTAGGATGACTGCCAGAAAGCTAATGAGCTCTCCTTACCCATACAAGGATTATAGGAACATGGGTATCACTCCCCACACTTTACTGTGGGCAATGAGTTTAATGCTCCCTCTGCTGTCAGCACAGTTATCACACCAGGGGCCACAGGAGGCCCCAAGTGATTTTCAGACTGTGCCTGGGTGCAGTTGATAAGCTTGAGGGAAGGGATGCCATCCAAAGGGACCTTAATAGGCTTGAGAAGCAGGCCTGTGTGAACCTCATGAACTTCAACAAAGCCCAGTGCAAGTTCATTCACCCTGATTGGGCTGCACCCTGTAACAGTACCGACTGGGAGAAGAATGGATTGAGTGTAGCCCTGCAGAGAAGGCTGTAGAGATACTAACGGATGAAAACCAGTACACAAGGCAGTAATGTGCACTTACAGACCAGATGCATTGTGCTATGCTTGGTACTGCTTAATGGTGTTGAAATCTAAAGTAAATTTGTGTAAAATGCAGAAGAAAGGCCCAAGATATTTAAAGCAAAACTTCATAAGTATTCCTTTTATATAGAGCTATAAAAAACCCAGCTTCATTTGTCAAAGTTACTTGGGATCAAATGGCAGTATTTGATCTTAAAATAACAAGTCTATTGGATGCAAATACCTGGAGTATTGTGTGCAGTTTGGGGCACCACAATACAGGAGGCATATGAAGTTGTTGGAGAGCGTCCAGAGGAGGGCCATGAAGATGATTGAGGGCTTGGAGGGGAAGTCATATGAGGAAAGGCTGAAATCACTTGGTGTGTTCAGCCTGGAGGAGACTGAGATGAGACCTCATTGCAGTTTATAACTTCCTCAGCAGAGAGGGAAGTGTGGGTGTTGACCTCTTCTCTCTGGTGACCAGTGACAGGATCTGGGGGAATAGCATGAAGCTGTTCTGGGGGAAATTCAGGTTAGATGTTAGGAAGAAGTTCTTAGCCCAGAGAGTGGCAAAGCATTGGAACAGGCTCCCCAGGGAGGCAGTCACGGCTCCAACTCTCATGGAGTTTAAGAAGCACTTGGACAATGCTTCTAGATACACAGTGTGACTTTGGGGTTGTCCTGTGCCTAAATAGGAGTTGGACTTGATGATCCTTGTAGATCCCTTCCAACTCAGGATATTGTGTGATTCTGTGAATTTTAGAAATTCTTCTTTAAAAATTAAATGTAACTTAAAATCAAAAACTTTTGGATGAAACATCTAGAGTTTTCACGTGATTACAAACTCCATTTTTGTAGGGGAAGTTATTTGTCTGAAAAATTATTTTCAACCCTAAAATGCATTTCTTAATGGTATGCTTTTGAAAATATAAACTCTAATTTTGGTGGGGTTTGTGTTAATTAAATGTATTTTATTTTCAGTATTACATATATTACAAAACAATCGCAGTTAAAATATAATTTAAATGCAATATCAATAAAAGGTCTGATTGATAGAAAATTCTGACAGCAGTTTAAAGGTTTGTTGTTTTTCACAGAAAGACTACAATTCAAGATCCTTGGATAGCAAGATATTTCATTATATCTTCAAGCATGAAAGCATTCCCAGGAGCTTCAAGATGAGTGTCATTTTCTCCCTCAAAGATGCACAGGGAATTCCATGTCTTTATTGTTTTACAGTGTAGACAGAGCCACTTATACTTGTTCCATGAGAAGTTAAAAAATAGAAAATTTTCTTATTTGCAAAATATTCTCTAAAATATTGTGGGCAGAAACTGATGAAAAAGAGATCATAGATCTCCAAATAACTTATTTCTTAAGAATACTAAATAGCAGTGTAGCACATTGGAGACATTAGGTTTACTGTAAATAATAATACTGTACCTCTATTTTGGACTCTTCTAGTCAGAAAGAAACTCAGTTAGGCATTATAAACACAGTATTTAGCCACCTTGAAATTTTAAGGAAAGGTTATTTCATATCTGTTAACAGAAATTATATTAGATTTATATCTGCTAATTAAATAGATTTTCTTTTAAATTATATTAAAAGAATCTATAATCATGGTTTGATGGCTCACAGATAAAATAGCCTTTGGGTTTTTTTCCTAATTAATTTCTTCTATTAAATGAAATTCAAACTAGCTGTAGCTCTTTCTACTGTCTCCTCTTGATCTTTGAGTAATAGTTTATATGCAGGTGATTATATTATGATAAATTATATAGATTATCGTACAGTGTTTGCAATTTTTGATAAATCATCTATATTCTACCTATTCATCCAGAAAATTCTTTGCCATGTTACTGTTTAAGAAAGGGACAGAGAAGGAGAAACTATAATATTTTCATTTTGGAGAAAAAAAAATATAAATAAATTTTTAGGAAAAAATTGCCAAAGAGTTTGGAAGAACAAGTGAATAGGCACAAGAAACAATAAATAACTTACCCTTTCCTCTATATGCCTTCATTTTCATTGCATTTAACAAGATATATCAAGTGTCAACACAAAGAACAGCATACAACTGTTCATTATTTTGAATTCCTCTGACAGAAAAGTTGTCTACTTTTTACTTTCCAGTATGTATCATGCATTCTGAATGTCTGTGTCACCCTCAAACAGACAGGCTTCTGCAGTGAGATTCTTATATTGCAAGGAAATGCGTGCATCTCTACATCTTCAAGCTATCTGAAGGGACTGAACTAACATATTTGTAGAAGGACTTTGTGAAGATGAGAATTACAGAGATTGTTGAAGCAAAGAATTGTTACTGGTTTACAGGGTAGATACTTGTTAAAAACTTGGGAGGCAGAATAACAGAAGAAACAGAATAGGAGAGGAACAGATGGTAATATAGTGAAAAAATTTAGAGGAAGAAACTGAACTATGTTAAAGATGATGTGTTGTAGCATCTTCAGAATAAAACTGAAGTTTCAAAGCTGATACACATGTGTATACATATTCAGATGATGAAATCATCTACTTACCTAGTTAGAAATGTTGGAAGGACAAAAGGCTAAAAAAAGAAGTTTCAGTTACTCAGAAAACAATTTCCATCATCTCAGTACAAAAACCACTTAGTATGCAAAAAGCACATGTTCATTTGTGTATCTTTTTTGTGAGTCCAAATCCCAGTGAAAAGTATCTACAAAGGAAATGTGTGACACATGGTGGTCATAGCAATTATTTGTAGTCATCTTTATTCCCAGCAGGCAACTTTTTCCCATCAGTGAGAAAATAAATAAACAAACCCCCAAATAAATAAATAAATAAATAAATAAATAATTAAAATCCCTAACAAAAAAAAAATTCTTGATTTTTTTTTTATTGATTCTCTGCCAAGATGGCGTGAAACTGGTAATAATTCTGTTCTTAGAAGCTTATGAATTCAGTCAAGTGGATTCATACTGTAAAATGTGAGCATGAAAGTACATTTTTATACATGATTTCTTTAAAACAGATTTGAAAAGCCTTTAAGCCAGTTATGTAGAAAGGTTCTTTGTTTATTGACTGTAGGCTTAACTACACCTTTTTAAACATCTAGTAGGTAGTAGCTGAAAACTGTTTTTAAAACAAACAAGCAAGCAAACCAAAACCCCTCAACCATTTTCACTAAAATACATGCATAAAGTCTTACCCAGAAGCAATTTGAAAAGTAAAGCACAATATATTTCTTGTATTCATTACCGGTCCACGCTGATGGGAAGAGCAAGAGCCCTGAGGTCTTACATGAAGCTATGTTTATAGTGTGTATCTGTGCAGTATTACTGCCAAAAGATTAAGCCACCTTCAAACAGAAGTCCTAGCTGAGACAGGTGTTAGCACAGAGGGTACAGTGGAGAATAGAGGGAGAGTTGGATGCTGCAAAGGCAAATATTTTACAACTTAAATTATGAGTGGACTACTACAGTCCTCCCTACAGCTGAGCAAGGCTGATGCCAGCCATTGATTTAATGCTTACACACACCAACTCTCAGTAATTCAAAGAAGCAAGGTCATTTTAATTCACATTGTCATTTTTTTTAAAGCAGCAAGTGCTTCCAGGCTGTCTGAAAGAATGTTGAGTATTATGGTTATATTTTATCCTATCTGCAACAATTGGAGGGCAGATTTCCTAACAGAACAGATGTTACAGACAAGTCCTTTGACTTAAGAGGCCATTGACATAATTACAAAATTGATTAAGTAAAGGTTTGTCCATGAAATTAAATTAGTTCATTCTTTTTGTGACCTAAACTGATCTTTAGAACCAAAGATCCTTATTTTTGTCATTCTGTTAGATATTTTCTCAAAAATATCTGTGGATAAATTTGATTTAAAAAAAAAAGAACTAATAGTACTGATAGAACACAAGTTTCACTGTTCTTCCCTGCTCAGAGTATTTCCATTGTTATTAAAGCTCCCATCTTCCCCCACAGATATGAGATAGCAATTCATAGATATGTGGAATCCACATATATCAAAAACAGTACCTGGTTATGTTAATAGGACTTAATAGAGGGAAATTTTAAAAAGAATTGGAATGTGTGCTAAAATCAGAATTTCTGTTTTCCTATTTTACTTCATGAAATCATCAGCAATTGTAAAAGTATGTCCTGGTTTGGACTGGAGCAGAACAGATTCTGCTATGGTGGTCTTGCTTCTAGCTGAAGGCTCCTTTAAAGTTATTGCATTTTCTGAAGCTGGTACTATGTTTTTCAGAAAGAGTGCCAGCATCTAGCAGTGATTAGGCCCATAATGTTTGTGTTACGGCCAGAACTGGAATGTAAACAAGGGCCACTGCTGAGTTTTTCTTTTTTCCCTTTCTTTTTTTTTCCGTTTGTGATTCTACTGGGAAGTGGGGTGGGGGTGCAGGATGAAAGTCTGCACCTATAGGAAAGCAACAGGCAGGACAGGTGACCCCAACGTGACCAACTAAGTATTCCATTTCATACACGTCATGCTCAATATAAATTTAAGGGGCGGTTCCCTTTGCCCTCTCTTCTTCCTTTCCCTTGTAATTCTGCTTTGGGCCCTCTCTTCTTCCCTTGCAATTCTGTTTTAGGCGCATCTTTGCTGATTTTTACTCCTGAGTCCAGCTTCTGGGATCCAGCTTCCCCAGCCCTGAGTTCAACTCCTGTCTGCTATGGCAACATAGCAGCCAGAAAGGAGAGGGAGAGGTTTGGATCTTGGTGCTGGCTCTGTATCTATATTTGCATATGTCATAGGATGACTAAAATTGAAGAGAAAGGTGTCCTTTGGTATTTGTACGTCTTTTCCCTTTAAGAGAGAGGGAGGAACTGATTGGCTAGTCTTT
>VWZO01013364.1:320793-383360 GCA_013396975.1 Bucco capensis | reverse complement strand
GGGGGGGAAGTGTCAGATATCTCAGCTTCAGCACCTGTTAGGTAATGTGCCAGCAAAGTAACATGAAATGTAAACCTGACCTTCTCTAAACAGTATCTTTGAGAACAGCTTAATCAACTAAAATGAATTTGTTTTGATACTTGAGGGTCAAGAGATCTTGAAATTTAATTTGTGTTTTTGGTTTATCCTGATATGGGATAAACATAAGCTGAAGGCTTTCTTATAACAGTCCCAAATCCTGCTCATCTGCACTGTTCTTTCCTCTCTGGAAGAGGTGTCCTCAAGGAGACCTTGGAGCTGAAGCTGCAGTGCTGGCCAAGCTGCAAGCTATGGCAGTTCCTCCTCTTGCCATGCTAAAGCCTATCCTGGTCACAGCCAGCCAGCTTCTCCCTGCTCTGAGGGGGTCTGCACCCACATTTTCTGCCTGTGCTTGCCCCCTCCTGGTTGTGTAGCCTCAGCATAGTGTAGTGTGAGACTTTTGGGTCACATTTGTGCTACAGAAGAGATCTTTGCCTTTCCTGTATAGGCTCCTCAAAAGAGTCATAGAGTCATTTTGGTTGGAAGAGACCTTTAAATCATTGACTCCAACCATTAACCCAGTAGTATCAGCTCACCCTGAAACCATGGCACTCAGCACCACATCTACACATCTTTTAAATCCCTCCAGGCATGGTGACTCCACCACTTCCCTAGGCAGCCTGTTTCAGTGTCTCATAACCCTTTCAGGGAAGAAATATTTCCTAACATCCAACTGAAACCTCCTCTGGTGCAACTTGAGGCTGTTTCCTCTTGTCCTGAGAGAAGAGACCAACCCCCACCTCTCTCCAACCTCCTTTCAGGTGATTGTAGAGAGTGAGAAGGTCTCCCCTGAGCCTCCTTGTCTCCAGGCTAAACAACCTTAGTTGAGACTTGTGCTCTAGACCCTTCAGCAGGTTCATTGCCCTTCTTTTGGACATGCTCCAAGCTGCAGTTTGTCATCCTTGGAGGGACAGGATTGTTACAAGCAGTAATGTAATCTTAGCATGTATAACCACCTCATGAGACCCATAGCTGCCAGTGCTATGTTTAGCTGATCTTCTAGTACACAATATTCTTTGAAAGTTGATACTTCACATTTTTTTTTGTCTTAAAGTATTAAATCTTTTCTCTCTTCTTTCACTGAAACCCAGAATGGGTCCATAAGGCTACTGGAGCCAGAGTGTGAAGGAACAAAAGCACTTTTGCAGCAGTGGCTGTTGCTGAAAGCTTCCTCACCCTATGTTTTGTTCTCAAACCTGGATTTAGCAAGGGCAGGGGAGAGAATGGACTATATTGATCCTTTGATTCCTGCCCTTTGTGTGCACAGTGGGGCTCTAAGTTTTTGGGACTGTTTCTGCTCCCCACCTCTTTGTTGACTGGCTGTAATCTTCCCTTACCATTTATTCACCTTAACTCTGCCTCATCTGTTCTCCAGGCTGTTGTTATCTTTTTCAGCCCTGTCCCAGCTTCACTTACATCCAAGGGTAGATCCTGGTACAAATGAATCCTTGCAGTAAACTGGTTGTTCATCTGCTTTTCCCATTTTGATAATCAGTCTGTTGGGGACAGGAGCTTTTGTTCTACCAAGTGTCTGGCTTCATCAAGGCCACCTCTTTGCTTGAAAAGAAAAGTGAGACTGTGGAGAGAGAGATCCCCAGAATCAATTCATAGATATCAGGGTAAGTAGCTCCTGCTGAAAGACATGATTAAGGTTCACCTCAGTGATGCTGCCAGTAGAAGATGGTCAATTTGAACTCTCTGCTGTGTGGTATTTGAGTGTTGCAGGGAAGCCAACTAATGTCAGCTTGGGTTTGAAACATTTCCATAACATTTGTTTTTACTGGGAAACAATTCATTAAACTGACTTGCTAAGTCTGAGACAAGTGGATTTTTGAAGGTTGCTCATTTTACTCATCCCCCCCCAAAGTCAATTTGAGTATGAATATATAACATTTTACTCATAATAGCAAACAACTTCAGAGAAGAGACATTTATTCTGGAGGCAGAGATTCAAGCTAGACAGCAATGATGCATTACAAATATATAATTATTTGCACTAATATTTGAGCAGGTGGAATGGATTAGTACATGGTCAACATTGCACTGCTGATAACATGTATTTTTCTATATTAATATGTACTGTGCAACATGTATTAAAATTGTCAATAATTCATTTTAACAGAGATAGCAATATTTATATTGCTGTGTTCTACAGACTGCAGAGTGAATTGTTAAAAGGTGTAAAGCTGGGCTAAACTTAACTTTGTTTCCTAGTGTGTGTGCTTTTAATTTCTCATTAAAAAAAAAAGAGGAATAACAACACGCTTCAACCTAGAGAGATTTTTGCTCTTCTGTGGAATTTCTGATCCAAATTTACTCCTGTTTTCCTATTTTTATTTATAAAAAATAAATGTTTTATTTTAGGAAATAAAACCTCCAAGGCCCAGCCCAGCCCCTTGTGTTAACACTGGGATACAATCTCATTTAGGTGCTCAATAGGTGGATTCCCTCTGTAGATTTTCCAGAATTAACTGAAGACCACCATTGTCTTTTTTTATTATTATTATTGTTTTTACAACCTGTTTTGTCTTCTGCTACATTGGCTCTTGGCTTTCCCTCTTAATGCATTTTTCTGCAAGCCTCTGAGGATAAAGTTAGTCTAGTTAACCAGTGACTATTTCCCTTTTTAAAGGAGGATCAAGAGGAGAGACTCCTCTCTGGGCTTTGAGGTCACTGGAAAATCCCATGTTAAGCAGAAAGTGCAACACATGGTGAACCACTGAGTTTTACAGGGATATCTTGAATCATGTTGCCTGCAAATGTTTCTTGATGCTTGTTTTGTTCAGAGCTGCAGATATGGGATTGTATTCAGGGAAAAAAAGTGGGTTTTGTTGCTTCTCCCTCCCAGGGATCTCTGTCTGCAGGCAGAATCACAGAATGATTAAGGTTGGAAGAGACCTCGAAGATCATCAAGTCCAACCATACCTAGCACTAACATACCACTAAACCATGGCCCTAAGTAGAACATCTGCAGCAGTGGAGTTGAAAGCAACCAGAATCCATGCATCCATCTGAAGACTTCAAAATTGGAGGTAGTTGAGTCCCCATCCCTGGAGGTGTTTAAGAGCCAGGCGGATGTTGCATTGGGAGGCATCATTTAGCAGGTTGCTAGGGCTAGGCCAAAGGCTGCACTGATGATCTTCAAGGTCTCTTGCAGCTGGAACTGTTCTATGATTCTATGATGAAATTATTTCCCTGTTCAGCTAGATCAGTGAATACCTCAAACTTTGTGTCCTCTTTTTAAGTTTATGCTGATGTGTATTAATCTCAGAAGTGGCTGTGGGCCTGAATTGCTCTTTCCTCATGTCTAGGTAACTTGTTTATTCTGAGATAGTAGTATTGCATTTGAAAAGCTTCTTTAAAAGCCTAATGGCATCCTTCTGTGGTATCTGAGCACCTACATGAACTGAGCCCTCAGTTGAGACTAAAGCAAAGGAAGTCTTGCTTAGCTGTTGAGAATCAACTTGCTGGGGTTTAATTCTACCTTTTTTTTTTCTTCCTGTGACAGTGAGAGCCTTAAATAGTCATTTTGAGGCAGGGCTTGAAGTCCAGGTCTTCTGAAGGAGAGCAGAAAGAGCTGGCTTCTGTTGGCTCTACACACAGGGCACTGTGCCAAATTCACTGCTGGTGTGAGCAGCTGTAACTCTGCCAGCTTCAAGGAAAAATATGAACTTTTAAAAGTCCATAAGCACGTTAGACACATACCTTTGTCTTCCCACAATGAGTTTTGTTGCTTCCATAGTGTGAGGCTTTCTCTAGTACATAATCCAGTGCCTAAATATAGTAATTCCAATGCACTTGAGATCAATTAGATTTGTACTTTTAAACTCAGTTTTGTCTATAAAGATAATGTTATATTGCTGAAGGGATTTGGTATTTGAAGTGTCTGAACAAGTCTAAGTGGCATTATAATTTTTATTTAGCTGCTGTTAGCCCAATCACTAATCAAATTAAAACCTACCATGACTGGTGTATAACTCAGAGCAGACAGTGGAGCCTGTTCAGCTGGTAGCACTTAATTTTTTGGTGAGTGAGGTGCTAAGGTGGTGCTTTTGTTAGCATAAAGAGCACAGCTTTTCTGAAAACTGCAAAAATAGGTTAAAGTGGCTTTGGGGAGACAAAGACAATGTCCAAGATGGTGGTAGTGTACTACCAAGGTGACGTAGTCCCTACAAAGATGTCTTTACACTAAGAAGACACTTTGCTTTGATCACTTTGTTTGGTCTTGGTAACTAATGATCCTGTAAGAAGAATACTGCCAGTTGTGGGTAGGGAGGAGGGGAAGGGTGTGAAAGAGCTGTCAACTTCCCTCCAGGAAATTATTTCAGAACATGACATGCTCATCTCCAAACTAGAGAGATGTGGATTTGATGGGTGGACCGTTTGATGGATAAAAAAATGGCTGGAAGGATGCTATTAGAGAGTCGTGGTCAATGGCTCTTTGTCCAGGTGGAGAGCAGTGACAAGTGGTGTCCCTCAGGGCTCTGTCTTGGGACCTGTGCTCTTCAACATCTTCATTAAAGACCTGGACATAGGTATCGAATGCACCCTCAGCAAGTGTGTGGATGACACGAAGCTGAGTGGTGTGGTTGATGTGCCAGAAGGGCAGGATGCCATCCAGAGGGACCTGGATAAACTTGAAGAGTGGGCCCAAGAGAATAAAATGGAGTTTAATAAGTCAAAATGCAAGGTCCTGCATTTGGGTAGGAGTAACCCTAGATATGAGTACAGATTGGGTGAAGAGCTCATTGTAAGCAGCAGTGCAGAGANGCAGTGTTCAAGGCCAGGCTGGATGCAGCCCTGGGTGACCTGGGCTAGTGATTGGCATCCCTGCTCAGTGTGGGGAGGTTGGAACTAGATGATCTTGAGGATCCCTTCCAACCTGCCCATTCTAGGATTCTATGATTCTATGAACATGCCCTCAGCTCAGAGCACCAGAGGGCAGAGTGCCTTGTGTGGCAGTGACGTGATCCAAACCCTAGTTGGTTTCCATTTCAGACCCAGCAGATATTGAGAAAACCCAAGTTATTCTTTGTGCAACACATAATTCTCTTCATGTTGGTGTTTTCAGTTCAGACCTATGAGGTAACAAACAGGAAGGTGGGCATTCTGTTTTATTTCATTTAATAAAAGGGTACATGTAGCAGTGTTAGGGGCCCAGCTTAGAAAGTGAAGGCAGGAAACAATCCTGATTCAACAGGAGTGCTTAGTGCTCAGTGTTCAATCATGTTGCAAGGGCAGAAATCAACAGCAATATCAGCTAAAGAAAAGAGTTCATCTTGGTTCTTTATTCCCAGAACTGAACAAAGTCCTAATCAGGCTCAGGAAATGTCTGCTCTTTACTTTTAGAAGCTTGTAAGAGTCTGTCAGCTTGGTTTAAAATAAATTGCATGAGTTTTGTAGTGTGCTGTCAGATACACTTATGCTTGTCTCATACTCCGAATTGAAGTTTACTCTCCTTTAATGTTAAGTGCCAGCAAATTGTTTTGTGCCATAAGATGAGAAGTGGCTCCTTCTGGAGTGGAACTTGCTCTCTATAAAATAGACAAAGAAAGAACTAGATTTGCTGAGGAAGCTAGGGGAGAGGGACATCATATTTTTAAGTATTTTTGGTTTAATTCAGTGGGATGTTATTTTTGGATGTCAGACTATGTGGATTCCAAAGGGAGAATGGAACAGAGCCAATTCTTCGATGAAACAAGATTGTAGAAGACTCTGCACTGCCATGCAAGGCATAAGTGGAGCCAAAAAAGGCAAAAGTGGAGCAGTTCTCAGGGCATGGTAACAAACATCATAGGGGACTCATATCAGCAAATTCCCATTCTGTGAATTTAAATGTGTGCTGTGTTAGTTGTGTAGACTCCCTATATCACAGACTAAGAGAGCTATTCCAAAGTCTGATTCATCCTGGCATACAACTAAAGTAGGACAGCTTATTTACTTCCTAGAAGAGTCTCAGTTGCTTCATCAGTTATGAAGGGACACAAGCCACTTCTTTAGACCAACTCAGATGAGCTGCCTAAAGAGTAAGATGGTCTCACCTATTTGTAGAAGCCAAGGAAGCCCACTGGGACTTGTTATTTTGACCCCTGAAGACTGTCTGTAATGAATTCAGCCCTACCAGCATGTTTGGCTCATTGGATTTCATTTTCCCTGGCAAATGGAAGAATCTCGAGGTGATTTTTGTTTCATTTGGAAGTCTAGTGGTAGAGTAGAGAGCAGAGAATTTGATAGCAGGCAAATACTGCCCTTCAGCACTTAGTAGTTGTCTTCATGAGGGCTGTGCAGTAACTCTGGCTGCTTTGGCACTGCATTTGCTTATGGGTTTATCTCCAGTGACAGTGCTGTGTGAAGAAACACATTAGCCTACATGGTGATGCAGGCAGGAAAACTGTGCTTCCCAAATTGCTTTGATCTTGGTCTCTTTGGTGATCTCAAAGCCAAGAGATGAGTCTCTTCTGGAGGAGCCATTCTGTTGTGACTGATGAAGGAAAACAAGCAAATGGAGGAACAAGAAAGGAGAGGTTAAACTGGACAAAAGGCTTGGCCTGAAATCTGAAAGATGCTTCCTTTATTTCTCTTTGCTTTACTCTAAACAAGTCTTTGATTTCTTTAATCTGACACTGGCTAACTTCAAACAAAATGACTTTTCTTCTAGCTTGCTTCCCTTCTGCTTGGCATCTCTCTCCTTGCACACCTGCTGGTCCTTGGCAGAGAAGAACAGAGCCCTCTCCTTTTGCTCCCCCTTGGATCCCAGCTCTGCCTGCATGAGTGACAGCTGCTGTCTGCCCATTTGCTCAGCTGATGATTGGCCATTTGTCTAAGACTGCACAATGAGGTACCATACAACTTAGACAATCTACAGATGCCATCCATCTGTTCCAGCACTGCCTTCTTGTAGGAAAGGGACTTCCTTCTATTGTCCTTAGAAGTGTCTCTTCTTCCACACTGAACACAGTGAATGTTCCTTCATAGGTGGAGATCTGCAGTGCTGGTCTATTCTCAGGCTTTTTGCTATTCCAGTGCTCCTCTAGCAGTCTCTGTTGGGGTGCACCTCATGTCTCTCTGCTTCCTGTGGGGTTCTGTTTATGAGCTGCCCTCATATGCCCTTGCTACTTTCCTCTTGTTTTCTAGGATCCATCTTCTAGCTAATGCTTGTCAGGTTATAACAGAATAATGTCTGCTGTCCTTCCAAGGGATGCTGAAGAATTGGAGGATGTTTTTTTCCCCCTGTGCAACAATGAATGCTATTTCTTGCCATGCCATTTGCCCTTCTCTGTGTTTTGAAATGTGAGCTGCAAAACACCTTTTTGTCCCATGAAAAGAACACTTGGGCTCGCTGATCAATTTTATTAGTTCACTTTTTAAACCAATTCTTCCAGGTTAGAACCTTGAGAGTCCCTAAAGCTGAAGAATACCATCAACATCAAAGAGAAATTATTTATCTCCTCCTAAGAAAATCCTGGGTTTGGCTGGACATCCTCTCAGATGCCCAGTGTCTCCTAGGATGTTTCCATCTGACCTGCCATTCTCTTCTGGCTCTACCTTGGGTCTACCTTACCTGGAGGCAGTTTTGATCCTCAGCATTCCCTTTCCTCTCTTCATCCCTCCTCCCCTGGCACCACACACTCTTCAGCCAAAGCATATTTGGCAGGATAGACAGGAACTATTCCAAGAATAGGATCTTTATCAGTCAAGCAGTTGCTTGTCATCTTGTCCCCTCCTGATTCACAGGTGGCTTTGAGCTTCCCCGTCTGGCAACACAGGAGGCAACTGCTAACAGAGCCTCGTTGCTTCAACTCAGTAAAACAGAAGAATTTGTAATGACAGGATGAAAGATCACCTTTTTGCACTGAAGATACCCTGAAGGCAGCCTTCTTATGCTGTAAAATCTTGGAAATTGTGGTTGACATCAGCTTTGATGGAATGAAATATGGGTCCTGTCCAGCCCAAGGCTAGCTTGTTGTGTTTAATGTTTGATTAGTTGGTTCATGGCATCTTTCTCTTGTCTCCTATACCTGTTGAGAGCATGCCATAGACTTGCTGTGCCAGTTTATCATATGAGAGCTTAATCTTCACTGACTTGGATTTTTCTGTGGTCTAACCTTTTTAATTGACCACTTCAACTGCCTGCATGGCATGTATAGATCTTACTGCTTGTATTTCTAGGTATGTGATAGGTGTGGAAAAATGCAGATTTTAGACTGAAAGGGACCTCAGAAAGTCATCAAGAGCAGTGGGTTTAACAGCACTGGGAAGAAGGTGCAGAAGGCTGATTTGCTGATTGTGTGTATCTAAGTCCTGCTGTAAAGTGCCTCAGTTGTTGCCAGTAAGTGGTCTAGAAAAAGCAGTCTGTAGAGCTATTGGATCATGGAATTATTAAGGTTGGAAAAGACCTCTAAGGTCATCAAGTCCAACCATCAACCCAACTCCACTGCGCCCACTAAACCACTATGAACTGGAGTAAATCATCAATCCTGAGGTTAACTACCCATCTCCAATTCTCTATAAGCTTTCCACTTTCCAGCTAGCATCACCTCAGCCACACCTGGTGTAGAGTTCAGCTGGGCAACTGTACTTGCAAGTGAGGTTCAGACAGACACTCAACTCCCCATTCCTTTGCAGCAGTCCAAGGGCAGAAATCTGAGGTAACTTGAGGGTTTAACCTTTATTACAGTGTCCTGAAGCAGCACAGAGCTCAGGGTGGATTTCTTATCCAAAAACACTCCCCAAAAGTCAGACAATACTATGAACTAGGGGCTTGTTCAGTGAACAGGCTCATGTGACAGTGAAGGATGTGTTTTAGGGCCCCATCATGCAGAAGGGGAAGTGTTGTTAAGCTGTAGAGGAGGAGTTGTACCCTCTAGAAAGATTCCTATGGTGGTGGGACACTGATGGGAATGTCTCATTCCTCTTTCTCCTTGCCCAAATGCAATCCAGTGCTGTGCTTCTCTCCTGCATCCTGTCCAGATGGTGAATGAGTGAGAGTTTCTTGGTCAATGTTTCTGCTCTTCAGGCTAGTTCAGGTATTGCTTATGTGAAGGGAAGTGCCCTTATACCCAGGAATAGGAAAATAGCTTTAAAGCTATTTTATAGTATATTTATATTCCTTATACACAGGAATAGGAAAATAGCTTTAAAGCATATTTAGAATAACAAGATCATTGAAGATAGACACTAGCCATTTCTGAAGTCTCTGAGCAAGAAAGAAAAATATGAAGCACATCCCCAAGCATTTTAGCCACTGAACTTTCTGGTTCTCCAGAACCTTTTGTTTTGTTGGTGGTTTTTTTGTTTGTTTGGATGTTATTGGTTTTTTTTTCCCATACCTCTGTGAAATGTGGGGGTTTTGCAATGTGGCTGTCACCTGAGATTGCAGGAGCATAGCTACTGATCACTGTTTCCAGTACACAAAGGAGGGAAAGTGCCTCACTCCTAACCCAAGCAGAGAAACAGTTAAGCATCTTAAGCTGTGTAAGCAAAAATGAATGGAGAGGGGGGAAAAAGTTGCCAAGATCTTTTTGACAAAAGACAGGAAAATGACAGCCTGTTTGGGGTATGCAAAAAATTTTTCCTTTCATACATATTGACAACCAGAGGGGGGTTATTACTGAGAATATGGGTAAAGTTACTGCCAGTTTCTGCTGGTACTCATGTTTAAAAAGAAACTATGGAAACCAGGAGTAGGAATATTAATTAAGTTCAAATTTGGAATGCCTTTGCCAGGAGTGGCTGCCTGAATTCAATGGAGCAGCCTGTTGGGTTGCAATTCACAACGTTGTTTGCAATTTAATAGAATGCTGAACTTTTCATAAATTAACATGTTGTTTCAATAATCTGATTAAAAGGTTATATGTTGATAAGATTAGCCTTAGCTGTGGCTTTTTTTTTTTTTTTTGCCTCCCTTCTTGCTTAAAGAACCAGTGTATATTTTCTTTAATCAGTATGCATCCATAAAGTATACCTTAGGGGCCAGATCATTGGCTCATTTAGATGGTGGATGTGCAGATGAAGTCAGAGCAGCTGTGACAGTTTACACCAGGATGCAACCCCTGGCCCCAGAGTCTAGTGAGCAACTTAATGGTAAAGATATTCCAAATAGAATTGATTTTTATTTTTTTTAAAGATTGTTATTAGGTGTGGAAGTTGGTTTACTCCCATTTTTCCAAAACAGGATAGGAGTGATGCTACTTTATTCTCTTCTAGCTTGTCTTTTTTGTCCTTATAACTTCATTTTATACCATGTTTAAAACTATTATCAATGTACTTGAGTCTATAAATACACATATACAGAGAGATAAACAGGTGCAGAAAGAAAACTTTGCTTATGGAGGATCAGCTCCTGGGCTGTTTTGAGGTACCTACAGTAGAAAGCTGAGTAGACTCAACAGTGCAGCCTCCAGCTGGATCATGAAAATACTGGGATGTCTAAATCCCATAACTTTGAAGAGGCTTTCCATGCCTGAATAATGAGTCTGTGCCATACTATGCCATACCTTAGTGCTCTGGAAGCATTAGCTGAGCCCACGAGGATGGATGGGAATGATGGGTTGTATTTTGGCTCTGGTAGTAGCCAAAGAAATGGATGAGTAGAACCACAGAAGGAAATGCCTTCAAACAGAGCACACAGGTCCTTACTTGTATAGACAGCTACCATCTCTGCCTGATTCCTTCTGAACCTTCTCTTCTACATGGATTCAGCTACACTTGAGTCCCACAACTGTGTCCAGCTCTCCACGTAACCTGAATGTGCAGGCACACCTGTTGGCATGACAGTTGTGAAGCAGAAATAACCAAAAGCCCAAGAATGACCTGAATTTTACACTAAATAAGGAAAAACACAGAGCTGTTAGCCTGGGAAATCAAGAACTTGGTGATGAGTTAGGGGTCAAACAGAGCAGCTAGTTCTGTTAACTATTCCCATAAAGGATTCCCAGTTTATATTCCAACCCTGAACTAGCATACACATGCAACATTAACATTTGTTGACCAATTTCCCTCTCCCTTTTTACCAGCAAAGGACAGAGTTGAAGTGGCAACTCTACTCTACTTTTGACAATGTGTCTTGTAGCTCAAGCAGGGGAACTGGTGGGGCTAGAGTAGCAAGGCTGAACATTGACTGTCTTGTGTGCAGCAGGACAGATGGAATTACTCCTGGAATGCTGCTCTGCTTTTCATAGAATCCTAGAATGGTTTGGGTTGGAAGGGACCTCTGGAGCTCATCTAGTCCAACCCCCCTGCAGTGGCCAGGGACATCCCCAACTAGAGCAGCTTGCCCAGAGCCCTGGCAAGCCTCACCTGGAATGCCTCCAGGGATGGGAACTCAACCACCTCCCTGGGCAACCTGGGCCAGTGTTCCACCACCCTCGTGGTGAAGGAACTTTTTCCTAATATCAAGTCTAAATCGACTCCTCTCCAATTTAAACCTGTTGCCCCTTGTCCTTTCACTGCAGGCCTTTGCAAACAGGCCCTCTGCAGCCTTCTTGGAAGTTCCCTTTAGGTCCTGGAAGGTCACTAGTAGGTCCCCTGAAGCCTTCTCTTCTCCAGGCTGAACAATCCCAGCTCCCTCAGCCTGTCCTCAGAGCAGAGGTGTTCCAGCCCCTGAGCATTCTCGTGGCCTCCTCTGCACCTGCTCCATCAGCTCCATGTCCTTTCTGTGTTGAGGGCTCCAGAACTGGACCCAGTATTGCAGAGGAGGTGTGAGCAGAGCAGAGTGCAGTGGCAGAATCACCTCTCTGGATCTGCTGGTTTTAGAAGTAAAATGAAATGCATTCCTAAGTAATTCTTTCAAACCCCTCCCTGCAAAAGGCTGCTGAACATTCAGGAGGGTTGCCAGTTCTGGGTAAGAACAGAATAGCTGCTGCTCTGGTTTTTAACTGCCTTACATCTTTGTGGTAAGAATGGTGGCTGTGTTCAGAAAGCGCTTATTAAGCCAAAAATAACCCCCCATTTTTCTGTGAAAAGCGAGTTATAAATATAATCACAGTCAGCAGTAGATCTCAAATCTAAATTGTACGCTTTGCTGAGACTTTTTTTTTCCTTTCCCCCCCCCTTCTCCCTCTTACCCAGAGGTTAGCAGCTGGTAAAGATGCACTTCCCCGAGCTGGTAGAAGGGAGGCAGCCTTGTTTCAAGTAATGCTGCTTTCTGGGCTCTAATCCAAAATGCACAGTAGGCAGAAGTTAAAAGGAAGTGCTTGCTTTTAGGTTTTTAAACTATATCCCTTAATCCTGGGTGATGATTGACAATCATGATTTAGAGTACGAGGTGCCCCTTTCTAATCCTGCAAGTTTGATGTTATTTGCCTATCTAGTATGGCTTTATTCAACTAAAACTAAATGGGAGCCTGGGCAATTGATGCCATGTTGCAGAGAGGAGTCCTGGACTGGGAATCTATTTACAGATTAGTGGATATACAGCATCCATAGTATTGGCTTATTTTTTTTTTTTAATGTGTGTAATTTAAGGACTCCAAAAGGCAAATTTACAATTAAAATGTTTCTTGCTGGGTAAGAATACTAGTGGGAGATTTTTTACATCATTTAATTCACCATGAAGGGAAGCAATATGTGAGATTATATTAATCCTAGTTTGATAATTACAGTAAAATAAGAATACATGTTTGTACTTAATAATGATGGGGAAAAAGCTATCATTTTATTGGCTTTGTGGCTTTTATTATAAGGTATGTGCTTGAGCTTAGTTTCAACAGGCAAGCTGCTCCTCTTGCTGAAGTTTGCAATAGGTGAGTGTAAAATGAAGAGGACAAAACAGTTAATGAGTATTTGCCTATGGTTTGTTATTTGTAAAGGTGAGGTGACACTTATCTTCTGTGATCAGCAGCTTTTAAATCAATTTTGCTTAAAGAAAAGAAGTAACAGATCATGATACATTAGAAATGGCAAACAGATGAAGCACTTGAAGAGAGAGAGAGAGAGCAAAAAAGCTGGAGATAACTTAAGCATGTAAAAGCTTTGCAGCATCTTCTGCATGTTAGAGGGTTTACTGTTGATTTACCAAATACAGACTAGCTAAGATGCACACTCTGCCTGATGGAAGCTTGGCATCAAGTATATTTAGTATTAATCACAAGCAGCTGTAGTGGAGGGGAACCTTCTTTCTAGCCAGCCAGATTATATTAGATTAAAATGATCCATATGTAAGGTGTTGCAATGCATATGACTGGGGCAGGAGGGAAATCACATTATACTTGCAACTAGATTAACACAGGGATTGAGCTGACAAATAATTCTCTCCTGCTTTTTTATTTTATTGGGTGGGAGAAAAAAAAGTGTTGCTTCACCAGTGAGCTGCCTCTACAAGGCATGCTGCTGGAATTGCTTTGGATGCACATCCTGGCTCCTTTGAGTCCGTGGAGGATCCCAGCAGAGTCTCACAAGGATCCTGCCAGAGCCTGATGCTCTAGGATATAAGTGTTTAAACCCCAGCTACACAAACCTGCCTGCAGGGAATTGCAGCTGCCTGTGAACTGCAATGGGGCAAACAGTGGATAGTGTTGGGTGTGTAGTGTTACACCTTGGATGCTGTAAAAGATGGTTGAGACCATCTGTTGGGACCATGCCTAGGGTTCTCCTCCCCCTTTCCTCTGCCCTAATCAGGCCACATCTGGAGTTCTGTGTCCAGCTCTGGGCTCCTCAGTTCAAGAGATACAAAGAACTACTAGAGAGAGTCCAGCAGATGCTACAAAGATGCTGAGGATGCTGGTGCATCTATGGAAGAAGGAAAGGCTGAGAGTCCTGGAGCTGGTTAGCCTGGAGAAGAGCAGAGCCAGAGGGGAGCTGCTCAGTGCTTAGCAGTATCGAAAAAGTAGGTGTCAGGAAGACTTCAGCTTCAGGTGTTGGCACCGAGGCCTTGCCTTGCCAACTGCCTGGGGAATGTGTTCTCTGGCAAGTGATGGGGAGCCAGGCTCTTCTCAATGGCATCCAATGTTAGGACAAGAGGGAATGGGAGCAAGTTGGAGCACAGGAGGTTTAGTGTTAAGCTGAGGAGAAACTTGTTTGCAGTGCAGGTGCCAGAGCACTGGCCCAGGCTGCCCAGGAGGCTGTGGAGTCTCCTTGTCTGGAGCCATTGCAGAGCTGCCTGGACACATTGCTGTGTGAGCTGGTCTAGGTGATCCTGCTCTGGCAGGGGGGTTGCACTAGATGATCTTTCTAGGTCCCTTCCAGCCCCTAACATTCTGTGGTTCTGTGGCTAAACTCCTTTCATTGGTGCTCAGTGATAGGACAAAGGGCAATGGGTGCGAACTGGAACACAGCAGGTTCCATCTGAACATGAGGAAAAACTAGTTTGCTGTGAGGGTGCCAGAGCACTGGCCCAGGCTGCCCAGAGAGCTTGTGGAGTCTCCTTCTCTGCAAAGATTCCAAACCCACCTGGACATGATCCTGGGGAACCTGCTGTGGGTGACTCTGCTTTAGCAGGGGGTTTAGACTAGATGATCTCCAGAGGTCCCTTCCAACCCTCACCGTTCTGTAATTCTACAAATACATTCTGTTCTAGCCTGGTGTAGTGTACCTTGTCAGAGTGTGCTGCCACAAATGGGGCACAAGCACATGCTGTGTGCTTGCAGAACTCATTGGTGAGGGAAGGAATATTTTCCTTTGAGGCTTGAAGACTGTCAGTGGAGGACAATTCGTGATGTTTTCTGTACTGTCCTAGAGAAACAATAGCTCAATAAAATACTGCATGGAGCTAAGGAGTAGGGGGCTGAGCTGGATTTGCATAATGCCAGTGGAGGAATTTGGCTGCCAGAGGGGCAGGGGGAAGCAGGGGGCTTTAGAATTCACTCTCTTGATTGTGAATAGCACCAGGGGCTCCACGCTGAACTACTGGGATGGAGCCGTGGTGGGCCTGGGCATGCTTCCAGCATGCTCTGTCACAGAGGAAATTCCTCTCTTCACTAGTTTTTTCTGAGCAAAGAGGACAGAGCCAGGATCCTGATTATCTGGAACTCTTGAAGAACCCATCTATATTGTCATCATTACAAGTTTTGCTGATATTTTTTTTTTCTATAACTTCTAATGCAATCAGATTTTGGGACACCATTGGCCACTCTCTGAACCAGGTTTAAGGCTGAATTCTGCATCACAGAATCACAGAATGTTAGGGGTTGGAAGGGACCTCTGGAGATCATCTAGTCTAACTCCCCTGCAAGAGCAGGAGAACCTAGAGCAGGTTGCACAGGATGGTGTCTAGTCAAGTTTGGAATATCTCCAGAGATGGAGACTCTAGCACCTCCCTGGGCAGCCTGGACTAGTGCTCCACCACCCTCAAAGGAAAAAAATTCCTCCTCATGTTCAGATGGAACTTCCTGTGTGCTAGTTTTTTTCCCATTGCTTCTAGCCCTGTCACTAGGTACCAAAGAAAAAAGCCTGGCCCCATCCTCCTGATACCTACCCTTAAAGTATTGATAAGATCCCCTCTCAGTCTTCTCTTCTCCAGGCTAAACATTTGTTCCTATGCTACGAGCACTTCCTTACTACCTCTCTAGTCTCATGCATTGAGTGTGATGCTCAGAGCTGATGACTGCTGCCCCAAGTTGCAAGCCAGTGTCTCATACACTTGCAGTGCAGTGCTGCCATCCCTCCCCTGCTGCTTTCCTACCTTGTAAGCCAACAGTAGCTGTCTTGAGAGAAAGGTCTTGGTTAGTGAGGAGCACCACAGATCTGTGCTGCAGCTTAGGTCCTTTGTTCCCGTTGCATTTGTGCTCTCCCTGAGAGAGTCATCTTGCTGGGTTGCAGCTGAGCACTCAGTTTTTCTAGTGCTGTAACTCAGCTGGTAAGATGTCACATGCTGGGAGACAAAAATCCTGACAGGTCTGTTCTGTTCCTAGGAAATAAGGTCCAGGTGGTGAGTGCATGTGGAATGGGTGTAACAACACTGGGGTAACAACAGAGTGGCCAAAGAGAGCTGGTCAGACCATAGCCAGCTGCACTTCTAGTTACTAAAGCTTAGTCCCTGCATGCAGGGTAGAACATCTTGGATGTAAAATTACCCCTTGTCCTCTCCAGGCTCAAGGGGAGGGTGTGTTTGGGCCACAGACCAGGGCTGCTTTTTTGTGCCTTGTGTCTGTGCTGCTAGTAATGAACTTTCTCTTTTGCTCCTTTTCTACTGATTGGCCAAAAGTTGACCATTTCACCCATCTGCTTTTTGTGTATACTGTGCTCCCTCTCTCCTTGTCAATCTGCTTGCTTCATCAGTCTACTTCTCAGCTGATTTTTTCATTTGCCACCTTATTTGTGTCTCCTACAATGGGAGATGGCATAAGAAGCTTGTGTCCTACCACACTCAAAGAGCTCTAGCTGCAGATGTATGAATGTACCCTTTCTAATGTAAGGTCTCTATTATGTATTTGAAGAATATAGTAGGGTCTGAGGGTTGTCTTTGTGCTTGCAGAGCTGCTATGATCTCCAAATACTACAGGTGCTAATGCTTCACTAGCAGTTTGTTTTAACTTTAGTGTTCTATACACTAAAGCATTTAATTGATGAGCTAAAAATGTTTGGGAAATTTAAATTGATCTNTCAGCAATGCTTAGAAATATGTGAAGGGTGAGTGTCAGGAGGAGAGAGCCAGGCTCTGCTCAATGGCATCCAATGTTAGGACAAGAGGGAATGGGAGCAAGCTGGACCACAGGAGGTTTAGTATTAACACGAGGAGGAACTTGTTTGCAGTGAGGATGCCAGAGCACTGGCCCAGGCTGCCCAGGAGCCTGTGGAGTCTCCTTGTCTGGAGCCATTGCAGAGCTGCCTGGACACATTGCTGTGTGAGCTGGTCTAGGTGATCCTGCTCTGGCAGGGGGATTGGACTAGATGATCTTTCTAGGTCCCTTCCAACCCCTAACATTCTGTGATTCTACAGCTTATAGCTTATTATCTTCCCTTGTATTTCAGAGTATGCCAGCAAGCTGTTGTCTGGAGGATCACCTGAACAGCTTTGAGGTAATGTCTGTTTAGATATGAAATCAGAAAGGCCTTTCAAATGATGCCTGTGAAACCTCTGGCCTTGCAGTTACTCTCTTTTCAGTTCAAGATGTGTATTTGTTAAGCAGAATTAGTGGGAAAGAACTTGAATATTCCCATTTTTGTTTGGGCTGGTTGTAGGTAAGTGCCTACCAGTAAAGCCACATGTTCTTGTACTGGAGGTGCAATGCAAGGGCATCTTCAAGAGGATAGAATGATAACTCCAAGTGCCCAGAGCAACTTTTACAGGTTATAATCTTACATATTCATATCTGATACATATCTGATCTCTCATAGCCTCTGCTTATAATCTTAGGTAATGTGTTGAGAAAGGCAAACTGATGATTTGCTGTTTTCTCCATATATAGCTCACAACTTGAACAGGGCTTGGCACTGCTCTAAGATTAAGTGTTGTTACCATTCTTTTAGGGTAACTCTTGTTTTCCACCCATGTGAAAAACATCTGTTCCTTGTAAATTTGTAGACTTAAAGAGTGGTTGTTTGGACAATTGATGTCTTTAAAAGATATCTTATTCTGTACATCTCAATGAGATTTAAAAATCAATCAAAGTCTGTAAACTATATACTCTCCACAAGCCTAATGAATGCATGTCTTTATGTGAAATTGTAGCTTGCATGATATTTTGAATTAATTGGCAAACAGTTACATAAAGAGATCACATTAAGGTCTCTGAAGAAGGAAGCTGGGTTAAGAATGAGCTTTCATCTTTAAATCTGCTTTTTCTGACTTTTTAAAAGCTTGATTTGTCAAGATGCAGTTGACTTTTCTGTTTTGTGTATAGATTTTTCTATCTTTGTTTTTCTTTTAAACCAAGCATGTAGGGAGGGGAGAAGCCAATATAACATCAAAGCCTTAAAATAAAGAGCTTTAAGGGAAGGAAAAGAGAGATGTTAAGATTAGGTGAATGAGGGAAGGCAAAGGTGTGGAGGAGATATGATCAAGTAAATAAAGACATGGCAGGGAACTGCTCTAATGAGACATGAGGCTAATTAAAGAGAAGGAACAGATTTAATTATACTCAGATCTTTTACAAGGCATGAGAATGAGGCTAACGGAAATCTCAGTCCTGCTGCAGCTCCAAGATTTTTTAAATCTCCTATGAAGGCACTGAAAACCTCTCTATGAGACTTTTCTTCAGGAATCAGGTGCTATTTTCCTTCTGGTGATGCTGTTCCAAGAGATGGAGGTTGTGTGTTCTTTTCCTGGCCCTGCTTTCCACTTAATATTTAGGGAACCATATTCTGGATTTCCAACAGTTTGAAGCCTCTGCTCCATCAGAAGAGTGGAGCCTTGGGTCTTGCATTTATCCCTGTATGAGCTTTATTTTAGGACTCAAATTGTGAGCATTGATCCCTATTAATCTGAGCTTCCCTAGAAAGGAAGTGCATGTCCCTGAGCCATCCCTGCTATCCTGTGGTGGAGGTGGCAGTTTGGACCAAGTCCACATCTCTTGAGCTACAGAGCCTATATGGATATTGTTCCTTGACTAATCTCAGGAAAAGATGGAGTAAAATGGAAGTGTGAATAGTTTGGAGCATGCTGAATAAAGGTGACAGAGCTACTGTGTTAAGCATGAGCTGCAGAACACTTGTCAGCCAAATTCAGAGGCCTCCGGCTCTCTCCATCCATGGATGAAGGAACCTGGGCATACACCACAAAGCTGTAGGATCTCTTGGGATCACACTTCTGGATGTTAGGCTTTGCAACCCTTCAGTCATTACTGCCTATATGCTTCATTGGGTCAAATGTGTGAGTCTAAAGATCTATAAGCTGCCTCACCTGAAAAAGGAAGCAATCTCTAAGGAAGTTTTTAAGGCTAGATGGGGCTCTGAGCAACCTGATCTAGTGGGGAAGTGTCCCTGCCCATGGCAGGGGAGTTGGAACTAGATGATCTTTAAGGTCCTTTCCAACCCTGACAATTCTATGATTCTATGCTGAAAATCAGACTACTCGCTGCACGGAGGCACTGAAACTTCCTCTATAGGAGTTAAAGGCAAACCTTCTGTTGCCTTTCGTGGTCCAGATCATTGTTAACCTCTTCTGTTATCATCAAAAAAGAGAAAGAACTCAATGACAGGTTCAGCTTTCAGCCAAGATGCCTTTTTCTCCCTCCTCCTTCCACTCCCCTCGCCCTCCACAGAAAACTTGCCCGCGCTCGCCTTCTTGGCACTGTGTTAAGAGTACCTGCAGCAAAAGGAAAGAAAGAGAAAATCCTGAAAGCCAGGCTTTTTCCTTCTAGGTTGGCACCATCACTTCAGCTTTTCATCAGCGGGAGCAGCGTGCCAATCTCGCGCCGGCACAAACAGATGTGGCTCTAGAGCTTTTGAGTGGCCCCTGAAAGAGGCATCGCTCACTGAACCGGCCTCAGGATTTTCCATTGAGACTGATGACTTCTCAGAGCTTTGCTTCAAGGTGCCTGGCTTTTGGGGGGGTGTCTTTCTTTATGTCTTTTTTCTCCCCCCTTCCTTTGTGCCTTGACATAATTCCAGTGCTCAGCATGTGATTTCTGTTTCAGAAGAATGTTATCAGACCAGGGTAAGTGCACAGGGAAGGCTGATGGCTGCTCTCTGAAAAGCCACTAGGTAGATAATGCAGGACTGTGCTGTGTATAGATGGGGTGAAATGTATTCCACATGCATTGGGAGCTCACGTGGATTGAAAATGACATGCAACAGATAAAAACCCTCTTTTAATTTCCACGAGCCCAGCCCGTTTGTCGTGCTGGTTGAAATCTATAAAGCAGTTAAAATACGTCCGAGTCGGTACGCTCGGCTGCATCAGAAAAAGGAGGTGCTTAGTTGGCAAAACCACTTAATCCAGACATCTACAAGGGAAATCATGTAAGTCCAATGATGCTTAGTGGCAATGAGTGCCACTTAATAGGGATTGTAGTTCTGCTTAACTGGGACACCTCCAGATGATTTAGAAGGCTTAGTGGAACGGGGTGAACAATTTGCCGGCTGTATTCTTCCCAACACATCCCTCTTTGTGATATGCAAAGTTATCACTGAATGGCCCTGCAAGATTTGGGATGGCATTTGCTCCTCAGAATTTTGCAAAGGCTTCCCTTTGGCTACTCCTTGCGTGGCCTGCATGTCAATATGGTAAGAAATCACAGAATGTTAGGGATTAGAAGGGACCTCTGGAGATCTTCTAGTCCAACCCCCCTGTAAGAGCAGGAGAACCTAGAGCAGCTTGCACAGGATGCTGTCTAGTCAGGTTTGGAATCTCTCCAGAGATGGAGACTCAACCACCTCCCTGGGCAGCCTGGGCCAGTCTTCCACCACCCTGAAAGGAAAAAAGTCCCTCCTTATGTTCAGATGGAACCTCCTGAGTGCTAAATGACAGCATGCTCATAAGCCCAAGCAGACTGTTGGCCACAGTCTCTTCTCTATCAGGCCCATCAGTTTGGGGTTGAAATACAGTTCAGCTTTTGTCAGAGTAGGAGTCACAAATCTGACTTCTTTCTTCAGTGATGCCTTCCTGGTGTTCACACAATGAACATTAAGCTAGAGTTGAAATCTCTTCAGACCCATGAGTGAGAGAAGAAACAGTTCATAAGTGGTGAACCAAGCTGAGAAGCAATGATACAACTGATCCATGGTCTTCAAGACAAGACCTATTTTGTTCTAGAGAGTTCTTTATCTAACTTATCTTCAAAAGCTATATACACTATGATATTTCTTGGCTTTATCTCACTGGCTTTCACTAATATTGCTGCATTGCTTAAGGGCTCCAATGGCATTGGATGTCCTGCTCCACAAAGCAAATGGTAAATCTATGGTAAGAACCTGTTTCCTAAATAACTTAGGATCTGGAGAGACTGAACAGATAACCAAAAGGGAGTAGTATCATCCCCCTTCTACAGATGGAAAGCTGCATCTTGGAGGGATTAAACAAGTTCTCCAAAACTCAGAAGCAGGATCAGGACTTGAACTTTTGTGACTTTGCAGCCTAGTCTTGTCTTGTCTTAACTGCAAGACTAGCTTCCTCCTGGGATAAGGAATGCTCAGGGTAAGATTAGATTCAGAGACTGGAAAGCAAGTTGAATGCTGAGCTGTGAGACAAGATGTTCTTGTGAATTTTTAATGTTTGGCTGAGTGAAGATGTGTGTAAGGCAATAACCTGAGGAAATCTATCCTACATTTTGGAAACTGTTGTAGTTTTGCAGCCCTTGGAATGAAGCTCAAATGAAAAAATCTGTTCTGTAGCACATTCCCTCTAGATAAAGCTTTAAACTGTCAACTTAGTGGCTGTTATTCCAGGAATTTATCCTTGGAACCAACTAACAATATCCCTAATATTTGGCTTAGAAAGAAATAGCTCCTAGGAAAGACTAAGATGGTGCAAGCTGATGGCAAATTGGTAGTTGTCTGTTTCCTTGTCACACAAATTGAATGCTCTGTGATTTTCTTGTCTCCTTTACTTGGTTTGCACTTATTGGTTTCTTCTTACAACTGCTAGAGTGAATTTAATTCCAATAAACTACAACAATGTTAACTTCTTTGTGAAAATATATAAAAATGGAGCTGTTTTGCAGTGGTTCTCAAGTCCATGGAACCTCCCTGGAGGGCAGGCAGGGATGTTGATTCTGTGGAAAGCACCACTTCTAGGGAGATTCTAGAGGTTAGATTCAGCAGAGCAGCTGAGCATGCCTTAATTTTAACTAAGCAAATGGACTCAGCTCTGGTTACAATGTTCAGATACTCTTAGTTAACAGTGCTTCCAATGCAATGGTCCTTCTAAATTTCTGAGTTTCTGCTTTGCTGTCAGCAACCATGTGAACACTTGTTGTCCCTCTCAGTGCAGTCAGGCAGTGGGGTTGACATCACCAGTGAAGTAGCTAAGAAAAACCCTGAGGAGCTGGTCTTTCAGCCTGAGCTCCTATTGCACCCCTTACAGGAGTAGTTTATGACATCTTCTATGCAGCTTCCCAAGAGTACAATCATAGAATGGCCCAGGTTGGAAGGGACGTTAGAGATCATCTAGTTCCAACCCCTCTGCCATGGGCAGGGATGCCAATCACTAGACCAGGTTGCCCAGGGCCACATCCAGCCTGGCCTTGAACACTGCCAGGGATGAGGCATCCACAACCTCTCTGGGCAACCTGTGCCAGTGCCTAACCACCCTCTGGGCAAAGAACTTCCTTCTAATTTCCAATCTAAATTTTCCCTCCTTCATCTTGTAACCATTCCCCGTTGTCCTATTACAATCTGACCAGCTGAAAAGTCTCTCCCCTTCTATCTTGTAATCCACCTTTAGGTACNCATTAATGAAGATATTGAAGAGCACTGGTCCCAAGACAGAGCCCTGAGGGACACCACTTGTCACTGCTCTCCAACTAGACAAAGAACCATTGACCACAACTCTCTGGTTGCATCCTTCCAGCCAATTTCTTATCCACTGAACAGTCCACCCATCAAATCCATCTCTCTCCAGTTTTGAGATGAGGATGTCATGAGGAACTGTATCGAAGGCCTTAAAGTCCAAGTAGATGGTCTCCCCTCATCAAGTGCTGCAATCACTCCATCATAGAAGGCCACCAGATTGGTCAGGCATGATTTGCCCTCAGTGAATCCATGCTGACTACTTAGTATGACCTCTTTATCTTGCATGTGCCTTAACATCACTTCCATGTCTATCTGCTCCATGACCTTCCCAGGCACAGAGGTGAGGCTCACCAGCCTAGACTTCCTTGGCTCATCCTTTCTATCCTTTTTATAAATTTCCCCCCTTTCATATTTAGAACATCCCATATTTAGAATATCCATGTAATATCCAAATGCAGCTGGTAAGAAGCTGCAAATCAACCTGTTTGCTGAGGAATGTACATTAAAAAAGGAACAGAATTTTCCATGGGATGTATAAGCTATTAACTATGCTGATGTATCCCCTTTCTTTCAGAATGAGATGAATTCTTTTATCTGCCATACATTGATTAAGATTGAAGAGAGACCAGCCAAGGTTGGACCAGAATAAGGAATCAATGATGATTAATAGCACAGAATGATTTTCATGTGCAGATTGTCTCTTTGGCAGGGAGGAAACCTGAATGGGATGTGGATTCACCAGCAGGACATGGAGGAGATGCCTTGTGGGATGGTAGCCACTGCATTAGTCCTGCCTGAGGAAACAGAGGGAAGGAATCTCAGAGCCTTACACTTCCCTTTATTTCCATCCTTTTTGTGACTGGACCAGTCTAAGCAAAGTAAAATTCCTGTGGATGTAGCAGGGCACAAATACTCTGCATCTAGTGGCCTACTGATGTGATGCCAATGGTAAATGTAATGCAAGGAAGGGAGGTGTGCATGAATAGCTTGATTCTCATCTGGAAACTGCAGATTTTCTCACTTCAGTGGAATTTCCACAACTGAGAGACAGATACATATACGTGTGTAAGACTAAATACACATTTTTATTGGTCCATATGCAATATCAGTGAAAACATTTGTTTTTTATAGCTTTTAGTCCACATCACATAATGTAACCTGCAATGGGCATTTGATTTGATGATAAAAACCATGTTTTGTGCCATGATGATCCCAATTCCATAGCGGACTACGTGGTCAAGCAGGGAGATCTCTTTAATAAAACTGTCCCTTTCCTCCCTCTTTAATGTGCTGAGACAAACTCAGCAGTCAAAACATGTGACCTTGAAATGACTTCAAAGTCACCACTATGCTTGAAAGTTTTATAAACTGTGAAGATGAAAAGTCTCCTAGTTAGTTCGGAGAAGTTGGTTTGGTGGGTTTTGTTTCCTTGGGGTTTTTTTGTGTGTGTGTCTGTGTTTTGGTTTGTTTTTCTTTGGTTTGGGTTTTTTTCTCGGTTATTTCTGTCCTGTTAATTTGAGCAGAAACTGTAATTAGATGTAAGTGGTCTTGTTCCCACAGAAATGAATGGCAGCATCTGGAGAGACACAACCGTTCCAAATGCTTTTGGCGACCAGCTCTCTACAAGTTAGCAGTATGGAGCAAGGGCCTGAGTCCAGACTTCTGTCGGCCTAATTTTATATCTGGGGAAGCACAACATGAAATCCAATCTTCAAATGCTGAACCCTGATGGGTGTAGGACAGAGTGCATTCCAAACTTTTCTGTTGCCTGCTCCTCTTGGGAGGTCAATCCTCACTGCAGCTCCAGGTGGGATTAGATGCATTTCTCCAGATGACCAAGGCTAGGGAAAGGAGAGATGCTAGGCCAGAGTGTTTGGTTGGGGGTTTTACTCTCCCTTTTTTCCTTTTCCATTTCATTATCCAGTTTGACAGTATCTGGGCTCTGCTTCCCCAGACAGGAGCACAGCTCTGTTTGTAAACAGTAATTGAGTTAAAAGATGTTTTGTGTCAGAGCTGAGCTCACTTTATTTGCTTTCCCCTCAGAAAGGCTGCTTCTCTTTGAGGTGCATCAGCTGCCACTGCAAGCCTCTGCCTCAGAGCAATGGGTCTCCACAAGGTCATGCAGCTCCTTATCACCACCAAAATACATCCTCAATGAGCATTTATCATAATCAGCACCAGGGTGTTGCATTTTTATCAAACTTTCTGTCCCCTAAAGGAGAATCACTCTTGAAGCTGATAGTGCTAGTTGGGAGTAAATATTTCCATTCAGCCTTCCCACTTAATTGAAAGAGGATGACTTTCTCTCCTCTCTCAGCTCTTTAAACTTATCTTTCTTGTTATGATCACTAGTAACTCTCAATCATTCAGAAGTATTTTCATCTCTGGCCATTTATATGCAGTTAATTTTTACCTTGTTCTGCATGGCCTTACAACATCACTCACTTCAGAATATCATAGAAAGGTTTGGGTTGGAAGGGATCTTAAAGATCATTTAGTTCCAACCCCCCTGCCATGGGCAGGGATACCTTCCACTAGATGAGGTTGCTCAAAGCCCTGTTCAACCTGACCTTGAGCACTTCCAGGGATGGGACATCCACCACTTCTCTGGGCAACCTGGGCCTGGTGGTTCACCACTCTCACGGTAAACAATTTCTTCCTAATATCTAATCCATATCTACCATCTTTGAATTTGAAACCATTACCTCTTGTCCTATCACTTGATACCATGTGTGAGAGCTACATGTGCAGGACAACATGAGGCACTTCTAAGTGCCTTTTATTAAGCTTTTCTACCATGCAAAGCCAATTCTCTTATTTTACACTGATAACACTGAGTGGGAGTGCTTGAGGGTAGGGAGGCTTTGCAGAGGGATCTGGACAGGCTGGATTGATATACCAAGGCCAATANCTCCAAGAAGGACATTGAGGTGCTGGAGTGTGTCCAAAAAAGGGCAGCAAAGTTGATGAAGAGTCTAGGGCACAAGTCTTCTGAGTGTCTGAGGGAACTGAGGTTGTTTAGTGTGAGGAAGAGTAGGTTCAGGGGAGACTTCATCTCTCTCTGCAATTACCTGAAAGGAGGTTATAGCAAGGTGGGGGTTGGTCTCTTCTCCCAAGGAACAAGGGGTAGGGCAAGAGGAAATAGCTTCAANATCCACCACTTCTCTGGGCAACCTGGGCCTGGTGGTTCACCACTCTCACGGTAAACAATTTCTTCCTAATATCTAATCCATATCTACCATCTTTGAATTTGAAACCATTACCTCTTGTCCTATCACTTGATACCATGTGTGAGAGCTACATGTGCAGGACAACATGAGGCACTTCTAAGTGCCTTTTATTAAGCTTTTCTACCATGCAAAGCCAATTCTCTTATTTTACACTGATAACACTGAGTGGGAGTGCTTGAGGGTAGGGAGGCTTTGCAGAGGGATCTGGACAGGCTGGATTGATATACCAAGGCCAATAGGATGAGGTTCAACAAGGCTAAGTGCTGGGTGCTGCACTTGGGTCACAACAACCCCATGCAAGGCTACAGACTTAGGACAAAGTGGCTGGATTGCTGCCTGGTGGAAAAGGTGTTGGGGGTGTCGGTCAACAGCAGCTGAATATGAACCAGCAGTGTGTCCAGGTGGCCAAGAAGGCCAACAGCATTCTGGCTTGGATCAGAGAACAGTGTGGCCAGCAAAACTAGGGCAGTGATTGTCCCTCTGTACTCNCCCAAGGAACAAGGGGTAGGGCAAGAGGAAATAGCTTCAAGTTGTGTCAGAGGAGGTTCAGGTTAAGCATTGGCACAAGCTGCCCAGGGCAGTGTTGGAGTCACCATTCTTGGAGGTGTTAAAAAAATGTGTAGCTGTGGCACTTTGTGACATGGTTTAGTGGCATGGTGGGGTCGGGTTGATGGTTGGGCTTGATGATCTTAGAGATCTTTTCCAACTTAAGGGATTCTGTGATTCACAGAATGTCAGGGGTTGGAAGGGCCCTAGAAAGATCATCTAGTCCAACCCCCTGCCAGAGCAGGAGCACCTAGACCAGCTCACACAGCAATGTGTCCAGGCAGCTCTGCAATGTCTCCAGACAAGGAGACTCCACAGCCTTCTGGGCAGCCTGGGCCAGTGCTCTGGCACCTGCACTGGAAAGAAGTTTCTCCTCGTGTTAATAATGCTATAATGCTGTTCTTCTTCAGGGCTGTGTCTAGTGTCTTTAAAATATGCAAAGGGAGGGGGAAGGAATTTAGACTGAAATTTTTCAGCACTGCCTGAAAGATTTACAGGAATCGTTCCCATGAGTCTAATAGGACTTGTGCATCTAAACCCTTTCAAAACCCTCAAATCTCTGTCTTCTGCTGTTATGGAGACATCAATGATGGCCCAATAAGTGAGGGGAATTGAGATTTACACTTGAAGGCTTGTCTCAAACTTACTGTTGTGTATAAAAGAAAATACAGTGTTTCTTCCCCAAAGCCAGGGTGCTTACCCTGAGTGCAGAATGAATGTCTGAGCATTTACAAGTAAATCTGTTATTCAGTCTGGGGAATTAAATGAAATTATTCATCCCTTAAGAAATTTAGACTCTTCTTTCCTTGATAATTTCAGTAATACAGTGGTAAAGTAGCTTCAACCTTGTCGTGTGGCTAAGGTTCAGTGACATCTTTTCTGTGTACATTTGACATTGTTGACTGTATCACAACTAGGTGTCTGTGGACAGTAATTCAGATGGTTGGATCCAAAGAATAATCTTTCTATTGCAAAATATTTTTACTCCTGGTTTTGCAGCTACAAGAAACTTTTTCTCTCTGTCAAGAGCATGCTGGTAATTCTCTATAAAAAAATCATGGCTCTCTGAATTTTATTTTATTTAAATTTACTTTGTTTATTTCAGTTTTATTCCTTTGTCTTCTGCTTGGTCACTAGGATGAATGCCTAGTGTCTTCCCAGAGGACACCTATCTGACTTGCTTTGCTCACACTAAGCATTTGCATTCTGTTGCTAGAATTTGGATTTAATTATGGTCACTATATTTGGCTGTTCCTCTCTTTTCCATACTTCCCTATTACACCTTCTACAGGCACACAGTCTGAACTCAGCATTCCTATCAGTGCTGTATTTTGAAAAGAAGAGGTTTTTTGCTTACTATACATTCCAGATACAGCAAGCTATATAAGAACAACAAGCCCTGTTGTCTTCCAATTTGGCCTTTTTCTAACACTAGTGACTGGCACCTTCAAGGCTTGTTTAGTGATCCATAAGAATCCATGATCATAAACAGGAGGAGGAGGAGGAGGAGTTGTTTGAGGTTATTTTTCTTGGCTGTTAGAAGACTAACAGTGCTTTGTTGATTTTTTTTTTTTTAAGTAATTCCCTTGCACAGGTGTTACTGGCATGGGGATGTAAACTACCTAAATTATTACCTTTGGTTAGTGTGATCTAGATAGGCTTATCCAGACCCTGACCTGTCTCTTGCCATTTCTTCAGGCATCATATTCTGGTGGAGGCTGATCTTGAAGGACTTTCTGTGATGATAGACTCCAAGAACAGAGAGATGGTCTAGGTGAGTGGCCTCTTAATTATTATTTTAATGATATGGTGTGAATTCCTCTGGGAATGGGGTTTCTCCTCATAGAGAGAGCAGTCCTACTAGTCCACTTATCCAAGCAACTCTATATCCTCTCTGATCTTACACTTTGAAAACATACTCTAATTTCCAGGCTAAATAAGATCAAGGTTCTCTTCTGCTCATGTGCATTGCTGTCCTTTAACTTCAGTAGCTTCTTCCTCTAGGTATTAAATCTAGAGATTTATTTACAGCAGATCTACCCTCTCCTAGTTTTGTTCTTGCTAAGGCTGAAGAATGATTGTTTATGTGCTGTCTTGCCCCATCAATCCCTGTGACAAAGCACGATGCCACTTCTCAAAGAGGAGTTATTAGATATCTGAAGCTGCTTTAATAAGAAGTCACTTAGCTTTTCTGTCCACCAGCTCTTCCATTATTCCCTGAACAAAGCCACTTTGGTCTGTGGCACGTCTAGACTTCGGCTCAATGTCAGAGTGACATCCAGTGGAAGAGTGGAAGAGCATCCCTTCAGCACACCCACCTGGCAAAATCTGGGTTGTCACTGCTTGAAGTTTATTTTATTCTTGCTCCACTGAGCAGGGCAAAAACTTGCCAAAGTCAACATGTGATGAATGACATGGCTTTCCTCGTGAAGAGCTGTCAATACACTTCAGCTTCCTTACAAAGGGTGACTCCTTTGACATCTGGGACTTGCACCTGTCCTCCTCCTGAAAGCAAGACATCCTTGATATGCTGAAATGCTACTCTCAGGAAATCAACAGAGCTAATCTATTGGGAACACTAAGGTCTCAGGGCCAGCTGTTTGGCTTTTCTTAGTATCCTAGCTCCATTGATCTAAAGCAGCTCTGATGATACACACTGACTGCTCATACCAGATAAAACCCCCTTTTTTTCCTTAGTGTATTTTGTGCAAGGAGAGTAGTGATTAAGACTGATCTGGGAACAGAACAAAATGGATTATCATAATAAGTAATAACTGGAGAAGGGGAAGTGCATACAGTTTGGCTATTTAATGTTTAAGTGGGAAGGGATGGGGAAAAGCAAGAGGAGCTCTGGGTTTTTTCTGCCCATATAAAGTAGGTGATGGGCAAAATGAACCTTTAATTCCAACTTCCATGTGGTTCCCACAGGGTGTTTTATCCCATGAGCCAGTGGCTGGGACTCAGTCCCCTTCCTTTTCCCTGCTCCCAGGGTTGGGTCACCAGGCTACTTGATTCAAAGTGTTGTAATGACTCCTGTTGGTGTGCAGGCAGTAGTTGCTGCTTCGAGCCCATGGTAAGCAGGAGAAATGTCAGTTATTGACCCATTCATTGTGAGGAATTTTTATCATCTTTGTAATTCTCCAGAGAAGGTTTTTAGCTTGTGGATCCTGGAGTACTTGTGGGATGCTGGGAGAACCTTTGATCAGGAGGATTTCCCCCCCCATTTCTTCCAAATGTCTTACAGGCAAAGAAGAGAAGAGCTTAATTCACTTGAAGAAGCACCAAGTGTTTAAGGTAATTTGAAATCCTTTATCTGTCAGTATTCTTGACAGCAATCAAGCACAATAGAAAATAAATAAATAATCCTGTAGCCATGGAAGCATACTTTAGATCAGATTGCTATTTGCATGCTTCATACATATACATAAAACATATTTCATGTACCAAGTTAAATAATGCACAATACTTAAACTATTCTTACTTTTTATCCTTTGGTTATTGTAATTACAAGTAATTTTGTGAAGGATTTTCTATTTTTAAGAAATCACACTTTTGTACTTGATCCAGCTAACAGGATTTTCTTACATTACTTCATAAAGAGACCATCTTTAAACTTCTAATGTTATTTCTTATTCATTAGTACATATGCCTGTAGGGTATGTTCATAAATGGGTTAAAGTTACAAAGTTATGCTTATAAAAGCTCATGGTAATTTGGAGTATCAGGAGGATTTATTAATTTTGAAATCTTAAAAGAGCAAAAGCTAAAATGAGATTGGATTAAGTATATTCTTGCATGCAGTTATTCTAAACACCCTTAAGGACCACAGACTAACTTACAGAGGACATTATGCAAATAGGAATATATCTCTAAGTGCCTCATAGGCTTGCTGATGTAATATTTTACATGGTTAGTTAAGTACATCAAGTAAAAGGTTTGACCTTGATATACTGTAAAAGGTACTTATCCCACAACACCCAATTGTTTTCAGTGCCATTGTGAAATATTTATCGCTCCGACGTGCAAACAGTTTTCTGCATAAATCTCATTAAATGTAGCTCCAGCAGCCCAACAGCTGTCCATGTTACCCTCTCTCTTTAGAAGACCAAAGAGCTGTGTTAGAATTTATCTTTATCAAAATGCTGTTTATAGTTATCGACAGTACCAGGCTCCATTTATATACTGAGATGACAATTTCTGTAGAGGACAAAGAGAGTTTTTTTTAAGCTTTATTACTGGCACCTGTTCCCATTACACACTTCTCTTTATTTATTTATTTATTAGGAAATATAGAAGGTGGAAGACTACAATGCCTTAAAGTCAAACAGTGTTTTGGAGAAGGAAAACAAGTTCCAGTCTCAATCTCATCTTGGAATTTCTGCAACTTGGTGGATTTACTTTCTTCTTTGATTATGCAGCAGTAAGCTTGGCTATAGGGATTTAAATGTTACATTTTCTTGTATCTTCACTCCTCCTGCCCTCATCCCATTCCATATATGTCTGTGTATGTATTTAGATATATAGACACACATTATATATATATACACACACACATTTTCTATATATACACATTATATACATATACATTACATATATATTATATATACTTTATTTATATACATACACATTATATATATATTATATATACACTTTATTTATATACATACACATTTATATATTTAGGGGTTGGAAGTGACCTAGAAAGATATATACATTATATATATAAAATATATATTTTTATATACTATGTGTTTTATACAGTGTATTTATATATATATACACTTTATAGATATATATACATACACATTACATATATATATATACACATTCTGTGTGTGCATATGTATACATACACATTATATATATTCACACATTCTGTGTGTGTGTATATATATATATTTGATGGAGGTGGTAATGAAAATGGAATGGAAAAATGGATTGCTAAATATTGTGTGTTATCTATTCTGTATGTGTCTCTGAAGGGAAGATTGGCTGATGTGGCACCTGCAGATTACTTTAGGGTAAATCCTTGTTTGTTGTGTTTAGCATTTTTGTGGTTATCACTGACTGAACTGGAGGGAGAAACTCTGGAGATGGATGGGGTAGGTGTGGATTCCTTACATTAATCAGATGGAAAAAAAGCCCCAGATATTCAGCCTTGCACACCAAGACATCAGCCCCCTCCATAAAGCCTGTATCATATCAAGCAGTTCCTGTGGGGTTCAAGCAGTAGAGAGTATAATCTCTCTCAAGTCCCTCCAAAGTGACCAAAGTGCTCCAAAAATGTTTATGGCATCTTATGCTGGACTATAAACATCTAATTAGGATTATCTCTGTAATATCTTAGGTGAAGAAGTGTTTCCTAATATCCAAACTAAACCTCCCCTGGCACAACTTGAGGCTTTTTCCTCTCATCCTATCACTTGTTACGTGGGAGAAAAGACCAACTCCCTCCTCACTCCAGCCTCCTTTCAGGGAGCTGTAGAGAGTAAACGGATCAGTCTTGTTTGGCTACCATCTGAAATGAGCCCATTTCCATTCCACAAAGACACATCCCAGAGTGCATTTCAGTATATCCTTACTAAAGAATAAATGGAATAGAATAGCCATATATAAATACTCTTTGCCTTGTTTCTCTCCCTTCTTTACACCAATATTTCTGTGTCCATATGGGTAATTGTGGATATCTATTTCTTCTCTTGGCTATATCCAACCAGAGGAAGCCTGCTTGCTAAAGGATAATGAACAAAACCATATTTTGGGAGTACTACTGATTTCTTTTGCTTTCACTTGGAAAATATAATTACTACAAAGGATGAGTTTACTAAACACAGAAGTTACCACTGGGATCTGTGAGGATGTGATGCTTCTGAACAGAAGCTTGCATCTCTGCAGGAGTGGTTGTTAATAAGGAAAGGGACTGATCTTTAACCAAGTCTAGTACTTGAAATAATATACCACACACATTGTAAATGTAGGACCTGATCCACAGAGGTGTGGGATTTGGCTAAGCAGTTGGGTGCCTCCTGAATTTACAAACACAATTAAACAGATTAGGTTAGCTTGGTAACTCAATTTGCTGGTTCCTTTTGGCATCTTTCTGCAACTTTTGGTCTCCAAGAAACCTGCTTGAATGTCTTAATTCTGTACAGTGTTTGAAGGAATTTATGTTCTTAAGATGAGTTAATTAAGTAGGTTCTTAGCTATGCCTTATTTGTTTTTAATCTCAGTGTGTTGCTGTTTATGAGCACACTACATTTATCCTTTTTATCTGCTAAAACCTCATAAACAACAACAAAAAGTCATTATTAATACATTCATAGCACACACACATACACAAGACTTGTGTAGAAACACATGCAGTGCAGTAGATGTGCACATAAAGCAGCAAGTGGTATTCCTCCATCCAGATCTGACTCATTTTAAATTCAGATGGGAGGAGAAATATCCCTGGAAAGATAATTTATCACACTGCTAAAGATAGCTACTGAAGAAGCAAAATATAGATCTCTTAAGAATAACAGAGTTCTTTAGGGATCCTACATATCTTTATTAAGGGTTTCCATGTACATTCACTTTTCTGGCTGTCAAGATGTTTGGAGAAGGAAAGATCTTTGTTTTGAACTGAAGAAGGAAAGTGCAGGATGAAAGAAAGAGATTCTTCTACCTATGCCAGAGAAGCAACACAGCTTATTGCAGAGGGACCTGGGTGGAAAGCCAAGAGAGCTGGAGTAGGTTAACCCCAGCCATACACAGCATATGTGTCTATGTGACCAACCAGGCATATACAGCTGTGCTAGTCACCCTGTGCTTCTGGTGGGAAACAAAGATGCTTTTAGGGTACAACTCATTGATCAGTTTTTGATAGTTAACTTGAAGAACAAGGGAATTGCACCCTATGCTCCACTGATTTGATTTAGAGAGAAGGCAGAGAGTTTAGCTCAGAGGTAGCCATGTACATATAAGCAGATGAAACATGTCACTGGAATCTAATGCTGCCTCTATAACTAATTGATTTTTATAGTCTTATCAATCCTCCCAGCCTCTGCTCATCCTTTATGGTGTAACTTTGAACTGGGATTCACCACTAGCATTATATGAAATGTAACACGACATGATGCTGATCCCAGCTGTTGTTTTTTTTCCTGATGTTCCTGAAATGTGACTAGTACCAACATGACCCTGCTTGAGTAGGTCCAGAGAAGGCCATGAAGATGATCAGAGGGCCAGAAGCACCTCTCCTATGAGGACAGGCTGAGAGAGCTGGGATTGGGCAGCCTGGAGAAGAGAAGACTCTGGGGAAACCTTATAGCAGCCTTTCAGTACTTAAAGGGAGGCTACAGGAAAGATGAGGAGGGACTTTATGAGGGAGTGTAGTGCCATGACAACGGGGAACAGTTTCAAACTGAAAGAGGCTAGATATGAATTAGATATTAGGAAGAAATTCTTTACCATAAGGCTGGTGAGACACTGGAACAGATTGATGCCCCATCCCTGGGGAGTGTTCAAGGTCAGGTTGGAAGGGACTTTGAGCAACCTGGTCTAGTGGAAGGTGTCCTTGCCTCTGGCAGGAGGATTGGAACTAGATGATTTTGAAGGTCCCTTCCAACCCAAACCATTCAGTGATTATGGGTTGGGTTTTTTTTTCTCAATGAAGTGTAGCCTGGAGAAGAGGAGACTGAGAGGAGACCTCAGGAATGGTTAGAAATATGTTAAGGGCGAGTGTGAGGAGGAGAGAGCCAGGCTCTGCTCAATGGCATCCAATGGTAGGACAAGAGGGAATGGGAGCAAGTTGGATCACAGGAGGTTTAGTATTAACATGAGGAGAAACTTCTTTCCAGTGCAGGTGCCAGAACACTGGCCCAGGCTGCCCAGGAGGCTGTGGAGTCTCCTTGTCTGGAGCCATTGCAGAGCTGCCTGGACACATTGCTGTGTGAGCTGGTCTAGGTGATCTTGCTCTGGCAGGGGGGTTGCACTAGATGATCTTTCTAGGTCCCTTCCAACCTCTGACATACTGTGATAGAAGAACACCAGATGTTCCCTGGAAGTGAAGCCTAGTATCTGGGATGCCTAATGAAGGCTAATATCTGGCATGTGTACAAACTACAAAAATTTGGACTATGAAAATAAAGCAAGAACACCCCACAGCCCAAAACCCAACCACTTTTCAGGAGAGCCAAATCTACAGCTGTTTTTATTCACCTGACCCTTCCACTAGTAATACGTTGGCAATGCCTTGGTGGTTCTGCTGCTCTTGCAGGGGGGGTTGGACTAGATGATCTCTAGAGGTCCCTTCCAGCCCCTAACATTCTGTGATGATGTGATATCTCTGCCTTCTCATCCTGTTGGGATCATAGAATCATAGAATGGGCAGGTTGGAAGGGACCCTAAAGATCATCTAATTCCAACCTCCCCACACTGAGCAGGGATGCCAATCACTAGCCCAGGTCACCCAGGGCCCCATCCAGCCTGGCCTTGAACACTGCCAGGGATGGGGATGCTCATGTGTAGGGCAGAATGGGAATTTGCTTATCCTTCATGCTGCTAGCAACTTGCCATCCTATTAATGCACAAAGGGGCTGGCTGGCTCTCAGCCTTGTTGAAATGATCATGGTGCTCTAAAACAGTGCAGCTGCATTGACTTGCACCTGCTGGGACTCAGCACTCCAGAATCTTTATGGAACAATTACTGGGAATATATTAATAGCAGATGATTAAGTTTTGTGAAAGGAAGGGGTCTGTAACACTAATATATCAGCTCATGGCTGTGCTTGCAAAGAGATCGATGGTAAATCTTTCTGATAACTAGGATTGGAAGGCAGGGGGTATCAGTGATGATAACTAAAAATTGGGGAAAATGCTTTTGGTCATATAGTTCTTTGGAAAAATTTCAATATTCCAAGAAGTAGAAAAAAAAATCTTTTTATGTGGAATAAAAATTGAGCCCTAGCTGACATATCTCAGTGGAGTTTGAAGGATTTTAGAATTGATTTCAAACAAAGGGACCAAAATATTTAGTTTAGAAAGTATTTTTCACCAAACCAATCTGTGATAGTTGCATTAACTTACTGTGCAGTTTGATTGACCACAGTTTGTCTTTCAGGACAGATGTGGGGTGTACAAACATCCTCTGGCTCTTCACATTTCTTCTGTTTCCAAGGTCACTGTCATTGTCTGCAAATGTCCCTCCTTCTTCTGACTCTTGCCCATTTTCCATTCCTTATGTCTCCCATCTGTGTTGTTGGGAGCTTTCCTGGTGGGCTATACTACAGTAGGCAATCTGCAATGTGCAGTACAGTTGTTACCTCTTTCTTGCATCAGAGTAAGGAAAAAAGACCCAGGGGTTGCACAACAGCTCCTCTCTGATGTGGGTGAGCATTGCAAACTCTCTCGTGGGCTGGAGCCCTGGGTTCAGGATGTCCCTAGCTGGTCAAAGGAATTGACAGGTGTAGGAGTGATATGGAGGTGCAGGTGAAATTTAATTTCCTCCAGAACCCTTCTCCACAAGCTGTGCAAACTTTCTTGAGCTAAATAAATACACTTAAAGGCAAAGATTTCCCATTTTCCTAGACATACTCATGCTAACAACTGCCTGTGCTTTCTCTCCTGGAGCCTTAACAAACAGTCTGCACATTTGCATTTTCTCTAATAGTCTCAGCAGTAAACTTCCTTCCAAAAAGAGGGGGGAAAAAAAGGAAATCTTGTGTTCCCTGAATGCAGAAAGAAATTACACATTCTGCCTCTGTCTCTCGTACACACAGATACACAATTTAGCACTTTACATCTTCAAAGCACTGCTCAAAGAGGGACTAAATTGTGTTTGTAAACTCTCGCTTTGGGAGACAAGTTCAAATGGGGCTTAAGTCCCAAATGAAATGTTGATGGTCTCAGTCAAGCTCCTAGTGGACATTTGCCACAAAAGCACAGCATTGTTGGCTTGTATTGATAACAATTAGTACTGTTACTCTGTTTTACAGCACAGCCCTGATCAAAGACATATTGTACTGTGTGCTGGGTGTACACGGAATAAAAGAGTGACCCTGCCTTAAAATGGGAATGGGAGGAGGGGGGAAAAAAACAAGAAATAGAATTGGACTGCTCTTTCTGCTTTACAGAGGAGGAATCAAGGGCTGTAGTCCACAAATACAGTTCAACTGATGCTTACTACTGTCCTGCTTTATTACCTATTTTGTTAAATCCAAGGTAAAATGCTGAAGCAGTGTGACCATGGTCACGGGGGGTGTCTATGTCAAAGCCAGCAACAGAAGCTAGCTCTCATGAGCCCATAGAAACTGTGTTAACTGGAAGGTTACCCTTCCTCTCCAAATGGAGTTTAATGAATATAACACACTTCAATAGGTGTATTCATAAGAAGTTACCCATTATGGATGTAATGTATGAGTTTTTCTCTCTTGGAAATAGGTTACTCTTACTGGCCATTTCCTGGTCAGGTTTTGATGAGTCCCTTTTCAGGCACAGTTCCCATTGAAATAGGTTTGCCTGAATGAGGACTTAAGGAACAACTGAATAAAGAGCTCTATAATTGCTCTATAATGATTAAATGGTTCCCATGAGCAAGGCAGTTCAGAAAGACGTGCTTTCACTTAGCAACATTTGCTCTGCCAAAATGAAATAGCCACATCTACTGCAGGCACAACTCAATTCCTTCTTGTTGCTGCTGTTATTGTGGCAGACTAGAGACTGGATAGGATCAGGCCAGGAGGGTGGTAGATCCTGCACAAGCACACTGTACATGTCAGTCTAAGTCTACACAGTCTCAGGGTTCTTGGTCTACTCCCCATGTGCTGATGATGAGCCCATTTGGAAGAGTTTCTATACTTTGCCTTATTTTTTTGCCCCATTTGTTCTGCTTTTGAAATAATATCTGGGTAAAAATGTTAGTGATGCAGTTTAAAGGCAATGCTTCTTCAGAAGGATTGGGCTGGAGACAAGATAGAAAGATAGAATCCTAGAATGGTTTGGGTTGGAAGGGACCTCTGGAGCTCATCTAGTCCAACCCCCCTGCAGTGGGCAGGGACATCCCCAACTAGAGCAGCTTGCCCAGAGCCCTGGCAAGCCTCACCTGCAATGCCTCCAGGGATGGGAACTCAACCACCTCCCTGGGCAACCTGGTGCAGTGTTCCACCACCCTCGTGGGGAGGAACTTCTTTCTAATGTCCAGTTTAAATCTCCTCCTCTCCAATTTAAAACCATAAACTTCATTTTGAGGTAAGCTGAAAACCATTCCTACAGGAGTGACTAGCTCTTCAGCTCCCATAAGGTTAGCCAAGAAAAAAATAAGACATTTTATTTCTAGGATCTGGTCCTAGAAGCACAATGAGATGAGAGTGGAAGGCAGGAGATGGTGGGTGATGGACTGGTACAAAGCAGCAAGGGGAAGTCACAGGAACAGAGCAACCTTCTTGGGATTTCTCACAACATTCTCTCAAAGTATGGACCTTCCCCAAGACTTTGGAGATTGTTTATTGGAAGACTGGAGGTTTCTGCAGCTGGTTTGGAGATGCTCAGCCCCACTTTGGGCACACAGGTCAGTGTCAGCCAGTGAAGGCTTGCACCCCAGAGGTAGAAATAGCAATGTTCAAAGTGAAACCATCTTTGGATATTTCCCTTGAAACTGTGGCTGTCACACAATGGAGCTGAATCTCTGGAAAATGAGGAGCTCATAAAAATAAGCTCTGCATTGTCAGCTGTAAAGAGAGAAGAGTGTTTTGTTCCTCAGGGCCATATTCTAATCTCACAGTGTGCATTACCATATAGCTTAAAAAAGCAGATATTTCTCAGATGATATGTGGAGTTGTGTGCAGACCTCTCAAATAAACCAATATCCTTCAGGAGTTTTCCATGCACTCAAACAATGAGATAGATCCCTTATAGAGGGGTTAGAAGAGAGGATGTGAAAGCCAAAGAGAATTGTAGGTGAAGAAGCAGAATAAGCCTGAAGAGGAACTGGAAGCTCCTGAGCAGCATTTCCCTTCTGAGAGGGATGGGTGGCTGCAGCTGGCTGGGTTGTCTATCTCATGATAATATACTAAGGCATCACTGGAACATAAAGACTAGAGAGTGTATTGAGTCTTACAGTGGTACTGAGGCAGGGAGGGAAGCTAATACATTTTAAGACGCTGTGGGTTTTGTTTGTTTATTTGGTTTGGGTTGCTTTTTTGTGGTTGTTTTTGTTATTGGTAATCTTAGTTTGGGTCATTCAAGCCAGAACTCATTGGTGTCAACAACTGACTGGTGCCTGACCTCAGTGTAGGTGTTGGGAAACAGCTGCCAGCATTGTGAAACCATCCTGACAGCAGGTGATGGTGGATAATGACAGGAAGATGGGGCCAGAAGGAACCTCAGGGCATCATATAATCAATAAACAGTTCTCTCTTCTGTCTCTACAGGCTAAATATCTAAGTCCTCATGTGTAAAGAGTCCCAGCTGTGGTACCTCATGCCTTTGGGAACCCAAGGAGTGGGAGTTTAAAGGGTGGTAGGTAGCAATGAATCCCCATGGTGCCATGCTGCAGGATGGGGCTGGGCTAGGCAGCTTTGGGATGCACTGGTGCTTGGCAGCCTAGTCAGCAATCCTTGATGACTTTTCTCTGAGTGGGACTGTCAAGCAGCCAAGGCATGGGTCTGGCTGGCAGCTCTGGGATGCTGTCTTCCAAGGGAGCTGCACTGGAGCTGGGTGAGAGCCAAATGGCTGTCCCTGGAAGCTGGAACATCTACTGCTAACAGCTAGGCTTGCAAGAATTGATAGATGTCCACCTTAACTGAGGAGCCTTGTGATTCTGCAGTAGCATTTCTTGTCTAGGTAAACATTTGCAAAACTAGCTGTGGGTCTATACAAAGATTGTGAAATATCTCACCCAACAGGAAGGGGAAAGTTTAAGCCAGGGTGCAGCATCCTCATTTTTCTGTGTCTGGGTGGCCAGATGTGGCTTTGTGCACCTGAGAGATGCTTGCTTCAGTTTCACACTGCATCTTGGGTTACAGGGATGCTGTCTGAGGTGGGAATGGCCCAGTGAAAGCATTGCAAGGGCTGCAGAAGCCTCATGCAGCAGCAGAATGCTCTCCCTGTTCTATGTTGAACCATATTGGTTTTCTCCTGGATTTTGGCAATCACTCTTGGGTGGAACAGGAACCAAACACAGCTCCAGCACAGTGGTGGCAGCTCCAGGTTGGTAGCTGAAAGGAAACTTGCATTTCTTGAGTAACCAAAGGGAGGGGAATAAAACCTCCATTCCACATTGCATAGGAGCTCTGATAGTGCACTGTCATCCTGATGGAAAGTTGAAGAGGTTGAGGTTTTAGGGTACTTGCATGTTTTCCTTATCCCTTACCAGTTCCCATGACCATGTGTTGGGCCTTAGCCAGCTTCTTTGTCTTTTATTTAGGAGCTTTTCTTTTGTGGGCATCAGGACAGCTGGTGGAGAGAAGACAATTCTGGCTGTGCTAGGAAGTATAACAGTTTGGCAGGCACCAAAGTCAAACAACATCTCTGAGCCTCACTCCTGGAGGTCTCACACAACCTGGTAGTAAAAAGAAGAGACCACTTCACCTTGTGCATCCTTGAGGAAACAGAACAGATGCTAGTGATGACCCTCTGGGATCCATCTGAGAGGAAGAAGCAAAGCCAACTTCATGGCTCCATTTATCTCAGCCAGGCCTGAAAGATGAATTTAGTCATGCCAGTGCCAGGAATTACTATCATGTCTAGGAGATGAGTATGGATATTTGTCATCTCCAGAGCTAGGAGCTCTATTTGTCCCAGCAGAATCACTCCTGTGCCAGTCCATGATCCAGTGCAGTTGCAGATTTGTCTTCTGACACTTCTCAACTTGTTCTCTGCCTGCAAGGTTAAACTAGCATAATCCTCAGTAAAATGGTTCATATGGTGGTGGCTTCTCAAACACTGGCTGAACTACTGTGTGACTTGAGGAAACCTCTATAGTAATCTTTTAGAGACCTCTAGGACCAGTAGTGACCTTCTGTTGTCCTATTCTCCAGCCAAAATGGGTACAGTTTTGAACTTCAGATCCTTTCCCATCCTTTCTGAAGAAGTTCAGGGAAAATAAGGAAGAAAACCAACAGTGACACACTAGATTTTGATGGGAGCTGGAGCTCTACTCTTCACTAAGAATTCAAGCAGCTCTCCAATCTCTAGAGTTGTTTAGTCTGCAGAAAAGGAGGCTCAGGGAGGACCTCCTTGCTCTCTCCAACTCCCTGAAAGGAGACTGGAATAAGGTCTACAAGTGTAAACTTGAAGCCTAGTAAGCACAATCCAATCGCTCCCACACTTAGCCTTGAGCACATCTGTGGTGCCTTGCTGTTGCTGGGCTGGTGCTCAGCACCAAGACCTCAAGGCAGGGATTGCTCAGGAAAGGGCTCAAATAATAGCAAAATAGTGGCTCAAAAGCTGCCTGTTCATTGCAGCCTCTCTGGAAACACAGGAGGCAGGTTTGAGGAGCAAGGACAAAATGAGAGTGGCAGAACAAAAAGCTGTTTCAAGCACCTGAGAATGTATTTCAAACAAGAGGGAGGGGAAAAAAAAGACAGTGAAATTTCTGAAGCAGCACTTGAGTGTATTTTTTTTTTGTTTTTGCTGCTGCTGGTTGATGTATCACCTTTCTTATTGAATTTGTTCTTTCTTTGCACTGAAAATATACATTATCTTCCAATCCTCCTTCAGTGAAGTCAATCTAAACCAAAAACAAACTACACATTTGGCCAACCCTGCCTTAAAATTACACATCAAGAACATTTCCAGTGACAAATACTTGCAAGGCAAACAAACTGAAGAGAAATTAAAAAATCTCTGTGGGGCATAAATATGTAATTACACTCACACAGGGAGCATTTTATCAGGTAAACCATCCCACTTTGTTAATTGAAATGCTGGAGCACAAGGTTTTTTGACAAAGGGGCTGCATATGCATGTGTATTTCTCACTGCTGCTGTTCCATTTCTCTCTCTCTTCTTTCCCTGTGTGCTCCTGTGATGGGGTAGTGATCCCTTCTGCTTTCTTTGTTCAAATATCCTGCTTTCTGCCACCTCCACNCAGGTGCCAGAGCACTGGCCCAGGCTGCCCAGGAGGCTGTGGAGTCTCCTTGTCTGGAGACATTGCAGAGCTGCCTGGACACATTGGTGTGTGAGCTGGTCTAGGTGCTCCTGCTCTGGCAGGGGGGTTGCACTAGGTGATCTTTCTAGGGCCCTTCCAACCCCTGACATTCTGTGATTCTGTAATGCTTGCTCAGCAGTGATAACCAACTCTGACAACAAGTAGGCAGAGAATTTTGTTGTTTTGAGACTTCTTGAGATATCTAAAGCACCAACTCAGCAGGGCTTTTAATCTAAACATCCAAGTCCACTTGTGGTTCTAGGTTTTTGGTACACCAGGTATTTGATCCTTGGCCTAGTTTGTTAGACAAATACTTCTGGCAGTTTACCCTTGACTCTTCAATGCCCTTGGCTGGTTTGTGTCCCTCATGAGTTACATTCAAAGGGCTACTTGCCCATCATCTTCTCTTCCCTTTCTTTGTCTTTTGAGCTGTATAGAAACATAGAATCATAGAATGGTTTGGGTTGGAAGGGACCTCTGGAGGTCATCTAGTCCAACCCCCCTGCACTGGGCAGGGACATCCCCAACTAGATCAGCTTGCCCAGAGCCCTGGCAAGCCTCACCTGGAATGCCTCCAGGGATGGGAACTCAACCACCTCCCTGGGCAACCTGGGCCAGTGTTCCACCACCCTTGTGGGGAGGAACTTCTTCCTAATGTCCAATTTAAATCTCCTCCTCTCCAGTTTAAAACCATTGCCCCTTGTCCTTTCACTGCAGGCCTTTGCAAACAGGCCCTCTGCAGTCTGTATAGTGGATGTTTGCTCAATAAACAATATTTGAAGTCAGTCCAGTCATCTCCAGGTATCTGTGTTGACTGAAAGCACTGTAGTGTGGCAGAGAGTGCAAACAGAGCAGCTTAGGACATACTGTTATGGTTCATGTGAAGCCCTCAGATGTGGCTGATGAGGATTTTCTCAGTGACAGATCAGTGGCTGCTTGAAGGAGTTGGACACTGCATCATTTTTCTCTTTTATTACTGTTATTTTCCTAAATTGTAAGATTGGCTTTCTTGAGTTTGATGTAAACTGCAAGTAAGGCATCTGAAATCAGTTTTTGAAAGCTGGTTATTCAGACTTTCATCTCTTAGACTCCACTTGGTATTTTCCAAGGAACATCTTACTTGGGCATTTTGATATCTCTTAGAAGATCTGCAAATCTGAGCAGCCCTTCAGACAGCCACAGCACCCACTGCTGAATTATCAAGGATGGGAATGCATGGGCAAAGGTTTATTGAAGTGTGATGAGATGATCACTGTGGTTTTGTTTAGCATTGAAAAAAAACCACAACTTGGAATCAGGCTGAAAACTAGAACCCTAACTTCAGACTGTGGTCTTTCCATGGCAACATCACACAGGTTGGCCAGAAATTTCCAGAGGTTTTGAGAGATATCTTTTCCTTGCATCATGGTAAAAATACTATGCTCTCACATTTCCTGCTTGGGCTTTTTATTATTTCTAATGGGTGAATGTTTGTTTGTTCCTGTGCTTGTCTTGTCTTCCTTAGAGTGTTAATGAATAAATCCAGGCTGGTTTCACTGAGAGCTGTAACACTTGCTCCTGCTGGTGGGTAGGGCATTCCATTAATCCAAACTCTGATGCCAACTGAAAGTCCACCTGCCTGTGGTCCTTTAAAATCCTTCAGTGATTGTGTAAACTAGATGATGAGACCAAGAAAGTGTTTGCCAAACTCAGACTGAGTCTGTGGTGCAGTTGTAGCTGGATGAAGGGTTGAAGTACCAGTTGGACTGTGTTGTTTCCTGGTGAGGCTGCTCTATCCTTTCTGAAGAATTACAGGAACACCTTAGAAAGCAGAAAACTAATTTCCCACCTTTTTTTTAAATACTGAAATTTCTTCTATGAAACATTGCCTTGCCATTTCAATCAGTTAATTTAGCTTTTTTCTTTCGTTTCATTTGCATTTGTCAACAAAACAAGCCACTTAATTGTCTACTTTTTCACTGTCTTGAGAATATGCTGCAGTCTAGAAGTGGATGGAGGCCACAAGAGATGGGATAGTTGCATGGTGAAACAGGCTGCAAGCTGTAATTCCTGTTAGCTGGGCTCCATGGATGAGGTCACAAGCTGGGTAGTGAGTAGAAAGAGGGAGTCTTGAGTGTGGAGTCATGCCATAGAAACATATAAGGAATAGTTACAGCTGTTGGAGAGCAGAAAGAAAAAGACATTTATGTGAGCATCATACTAGACTGGCTGGATAAAAAACTCCCACATTTCTTCTTCTCTACAGCTTCAGTACAGATATTTCCTGAGTAAAAGTCCAGAGAAAGCTGAGGTTATCTTCAGACATTTTCCATTGTCCAACAGTTGGTTTTAACTAAATCATCACACATATCTTAAAATATTGTTCTCAGCTTTTCCTGGCCCTGGATTGCTTGGGAGTAAACAGTGGTGATTCTTAAAACAATTGCTTTATGAGGTACCCATACAGATTTGTAGTGAAAAGCCAGGCAGTGACTGTGCTTGGAAGAGTAATCTTTGCAGCAGGATTACCCTTAAACAAGGCTTTGATGGTTTCCACCCAATGGACTTCACCTATTATAAACTTGGACCACCCCATATAAACCCTGGCTGTCATCTGATGTTATCTAAATGCATCTGGAGTAGAACAAAGTGCATGATATGTGAAGATGCTGGAGAGCTCAGGTGTTCAGCTCTGGTGTCATTCATGGCCAGGCTTCGTGAACGCAGCTCCGGGGAGGGCTCCATCCACACTCTTCCCAAGTGCTTTGTACAAGCACTGCTGGCTGCAAAGGCCAATGAGGGACAGACCAGAGTGGTTGCAAAAGGCACAGCACAAGGACTCCTCAGGAGGTAGAAGCTGCAAGACACGATTCTTTCTACGCTGTCTTTTCTCCTCCAGAGTGATCCTGTGTGCCTGCTCCAAAACATCCGCGGCATTCAAACTAGTGTGTGTGCAGAGCTCCTGAGTGGAGGCCAGAGGAGAGCAGTTCAGGGGAGCAATCTGGCCAAGGCTGAGCTGTTGTTTCAGGGAGTCCTTGCATCTCCTCTTTGGGGCTCCTCTCTTGTGACAGCCAGGGGCAAGTTGCCCATAGAGCATGATCTTAGGCAGGCAGGAGTTCTTCTCCTGGAGATGTGAGCTGCCCAACGCAGCTGCGTTCTCAGCAGCATGGCCTCAAGGCTTGGAATTGCTGCTTGTTCTAGGACAGATGGATTAGTCCCAGCATCTGTCCAATGGATGTTTAGGATTGTCCGGAGACAGCGCTGCTGGAAGCGCTCCAAGAGTCGTAGGTGGTGGTGATAGATGAGCCATGCTTGGGAACCATAGAAAAGAGTAGACAGCACAATGGCTCTAGAAACACTGAGCTTTGGACTTTTCTTCAAGTGTTTATTTCACCAGACTCTTTCATAGAGCTCTGGTGTATCTCAGCATGGTTTGTGTCTTCAGCCTGGTTAGACTAGCTGGTTGACCCAACAGCATGGCACATGCTCTACACAACTCAAGACTGCTGCTATGCAGAGTCACTTTGCTTCCTGATCTTGCTTTTTTTCTTTCTGAACAATGCAGATTGTAGTTCTGAAGGGAAAACTGACTCCTGGCTCCCCACATAAACACGTCCAGCTTCACTTCAAAACCCATGCATTTTCCTGGCCTTGTCAAAACAGCATCTGTCAAAGAGTTGCTTCAGCACCTTGGAGCTTGTGAGCTGTAACTTAACTTCCACCCTGGAACTATTTGGCTTGTTCTGGTGTATTCTTGTGCTGATGCCAGCTTTCTGTCTAAGTATACTTCTTTGCTTTGTTGTTCCCTGCCATGTTCCTACAGGGAAAGCTGAATGTTTCTGCATCTTTTCTTGCAAGACTGTAACTCCTACCTCCCTGACTCACTCTGTGCTTGTTTACAGGGGAAGCTCTCTCCTGATTGAGTCACCTTGCTCTACCAGTGTCCCTGGAGAGGGTCAGTGACACTTCCCAAACTCCATTGGCTATATCTGGCCCAGGACTGCACTTGGTTTTCCCTCTGCCACAGGGTGCTAGGGTCCTGTAGGCACCTTGTTAATAGCATATCCCAGCTTTATGTGTCTGGTGGGACATGGTTTTGTAGCATGGTAGTGATAGGTAGATGGTTGGACTTGAGGATCTTAGAGGTCTCTTCCAACCTTAATGGTTCTGGGATTCTGTGTGGTGGTTGGCAGCTAAGGGCCTTTCTTGAAGTGGACTTTCTTAAACTCCTTTGACATCTGTGACTCCAGAGATCACCATCATGTTTCCAAAGGATTTCCACTTCTCCTAAATGCCTCTCAACCTCCTATCTTCAGCAAACTGCATTTGTATCTTCCCATATTTCTGCTTTCTTTGAAGGAATACCTTTCCATTTCTCTTGACACTCATCTAAAAATCTGTTAGCCTCCTTTGCCTGGGCAAAACCCAAGAGTTTCTGTGAGGCAATGATGTGCCAGTGCAAAGAAGTGTCCTTGCTTGGCCATTTCTTGTCTGCCTGAGCTCTGCAATTACATGATTTTAATTGACTTTTAATTTGGGAAGATTATATAATGCACTGAAATGAAAACTGCAGAGGTGTTGTTAATACCTAGGTTAGAACATTGCAACACAAAATGATAAGTGAACTGAATTCCTTCCGAGCTCATGCAGGAAAATTCATGTTTCCTTTCCCATGTATTTCATGGGAAATACACCAGAAAGTCCAATTACTAGGAAATTATAAGGATTTAGAACCTATATAGCAAAACATACATTTCTGTGGCTCTGGAGGTTGCAAGCATCCTTCCCATGTATGTTGCATTTCTGCTGATTTAATCATTCATTAAACATTAGTAAGAGGCCAATTATGCTGTTCAAGAATAAGATGTTTTACGAGAAAATGACAAAAAGATACATGTAATCATTGAAATGCCAGTTTACAATCAGATAGGATGGGAAATAATCCCTTTAGCAAGCTTAAGCTTTTACATATTAATGGCAACATTGGGGAGAGTGGAAAAAGGGCTTTAACAGCCCTAATCAGAACGTGGGTGCTTATGATGCTCTGGACAAAGATTTAATGCACTCTTATTCTGTGGCAGAGACATGCTCTTTAATTGCTCTAGTTGTGGTTTAACAAGTGTGTGTCTACATATAGATTTATAAATACAGGCAAAATAGGGACTGGTGGTGCTACTGGGGCTCTTCAGGATGTTGAGATGCTCTGGGAAGTGAAGAGAGTAAAGATCCACTGGGACTTGCATTTCTGAACACTCATGCCAATCCCTTTGTGGAAAAGAAAGGAAGACAGAGGGAGGAGATTCCTGTGAAATCATGGCTGCTATAGAGGCAAGGAGGGACAGAAACTTATTTTTCTACCTCTCTTCCAGTGCAAGACTTAGAGACAATATAGAAAACTCTTGGGTTGCAGACACAAAATAAACAGAAGTTCACACATGATGTTGAGAAGGGTTGGAGCTCCTTACTGCAGGATCCCATAAACTCTACTCCAAAGTAACTCACCTTTGAATCTCTCTGGGTATTTTCTGTGTCTGAAAATCTTGTTGTTCTCAGGTTTCCTCTGGGATCTGAGCTGTCCTGCCTTTTTCTCTAAGCACATTTGGACTTAAGGCTGAGTGGGGTTGGGCAAAGAAAATCCATTGTGATCTGAGCAAACACTCAATCCTTACAAAAACATCAAGGAAAGGAAGTCCAAATGTATGGGGACTTGTTTGTAATGAATAAAACGGACGTTGGACCAAGAGTTCCTGGGGCAAGAACAGAAGAAAGAGCCAGGTGAGCAGAAGCTGGATTCCAGATAAACTTTAGCAAAGCATCACTTCAGCTTCCTAGGGCAGCCCCCTTTTCCCAAATCCAGTTGGTCAGCTGTCCCTGTTGCCATGCTGGCCTCTGGGCAACAGACCTGAGCGATGCTGTTGAGAGGGAGAAAAATGTATTCCAGCGATAATATGGAAGGGTTACAGCTGCCAACCATACTGTGTCTGTGGAAACACCTGTTGAGTAGCTGCTGCAGTGGGAAGAGCAAGATGAAGAAAGACAGCTGTAAAAGTGCCAGCAGCAGTAGGAAGCTCTACCAAGACTGCTTGGTGCCAGCTAGAGATGTGCCAAATTATTTGGCTGCATTTCAAATATCTGGGTGTCCACTCCGTTTGCCAGCTCACGCTCCCAGGGAATACTTCAGCATTAACACCACCACTGCCATGCTCCTGCTGCTCGTCCACATTAATTTCAGCCTTCACATTGCTGTATTTCTTTTATTTCTAGTTCCTCCTAGTGTGAAGGAAAGCCCAATATTGCCCAAAAGAAGGGCTAGGATCTGCAGCTGGTAGGAAGATAAAGCATCGCTGCAAAGGTGGGGATTTTTTGGCAATTGGCTTGTGAGATCTGTTGGGTTGTTATTTTGTGTCTCTCCTGTTAGTGGTTGTTTGTTTGTTGTTGTTTTTGTTTTTTCCCAGGGAATAATAATTTTATCTTTTACAAACAGTTAGCTAACCTGCACACTTCTCCTGCATGTCCATCTAGAAATCCTTGGAACTGCAGAGCTCAGCTTTGGGAAGTGTACAATGGGAACAGAGCTGAAATTTGAAAGTTTAGGTGGGCTAGACAGGTGGTAAGGTGGAAAAACAATGGCAGAATGCTATAGGGAAATATTTCCAAATGCTTTTTACCTGTTCTGGAGGACTTATGTGCCATCCATTGCACTGGTAATATCCAAAGAGGAATGAGAGAGCTCTCACTTAGGATTAAAAGTGTTCTCTATACAATCATGGAATGGAGAGAAGATGGAGTTGTGGAGTAATGAGAATCTGTTTTAGCTAATTTTGCTCCTAAAAACTACATAAAAGGAAGTAATTATTTACACTTAGAGGGTGAAACACCAGAACAAGTTGCCCAGAGAAGTGGAAGATGTCCCACGTCTGGAAACATTCCAGGTCAGGATGTTTGGGGCTCTGAGCAACCTGCTCTAGTTGCAGATGTCCCTGCTGACTGCAGAGGGGTTGGACTAGATGACCTTCAAAGGTCTTTTCCAGCCTAAATTTTTCTATGATTCTATACAATATCCAATGGGTGTAATTTCATGTCCTGGATCATACTCTCCCAGTTCATCCTGATTTTCCTCTTCATCCTGTCTGTATCACCCAAGCCCTGTAAAAAGGCCATATAGTAGGTCTATCAGTTGTCCACAATGAGATGAAAGGTATGCCCAAAGCTAAGCATGTCTTTTTAAGAGTTTTGAAAGCTAAAATGGGCAACTTCATTTCAAAGAAAGAAATTATTGCTCAGCTAATTCCTGTAACTCCCTCAACTTCTCTCCTTGCCCTTAGTGGATAGCAGACAGGCCAAGGGTCTCCTGAGTTGTGGTACACTGCTGTGCCTATACCACTGCAGCCATTTCATTGCTTTTCTGTTTGACACAATCCTCTGTTGTCATGATTTTTCTAAAATCCCAAATCCTAAGAATGATCAAAAACTCCCCTGGACCAAGAAGCTAATGCTTTTCTCAGGGAGCTTCTTTTTTCTTCCCAGGAAGGTGTTTCTGTGAAGTGTTTGTGGGGAAAATTGATCTTCTTCTGTGTATTTATGTATATTTCCAAAATATTCTTATCCATGACAGCTGATTAGCCCTGGAGGTGGTGTCATTGCTTTGCTGGTTGCACACAGAGGAGGAAAGATCTGAGCTCCAGCAAACAGCATCCTAGTGTCCTGCCCATTTTGTAGCCCTCCCCTCACCATGTGATAAGCCTTCTAGGGCTGAGATTCACTCCTGTTGTTCATGTCTGAGCAAAATAGGATCCTGTTTGAGCTGGGCTCTCTGGGCCTGACTTTACCAAATGTAAGAGTGGCTAAACCAAAAATCTTCTGCATGCCTTCCTTCACAACAGGACCCTCCTGGAGAATAAAGCTGATTTATTCAAGAGGCACAAATCTGTGATTTTGAATGACAGAGGGAAAATATCACACTGTACATGTTGACAGAAGACCAACTATGTCCAAGACAATTTATTTTTCCCTTCTCAACTAACATTCCAAACACCTTTTGTTCTAATTACCCTTTTCTTCAGTCAACCTGTTCCTCTTCTGGACAGTCTAGGCCAGGATTAATATCCAAATACCTGACTTATTCTGGTTTTACCTGCAGGTGTAGGTGAAAGAGCCAGAGGTTGTACATCAATAGGGCTTGCAAAACTCCTTGGTTAATCTCTGCTCCAAGAAAATGGGTTTGTATTATAGAAATTCCTGCTGTTCTGTTTCTCTCCAGCAAGAGAAGGACAGAGCAGTTTTTCCCTGAGTGTCCAATGGAACAAGAAAGCTACAGTGTCTTGAAAATTCTCTGTCTCAACCTCATAAATAATGAGAAAAGTCTATAACTGTTGCCTTGTCCATGTCAAACTTCTCTTCAGACAACCAGAAAATTCATCTTTCCTGTTCATCTTCCTGATGCCAGATTCATGGGTTATGGTCTGTTCGTCCCGAGAAAATGTTATCTGAGTAAATATTTAGACAGAATAAGCCTTAATCACAACATAGTTATGCTTCATTAAAGAGGTTTTTCCATTTGCTTCATTTGGAAAATAATGCAGAATGTATCAGAGGCAAACAAATTGGCTAGATTTCCTGTTCATAAAATCTTTTCTTTCTTCCACAGAAACAAACAGCTAATTACATGTTCAGAAAACTTCATTTTCTTCCTCTGGAGGAGGAATAGGAATATATTTCCTTGACTTTGCTAGTGTTGATATACTTTTTGGGTGGTGCCTAACTCTGCCCATTGCTGGTGAGTAGATCCAGAATAACACTGACTGTTAACCTCTTAATCCTTCCCTTATGACCCAAAAATGGTGCTCATCTATGATCCTTATCTGGTCATACAGAGCATTCTGAAAAACCTACTTTTAGGAATGGTCCTAATTTTAGTGTACTCCTATGTCTCTCCAGAAGGCAAATCATATCCTGGGCTGTATCAAAAGCAGCATGGTTAGCAGATCCATGAGGTGATTCTGTTCCTCTGCTCTACTCTGGGGAGACCTCACCTGCAGTGCTGGGTCCAGCTTTGGAGTCTTCAGCACAGCAGAGGCATGAAGCTGGGAGTGGGTCCAGAGGAGGCCACAAACATGATCTGGAACTCCTCTGCTGTGAGGCCAGGCTGAGAGAGTTGGGGTTGTTCAGCCTGAAGAAGAGAAGACTCTAGGGAGACCTTCTTGCAGCCTTTCAGTACTTAAAGGGACCTAGAAGAAAGGTGGGGACAGAATTTTTAGCAGGGCCTGTTGTGACAGGACAAGGGCTGATGGTTTTAAACAACAAAAGGGAGATTCAGACTAGATAGAAGGAAGAAATTTTGTATGCTGAGGGTGGTGAGACACTGTCCCAGGTTGGCTAGAGAGGTGGGAGATGTCCCATCCCTGGAACCATTGCAGGTCAGGTTGTTTGGGGCTGTGAGCAACCTGATCTAGTTGCAGATGTCCCTGCTTCTTGCAGAGGGTTTGGACTAGGTGACCTTTAAAAATCCCTTCCAACCAAACCATTCTATGAGTGTAGCTCAGGCTGTCTGTAGATTCCATCTCACCTTCAAATGGGAAACATCCAAGTACAACTAACTCCCCTCCTGACACCTCTCATGTCCCCAGGGCTCACATCCCATCTTTGGCCCCATGGCAAAACCACAGGGACAGAGAAAGTAGCTGAAGGGCTTGAGACTAGTCTAAGCAGCTGATCCTTTCCAGCTGGGCACATCTAAAAGGAAGATTTCAGAAGCATGAACATGTAGAGCATAGACAAGGCAAATATGGCCTCAAAACTCCTCTACACAGCCATGCAACTGTATTACCATAGTAACTGACCAGTCAACTGTCCTTTATTTCTTTATCCTCCCAACATCCTGGCAAGGTAAAAAAGTGCTTTTTGTCTCCATGTTGCACAGAGGAAATTGAATCAAGTAGCTCACCCAAGAAGGCTGGGGCAGAATGATGCTGCCTTTTCTCCCACAGCTTTGAGCTGCACAGAAATCACAACATTTCCCTTCTTTCTTGCACTAAGGAAATTGGTTGCAGCTCCTTCTTCATTTGCTGTTCTCCTCCACCTACTAGCACAGCCCAGACTAACTGGGGAAGGTTGCTGGGAAGCCAGTGGTTGAAGGAGGCCAAGCTGTGTGTCAGAGTCCATCCTCTTCTCCAGGGCATGGAAAAGCAGATGATTTTGCCTGCAGTGCTCATAAAATAAATAAATAAATAAATAAATAAATAAATAAAAATTGATTTCTTTCATCTCTTCCCTGAGCAAAGGCCAGTGCTGAGCCCAGCAAATTATTCAATAAAATCCCATAAAAATATTAAACTTCTATATGGGAACCAAATTAAAATTGTATTTCATGATGTGAACAAAGGTACCCAAGTCAATTTCTTCTCTCTCTCCCCCCTTTTTTTCTTCTCCTTTTTTTTTTGGTTCAAATTTAATATCACACAGAAGAGAGAAATGAAATCTGTATTTAAAGGGCTGTGGAACATTGTGCATTTAAAGTGCACAGCAAGTCACTCCCTAAAGCACTCCATATGATATGTAAATCTTTTGATCTTTCACAAAATGCATGAGTTCCATAAAGAATAATGAGTACTAGCTTGGGAAGTACAATATTGACTGTCACTGTAGTGCACTTAGCCACAATTATTATTTGCATGGCTTTTGCAATATAACTAGAGGGGAGAGTCCATGAACAATTTTAATGCATTCTAATAGCTACTAAAAGAGATTTTATTTTATAATAGGTGCATTTTTCTTTTGGGTCTACAAGTATATTTCTTTTTTCAATTTATTCATTACATTTTTTCCTTTTTTTAAGGAATCATCTATGGGGGAAAAAGCAGAAGAGTATATAAGTCCTGAGGAAAGAAACAATTGACATTCTGCCCTGCCATTCTCTGCAATAAAGCAGAAGAAGAGGTTTCTTCCATCTTTGTGTAGACACCAGCATCCTGTTTGTTCACCCAGGAGATGAAAAGATCATGGTACAGGAAACTAAGGTAGGAATATGGGCTATTAGAAAAAAAACACATTAAAGTAAAATTAAATAATTCTGACAGTTTAAGACAGATTGACTTATTATACCTCTGCTTTCTGGTTCCCTTCCTGAAGCTTTTAATGTTCCCCAAAATCTACTGAACTTGTTTACCTGGTAAGACTTGTAGTAATTTTCCACAACATATTGCCATTTATTATGCTCTGGAAAGGCACTGTAGTGATTTCAAGAGAAGAAAACCAAGAAAGATTATTCATTTCACATCCTCATGCAATTCTTTTGTAGGTGGCTTTCAACAAAGGGTGATATTGGATTACATTCATTTTGGTTCTTAATAAACTAGTAAATCTCCCATTGTTCTATGTTGTCCAATTATAAAAGCAATGAATATGAGACTAAGCACTTCAAGATAACCATAGCTTTAAAGATAGACAAAAAGCTTTATAGATTAGGATCAGAATAAAACTGCCATTTTTGTAGTGTTTTGATGAAGAATATTTTGTGAATCAGAGAGTTCTTTCTCTGCAATGTCAATAAATTACTTTTTAAGTAGGAATCACTGCAAATCTCAGGAAGAGTTTCCAAATATCTAGGGTGCTGAAAAGGGAAGGAAGTAAATCCTTCCTAAAAGCCATTTCCTTGATGTCTGAAGAGGTGATTATGAAGGGTATTTCCTGAAGCCTATTTGCCTGTAGGAGTCACCTGTTAGGAATCACTTGAACCATTTCTGTTGCCTTTCCCATGTAGGATGTGGTGCCTTTCCAAACATTCAATTCTATGTTTCCAGAATTGAATCTGCTACACTTTGGAAAGGCATAATTGGCAATAAAACGTAGCATTTTTTAAGTCATGATTTGATTATTTTGCTTGGTCCAAAACAAGGGGTTTCCAAGATCCAAAGGTTTCCAAGGGTTGTCCAAGATCTGCTCCTGAGAGGTCTTTGGAGATAATGAAGAGGAACAACTTTGGCAACTGTTTTAAATACCCTGGGTGTATAAATAAAATAGGGTTGCAAACCACAGCTGTAAACACCACAGACCAGAATGTTTGTGAACTAGAATCATTGCCTTCCTCAACTCAGTAAGAATTCATGGGACATTTACAGAAACATCTCTTAATCTATTAATTGCCAACAGATTCTTTGTCAGCAAATCCTTAATGGAAAGTAGAGCCCTCCACCCCTTTAATCCTCATGATCCTTCCTTGTTTGCAACTTTCCAAAACTGTGGTGTGGAATGGCTCAATCCTGTACATTTGTCCACTGACAGAGAAGAAGCAATGATGTTTAGATGCTCTGCTTAGGGACAGAAGTTTTATACCAACCTGCACCTCAGGAAGTTTCTCATCATCCTCATATCATCATTGGTGATTCAGAACTTAAATCAGTCCAACAGTTTAGTTCCCTAGGCAGCCTCATCTCCTCGGATTGTAAGATTGACAGAGAGGTAGACAATAGGCTAGCAAAGGCATAGAGTGCTTTGGGAAAACNTTCTACCTCCTGAGGAGTCCTTGTGCTGTGCCTTTTGCAACCACTCTTGTGTGTCCTGCATTGGCCTTTGCAGCCAGCAGCGCCTGTAAAAAGCGTGGGTAGAGCCCTCCCTGGATCATCATTCGCAAAGCCTAGCCATGATGATGACTTAGGGACATGGTTTAGTGGTCTGTTAGTGATAAGTATGGCTGAATTTAATGATCTTAGAGGTCTCTTCCAACTTTAATGATTCTGTGATTCTGTGACATATAGCTCTCTGCAGTAGTGACACAGGATAAGTGTCCCATCCAGTTGCTCATCCTAGTTGTATGTTAAAGTGACTGTGCACCACAGATGATGGTTTGGTAGAGAAGAAAATCCATAATGAAGAGATGTAGAAAGATGCACGTGGACAGATGTGGGATATGTGTAGATATCTGAGGGCAAGCATTAGGCCCTTTTCTCACCTACATGAAGGTCCAATGCCCATCTCTTCCCTTGACTTGGGCTAAGATGAATTATTTTCTTGCATCAGAAAACTTCTACAGCTCCAGCAAAAGTGAATCCTCTCTTTGAATGTGGCCTGGGAGGGACATCATGGTTGACTGGTCTGGCAGCAGCATTAGTGGCACAGCTCAAAGGAGAAATGAAGGGTAGAATCACAGAGTCATTGGAAGGGACCTCTAAGATCATCAAATCCAACCATTTACCTGTCACTACCATGACACTAAATCATGTTTTCCAGTAGTCAATCCTCATCTAACATCCTCTCTCTCTCACTGCCTCCCAGGATTTTGAACACCTTCATGTCTTCCTGGATGATTCTTCCATTTGAGAGCAAGCTGCTGGCTAAAAATAACTCTTCCACTTGGGATTGTCAGTCACATCACGGGGCCATGCCTGAAACTGCAATCATACTTTTTGATCAGTTCTGCTGAAACAACCTGTTGTCTTTCATAAGAACATTTCCATTGGGAATATTCAGATGCTGAAGCTAAAAAGAACCATTTCATAGCACACAGACAACTACACACGCAGTGACTTTGCATTTTTCTCTTTTTGATTTTCCAGTGGGTGTATTTGCCTGGGTTTTTTTTCAGACCATATCCATCTGCTTCATAGCTTTTAGAAAAGCTAGTTTACATGCAATAATTGCCATTAAAAATGTAGGGAGAAAGCTCCTTTTGCACAAATGCATCGTTCTGCTCCTTTCAAAGCACACAGAAGCCACAAAACTCCATGAAGCTGATTGATGGATGGGTATATATAATTATTACTTTCAGAAACGTGTTCTCTATCTTACCCACAGCAGGTGCAGGGTTGTGACGTGGCATTTGCTCTGGTAATTAGGCAGGGTTTTTTTGTAAATAGCAGAACAAGTCAGGATGAAAGATAGCACTGCCCTCAGGTTGTGAGAAATTATTCTGCTTTCTCTTTACCAAATTTCAGCTGATACTTTTCAATGATAAGGTTGCTTTGGTTCCCTGTTGCACCTCCCACCCTCCCTAGCCCCCCCCACCCCTTACTCCTATGACATGACACTGAGAGAGAGATAAGGGAGTGGGGAAGAGGCAGTTTGTGGTGGTGTTATTGCACTGATTTGCTGTGGGAACCAAGTGATTTGGGTAACCCTGCACTCCACTATAGCATGAGAATACATTGAAGGGTAAGACTTAAAGCGGTCTTTTGGTCAGGCTACTTCTTTCCCAGGTGAAGCACTGCAGCTAACCTTCAAGCTACTTGAAAGGACAAGGGGCAATGGTTTTAAACTGGAGAGGAGGAGATATAAATTGGACATTAGGAAGAAGTTCCTCCCCACGAGGGTGGTGGAACACTGGACCAGGTTGCCCAGGGAGGTGGTTGAGTTCCCATCCCTGGAGGCATTCCAGGTGAGGCTTGCCAGGGCTCTGGGCAAGCTGCTCTAGTTGGGGATGTCCCTGGCCACTGCAGAGGTGTTGGACTAGATGACCTCCAGAGGTCCCTTCCAACCCAAACCATTCTAGGATTCTATTCTGTGATTCTACATGCCCACAGCCTGTCTTGCTCAGATCTCCTCTGACATCCTCCATCCTGTGCTTCATCCTGCCCTCCTTCTATGTTTGAAGGAGTCTGTACTCTGAGTTCAGGCTATTCTCCAACATCCCCATCCCATGTTTCTTTCTCTAAGCAAGAGAAAAATAACAGGTGCTGTGCAGTTAGAGGAATGTACTCAAATTCTTCTCTTAGAACACGATAGCCAAGAAGGAATGCCAAAGCAAACATCCCCCAGCCACCAGGAGATCCTTCTGCAGAGAAATGGTGTCTCCAAAGAGCCTTTGTCATCCTCTGCCTGTTAACTGTTCCCTGAACTTCTCTTCTTCTTAGAGTCAAAGAACATAATGTGTGGCTGACAGCTGTCAGCTCATTCAGATTTGGAGCTGGGGCTCCAGAGGAGTACCTGATCCCTTCCACTTTGATTTAAGATAACACATCAACAACTAAAGCCTGTTCCTGTGATCTGCTCAGAGCAGCTCCACAAACAGCTCTTCTGCAGCAGTGTTGAGCTTGCATGCCTCCCAATGGCTTCAGCAGTGTGAAGATGTACAAAATCCCCAGGCAGTATTTCCAAACTTGGGTGACTTTAGGCATCCATTTCCATCAGAATCAGCACGAAAAGCCACGTCATAGTTTTGTGGACTTCTTCAATGAAGTGGCTCAGCTGAGTTACCCAGGACCACTAGCCAATGTGGGTAGGTCCTGCTGGGAGATTTGGTATCTTAGCATCTCCTTTCTCAGCTGATCCTGCTGTGAGCTGCCTGATGTTTTATCTGATGTACTTGCACTTTGCACTGACATCAATAGGAGTTGATGGTGTTTGGTTCCTACTGAAGGCACAGTCTTGCTTCCTGATGGCAGTGTGTAAATAACAGGTTCTGAAACAAACACCCTTTGGAATTTTTAGCTTCTCTGCTCTCAAGTGTGCAACAGAATGAGAATAAACGTGACAATGAAAACGTGTGCTCAGTTTATAGAAGAGCTTAACAACACAGTGTTGCAATGGAAGGTGCAGAGTATGTATATGAATGAAAATCAGTTGATTGTTACCATGTGTCTATCAAAATGAAAATAAGGTCATTCACAAATCTTAACATTCTATGGAGGGGAGGAATATTTTTTTTTTAATTAGGATTAAAAATATTATCTACTTAAAATGTGCCCATGCATATAGTTCTGGCACAGCCTATGGCAACACCTATCATTTTAAAATAGAACTGTGTTTTTTTATTCCAAGAATGAAGTAATTTTGAGTGATAACTAATTTAGATAGTGCTAATTATATTGGTTGGAACTTGCAAGAGAGTCCATGGATAAAAAGTTGATTAAAGGAAAGTTATAAAACAACAATAAAAAGCTCTAACTCTGCTCTTTAAGATGTTCTGAACATGTGAATGTTTATTCCTGCCATGTCTCTGAGCTGGGCTGGAGACTGAATGTTTCTATAGACCTGTTTGAAATTAAATAAGAGGAAAAATTAAGACCTTTTGGGTCACTTTGAGAATGGTGAGTGTATTCTACACCCTGAAATGCTGCATTAAGATGATGTAATGAGTTAAATAACANCTGCCCTGCACTGCTCTCCTCTGGCCTCCACTCAGCAGCTCTGCACACACACTAGTTTGAATGCCGTGGATGTTTTTGGAGCAGGTACACTGGATCACTCTGGAGGAGAAAAGACAGCGTAGAAAGAATCATGTCTTGCAGGTTCTACCTCCTGAGGAGTCCTTGTGCTGTGCCTTTTGCAACCGCTCTTGTCTGTCCTGCATTGGCCTTTGCAGCCAGCAGCGCTTGGAAAAAGCACTTGGGAAGAGCATGGATGGAGCCCTCCCTGGATCATCATTCGCAAAGCCTGGCCATGATGAACATCTCATACCCTTTGGTTGTCTGTTTTTTGAAGCAATGTTCAGGGTTACTGTGGCTGAAGGAAGCTAGGAGGAGTAGCTGATAGAATTTATGAACATTTCTATCTCTTGCAGCAACATGAAACACTCCCTGGGGTTGCTTACTGTAGGTTCCTCCAAGTTCAGTAGATGTCTTACAATGTAATAGGAATACAACTGGACCCTATATTCACATAGTTTGTCCTGGAAATGCTCTCCAAGCTTGGATCTTATAGATCAAGGATGTGTTAAGTCTACTTCCAGCTGTTTCACATTTGGTTTTACATTTGCAGTGAAGCCTGTTGTCTTGCTGGGTCAGAGCTGGGCTTGTAGTCTCTAATGTAGGAATAGACAGATTCATTCCTGGCTTTGTGGCCATGAAAAGCACAGGTATGACAGCCTTGTCCATCATGGAGGCAGTCAGCATTCCTCTGCCCAAGCTAAAATTCTGCCTTTCTCTATCTTTAAGTTCCTCTGCTGGAAAAGTGGGTTTGAGTGACCCTAGCAGAGAGCAACTAAAGCACAGACCTCTTTGAGAGGATGAGGAGACACTACTAAAGAACAAGATCTAGCTAGCTGCAGTTGAATACTAACTTTGTTAAGCACCTCACTCTGTTTCTGAAGCCATGAGTTCTCTACTCTCCTGCCTGAATAATTTCATAGCATCATTATGATTGGAAAAGACCTCTGAGATCCAACCATCCACCCAACACTCCCATGCTCACCACTAAACCATGTGCCCAAGTACTACATCTACACATTTTTTGAACACTTCCAGGGATGATGATTTCACCACATCCCTGAGTAGCCTGTTCCAGTGCCTGATAACCCTCTTGGTGAAGAAAGAAGATGGTAAGGTCAATGAGTTTTCCTAAGAAATCAGGAAGATCTGCCTGAGCTACTAAAAGTAATTGTTGATGTTTTTATCCTAACTGCTGGATCTTGGCTGTGAGTGTCCTGGTTTCCCCTAGGTGTATGTGATATCTCTTGCCACCATGCTGTTGCTCAGAAGGTTCTCCAATGGCAGCTATGCTTCTGGGTAACACTTTCCTTAAATTTTGCTCTTTCTTGGAAACAGAAACAGCCCAGAGCATGAAATTACCTCACTTTGTGCAGCAAAGGTGTTGCCAGCTGCAGAAAAGTGGCCCTGGATCCTTTCTGGATGCTAGAGCATCCCAGGACAATGAGGAGAGACAAATAGAATGTAGCAGAATTAGAAGGCAACATATGTGCTCCTTATGCTTTACTTGTGTGCTGCTCTTCTTAACCAGCTGCATGAAGCTTAGGTTTTTGCATTTTAGGCTATTTTCTTACACAGATAATCATCACTGAGCACAGTGAGGACCATGTGTGCCTAGAGATTTTGTGTGTAACCTAACAGTCTGATGATGAAGTAATGAGGCAATTCTACCTTTCCAGTTCAAATTCAACTCTATTATTGGCATTTCTGGGGCTCACATTTGATTTTATTTTAGCAGATATTTGCTTAATGTCCAATCCATAATACCCTATGAACACCTGAGCATTTTGAAATCATCAAAAGAAAGGATAGATGTTAAAAGAAGTGAAAAACAAAAGAAGAAATAAAGATATTTAATATACATCAGCTAGACTGCCTGTAAGCAGCCTGGCATAAGTCATCCTTTAATAGAGCTGTAAGAATAATTAATTTTTCAGTTCAGTGGTCAAACTGAAAACCTGTGAGGGAGGAAGGAGAGGAGGTGATTGGAGTGGGAAGAGACAAGGAGAAAAGTTTGGGTCAACCTTAAGTTACAATTTCTCATTTTCTCTCACTGGAGTGAAACAAACATGACTTGATGATCTTAAGAGGTCTCTTCCAACCTGAATGACTCTGTGATTAACTGTTCCTTTGAAAAATGGCCCTCACTGAGTTTCTAAACAAAAGCTTTCTTCTAGAAGCAAGATCTGAAGACCCTGCCTAGAGGGTAGTGACACAGAAGTCTTCTGAAATTTCTCCTTCACCTTTCCTTTCCTGGCCAAGCCTGCTCAAAAAATTCATTGTGTAAAGACCTTTCTTCAACACAGAATGAGTCAAAACCTGCTGCCCAGCTTCAGGCTGATTGTGCAGCATTGTTTTCCTACACTTGTCAAACTGTGCACCCTGTAAGATATTTTCTGCTGGAAGCATAACTCCTGCTTCTAAGTCTACTAACAAGAAGTTTCCTTTTCTTAGAGATCCTAAAACTCTTTAAAAGCAGGCAAGCAAAGGAAGTTACTATAAGAAGAAATCTTTGAAGGGGTATTATCATAGCTCTGCTAATATGGCAGCAATTAAAATGTTATTTGTGAAATAAATAGGAGAAGACCTCAATATTCTTTGGACTTACATATGAATAACGCTCTAATATCTGGTGGAGTAATTATAATGAAGCTGTAAGTGTTCTCTCATCAGTTGTTTACTGAAATAGCAGTCTATTTAATCAGGAGCAATGCATTCAAGGTGACTAAATATTAAATATGATTGGCAGCTTAGTGCTTGGACTAAAATGATTAAGTAACATGAGAAAGAAAGTGACAGGTGACTTCAGTCCCCTCGAGGAAACATGCTCCAGCCAGGATATGGGTTGAGACTTCTAATAATACTGGTAACAAATAAGTGCTGAAATGTTTGCTTGCAGCAGTCAGTCTGGAAAGGAATGCAAATCCTGTTACACATCTTTTGCATCTTAGTGAGGTTGCAGTGGCAGCACTCACCAGCTCTGAGGTACTGTGCATTTTAACTATCGTGGAGATGTGTCAGCTTGCAATGCCAGCAAAGCCACCCCAGCTAAGGACAAACATCTGCTAGATGTACACACCAGAATTTGCAATAACATCACCTTCCCCTGGGTCACATCTTGATAACCTCACTGGAAGAGTATTTAGCTCCCTGGCAAGCCCAAATCAAAGCACCACTACTCTTTACCAAGCATGACCAATTCTCACCCTGCTGCTGGTTGAGCCTCAACTTAAAACTAAGAAACTGAGGCACAAGTTAGAAGGAGAAAATAACCAGGGTCATGCAGGATCTCAGAGGTCTTTTCCAACCATAACTATTCTATGATATCCATAACGGGGCAAATCTTAGTCCAATTCCTCTGTCTTCCATCCCAACACTCTTGGTTCTAGCTGCTCTTCCCAGGTTCTCACAAGCATGGTTCTGTGAAATAGGTGTTGAACCTTAAATCTGCTGCTGCTGTGGGTTGCTCCTCAGCCAAAGGAGCCCAGAAAAGAAGTTGGGGAGCTTAAGGCAGTGACAAGGGCAGGAAGAGAGACTCATTTCTCTCTCTGTGTCCCTAACAGGTTCCTAAGTGTAGTATAGACATGAGTGTCAATGCCCTTTTACACAGAAAATAGGGAATGAATTCCAAACAGTACTGGAGACAGCTGACCCTTTTAGCACAATGCTTAAATATTCTAGTGCCGTGCCAAGGCAGCATGTGCAGAGTAAATATTTTAATCCCTAATTAATCACTTTGGTTAGATTGGTAAAACAGAAGTCTAATGAAAATAATTTGAAATTTCCTTCATGAATAATTGCATTGTTCAGGGGATTCTGGGAAGAGTCAACTGGCTGACCTTCCATTCTTGGGCTGCTCTATTGCTATGAGACTTAATTTGTGTCCTTCAACCCTTCTCAGTCACCGTCACGAGATTAGAAATACCTTTCATGCAGTTTAGCAGCAACTATGCAAGAGGACAGTGCAGTCAGCAGAGAGGTGAGAAATGAGCACATGCTTCCCTGTGGGGAAACACATACAGTATGGCACAGAGGACAGGGACAAAGCTTCTTTTCCACTCAGTGTCCCTTTATTATGTCCTGAACATGATGGATTGCATTGTTTATTGAAGTAGTCAGGCCATTTTTAATTAGAGAGGTGAGATCCGCGGGTGCCAGGGCTTTGGGTCTTTATGGGATTGGAAAAGAATTTGCTTGTCGATATGTCCTGGTGACCAGCACCATGGTTGGTCCTGTGACTCCAAGGGAATTCATGTCCTCCTGCAGGTCCTGTCTTTCTGGTGGCCCAGTATTAGGCTTCAGATCTCTTTGGACAGGATGGGTTGGCTTGTTGGACCAGGTGTGACTAGTCCAGTGAGAGCAGAATGACACCCTCCCTGCTCACTTCACAGAATCCCAGAATGTTAGGAGTTGGAAGGGACTTCTGGAGATCATCTAGTCCAACCCCCCTGCAAGAGCAGGAGAACCTAGAGCAGGTTGCACAGGAAGGTGTCCAGTTGGGTTTTGAATATCTCCAGAAATGGAGACTCAGCCACCTCCCTGGGCAGCCTGGGTCAGTGCTCCATCACTCTCAAAGTAAAGAAGTTCCTCCTCATGTTAAGATGGAACTTCAGCTGGCATTTTTCTACAGAGCAGCTACAGTTTGCTGTGGAGAGATGATTTCAGCACAGTAAGGTCTGTGGTCCTTCCATAGACTTTCCCCTTATTGAAAACCTCACAATATACTGTCCTTTATCTCAGTATAGTTTTTCTTGTGCATAATGGCTGCACCAAAGGATTGGGTAGCCAGGAATGTTCATGAGAGCAAGTTGTGCAGGCAAGGGTTTAAAAACACATCTTACATTCACAGACATCCTTTGAGTACCTTTCCCAGGCAAGCTCTTTCTCCAAGCTGTTGTAGAGCAGAGCTGCTGTTGGGAGATTTGTTTGCTGTAGAGCTGCAACTAATGTGTCTACTAAAGGTGGAGTATCTGTGGAGAGGGCAATGGCATCAGACACTACAAAGCTACTGAGTTTATGGTTTTTCTAGAGTTGCTTCTTACCCAAGATCATAGAATCATAGAATCCTAGAATGGGCAGGTTGGAAGGGACCCTCAAGATCATCTAGTTCCAACCTCCCCACACTGAGCAGGGATGCCAA
>VWZO01013364.1:309192-320738 GCA_013396975.1 Bucco capensis | reverse complement strand
CTCATCTCCAGCTTTTCATCTAGCATGACCCCCAAATGATACACCAAAAAGATGGTGTATTGAGCCTTTGAAGCGGCCACCAAAGCATGTGGTATTCACGTGAATGTGCAGGGCAGGACTTTACACTGCTTGCAGTGGTGCAGGAGGACAGGAGACCAGAGGTAGGCTGAGCTCTGAGGCTTCTCTGGATGCTGCTCAGCCACAGCAGTTGGGTTGAGCACTCGTGGTCAACTCTAACTCTGAACCCTGCTGCATACAGTTGAGAGCACAAGCAGAGGAAAGCAGGATGGAGGGGAGAAGTAGGACCAGGGCAAGGAGGATGGGCAGGAGACTCATTAATAGGTGCTAGATTTTGGGCTTATGGAGATTAGGAGGATGGGGAAGCAACTCTATTGTAGATAATTCCAAGAGGAAGTTTTGAAATATGTGTCAGGAGGACTGACAAGGTGGAGATGGCTTTGATCCTGATTTGGGGGTTAGTTGTCTAGAGGAAAGGAGTAGAGTTATGAGTATGGGTCAGAGACTTGCTTTGTGAGAGGAAAAGGTGTGGTAGAAATGATTTCTTGGCCAGTGCCTCTAGCAAGCTCCCAGCCCTGATGAACATGGCTCACAACAGGGGCTAGTGAAAAACTCCATTAAAAAGTGTTCTCTATCTATCAACTGAATGATTTTTGAGACAAACAAACAAATGTAAAACCTTGATTTTCTTCCAGTGGATGAACAATAATCACTGTTCTTTCTGCTAGTGGTTTTACCTGGTGAAGCCAAACTTTTTGCTACCATTATCACTCCACAGCATCTTGCAGTCCCCACTTTCATTTGTGTTTTTCTTTTTCTCCCACATTCACTAATTTACTTTTCTATTCGTCTGCGCAGTTGTTGCTTATCTGCCATGGAAATTTACTGATATTAAATTAGCTACAGGAGGGCTCTGATATTGTTCCCTCAATGCTAGAGAAACCTATTGAGAACTGAAGGAAAAATTATTAATGAAAACTGAATGAGAAGGCTATAAAGTTCAAAGCATGTTCCCTACCTCACAAGATCTGGATGCATGCAAAAATTTCAGGCAAATTACTCATAAAATGGTATATTATGTTTTGCTTCTTCAGCCCAAAGTGTTGTTGAAAAATCTTCAGTCAGTGCAAAATATATTGGATGATAGGATAATTAATGTACTGAACTATTTAACAAGGAGATAATAAAGGATATGAAGGGTTTATTATAAAAAATGTGACCCTCACCACAGGATTTGAACATGCTACTTTTGACAATATAAAGCAAAGCCTCTACCCTCAAGGCTAGAAAATGTCTTCTCTAGTTGGGGTGAAGATGATCAAAGGATGAAATGAAAATAAACCTTGGTTTTATGTATTGAAAAAGGGTGTGGGAAAGGAGACTAAATCCATGAGTGTCTCTAGCAATAGGGTAAATATTCAGCAATTTGAGTTTTTAGGGTGATTATATCTAGACTAAAATGGAGGATAAAACCTAAGATCTTAGCTCTTCACTCTGACACTCAGCACAGTGCAGTCCTTCTATATGATCATAAATCAAAGCTAAATAAAACCAAGTCCCACTTGTGAAGGAAACAGTACAGAGAACTCTTGCAAGTCCATGGAGCTTTTGCCTACAGACTTCCAGCACAAATGGCAACAGGAGTTTGAAGGACAGAAATAGAGTCAGCCTCCAGTGTGCAGTAAATCTGTCTTTATTTTAAATCTTACCTGATTTCAGTATTATCCCATGGTGAATTCTGAATATTGCCCCTTAGGCAGGACATGGACAGTCTGGAAGTTCAAGGAAAACAAGGGGTAAATCCATGTCTGCCCATCAGCAGAGTCAGGAATAATGAGAAGCTCCCAAGTCTTTTGGACTAGCTGGGGAAAATTAAGATTTGCTCCAAGACACTTAGATTTCCTCAAGGAAACAAACACAAAAGTAAAATAAACTTCAAAATTAAAGAGGCTCTAAGTCCATTGCCCATTGCAATTTTGCCATGTATTATTGTTTTGACACAAAGGTTGTAAGAGAAAACAGATAAAGTTTGCTTTTCAGCCTAGATTTCCTAGCTCAAACTTCTGCTCTGTATTGAGGGAAACCTCATCTAGAGTCATTACTGAATTTAGCCAGAGTACCTGAACCAATATAATAATGAGTGTAAGAGGCTGAAATTAGTTTCAACACCCCAAAACCCACCCTGCATTATGAACTGAGGATGGACAAACCTGTACCCATCCAGAAGACAGAACAGAACACCTACAGCAGCCCAGAATATTGACCCAGCATTAACATGCATGAACATTCTTGACAGCAGTGGCCTGAACAGAGGGNTCCAGCCCCTTCACCAGTCTCGTTGCTGTCCTGAAAATCAGAGCAGGTGCCATTGCTAATACAGGAACCTTGTCCAGAATATTGACCAGAGCCCAGAGAGGGCTGAAACCCATCTGAAATCCTGGGTGAAATCCAGGCAGTATTTTTGCAAATGAAAAAACTGGAATGTCAGACAACTGCAGCCAGAAACTACAAAGGCATTGGGCAGCCTGCTGACTCCAAACTTGCAGCTCTGGGCTCCTAGCGAGCCATTTTAATTGAAAGTGAGAGCATCAGTTGCAAAAGGTTGGGAAAGTCCTGCTCTAATTGACTCTTTCTGGGGTTAACTGTTGCAAAGAACGAGTCCGGTGGCAGCTCTGCCGTCGGCACCAGGAATCAGTCCTCCCACAACATTAATTACTTGGGTTGCATTTCTTAATCAGCACCGCTCGGATCTAGCGGTGAGGTCCCTGGCACCGCGCCAGCAGCACCACTCTGATGAGATAAAACGTGCCGCGCGGGGAAGGGGAGGAGGGCAAAGCTTGGCTCGTTATTTCTCTTCTCCTTGATGCTGAATTGGTTGGGTTTTGTTTTTTTTTTCCAGACACAGATCTTTTCTTGTATGGTTTCTTTCTTTAGCAGAGCTGTGGGTTTGTTGTCATTGTGACTTTTGTTTGGTTGCTTACTTTAATGGACTTTGCAGCGTTTGGGAGGGTTGGAATTGGGAATGAGCTGATTCCTGTGATTGGCTGTGCCTGGGCATGCTTTCCCAACACGTCAGCTAACTAGAGGTCTTTGTGTAGTTGTAAATGAAGGCAAAGGTGAGGACCAACAGGCACTTGAGACTTCTCTCTTTTAGAATCACAGTATCACAGTATGTCAGGGATTGGAAGGGACCTAGAAAGATCATCTAGTGCAACCCCCCTGCCAGAGCAGGATCACCTAGACCAGCTCACACAGCAATGTGTCCAGGCAGCTCTGCAATGGCTCCAGACAAGGAGACTCCACAGGCTCCTGGGCAGCCTGGGCCAGTGCTCTGGCACCCTCACTGCAAACAAGTTTCTCCTCGTGTTAATACTAAACCTCCTGTGGTCCAACCTGCTCCCATTCCCTCTTGTCCTACCATTGGATGCCATTGAGCAGAGCCTGGCTCTCTCCTCCTCACACTCGCCCTTAACATATTTCTAAGCATTGCTGAGGTCTCCTCTCAGTCTCCTCTTGTCCAGGCTGAAGAGACCCAGCTCTCTCAGCCTGTCCTCCTAGGGCAGAATCATAATATTGTTTCGGTTGGAAGAGACCTCTAAGATCATCAAGTCCAACAGTCACACTGCAAGGTACAAAGGACTAGAGGTAATAGGAAAAAACTAGCCCAGAAGAAGTTCCATCTTAACATAAGGAGGAACTTTTTTACTTTGAGGGTGGTGGAGCACTGGCCCAGGCTGCCCAGGGAGGTGACTGGGTCTCCATCTCTGGAGAGATTCCAAACCTGACTGGACAGCATCCTGTGCAACCTGCTCTAGGTTGTTGTGCGCTTGCAGAGGGGTTGGACTAGATGATCTCCTTCCAACACCTAACATTCTGTGATTCTGTGAAATGTTAACCCTGAAAAGGCTGTGCTGGACCTTTTTCAGTTGGAAATATCACTTTCTGATTGTTGGTAGAGATAGGCAAGTAAGATTCTGAGAGTCTATGTATGAAATGTTCAGCAGAGACTTTCAGCTGCCTCCAATTTGAAGAGAGAGAAATGCCCATGCTAAATCCCAGCTAAATCTGCCTATGCTGCTTGCTGTGCAACACCTGGAGGTGGGACTCCATCTGCACCTGCACATTCCATGGAAAATTGGGACCTTCAGAGCCAGACAAGTTGCAGACATTGAAAGAAGGGCTTGGAGATTCCTTGTCCCAAGCAAGGTAGAAAGAAGGGAGCAATATGTGCCTTGGAGCACAGAGCCATCGTGTCCCACCTTGCTTAAGGCTGCTGCCCAGGCATTTCCTTTGGGTTCCTCACCCCATTTCCATCCCCTTTCCTCAGTACTCTTTTTTCAGCTGAAAAGTTATGGGTTTGTTCTCTCCAGGTTAAGCAGTGGGGACTCGCACCCATTCCACATTCTTAGGACTCCTCACCAGACATCTAAGAATTGAAGGGAGTGGGAGAAAAGATGATATACTTTCATGTAGCACTTCTCTTGTAGGCAGAGGGTAAACTCAGGACATTATCCAAAATTGTTCTCTGCAGTCATACTCCTGTGAAGGGAGATTTTACCTCTTTGTGTCTAGGAATGGCATTTATTTAAACTGGGGAATCAGCTACTGAACTGGGGGAACTGCTAGATCCAGGGATGAGGCTGTCTCCTGGCTTGTATCAAGCAGTTCAAGGCCCTTCTGCTGCCACTTGCTTTGTCAGAGGGAGGATGAAAAGCAAGCAGGGCTGATTTCAGCTTTTTGATCTCTCAGATTATGTTGTCTCACTGTGAGACCAGTCAAGGGGAAGAGGCAGGGTGAACCCAGAACAATCACAGCACATTTACTGTAAGGGATTACCTTTTTCTCCTTGGAAATTTCATGGCTGGCTTTAATTAAATTCTTCCAAACCCAGTAAATGAACAAAACAGCAAGAGAGGGAAAAGGTGCCTGTGCCTGGATCTGTTTGCTAGGTGGGATCACAGAATGTTAAGGGTTGGAAGGGATCTCTGGACATCATCAAGTCCAACTCCCCTGCAAGAGCAGGAGAACCTAGAGCAGGTTACACAGGATTATGTCCAGTCAGGTTTTGAATATTTCCAGAGCTGGAGGCTCAACCACCTCCCTGGGAAGCCTGCTCCAGTGCTTCACCATCCTCAAAGTAAAAAAGTTCCTGAGAGAGTAGCTAATGACCTTATAGCTTGTGCAAAGCACATGCAAAACATTATAAAACTAGAGATAATAAATTGTTAAGACCTCCTGTGACATAGCTGTATTATTTCTTAAAATATCCTCTTTGGGTCACTGATGGCATTTCTGTTTCATACCATCCTCGGCACAGTGGGACCTGGTGTCACTGCCAAAAACCCTAATGCTGCTACCAAGTGCAGGGTCCTACACCTGGGTCAGAACAATCCCCACTATCAATCCAGGCTAGGGGTGAGATGATAGAGAGCAGCCCTGCAGAAAAGGACTTGGGGTGCTGGTGGATGAGAAGCTGGCCATGAGCAACCAGTGCACGCTGGCAGCCCAGAAGCACAATGGCATCCTGGGCTGCAGCAAGAGAAGCGTGGCCAGCAGAGCCAGAGAGGTGATTCTGCCACTGCACTCTGCTCTGCTCACACCTCCTCTGCAATACTGGGTCCAGCTCTGGAGCCCTCAACACACAAAGGCCATGGAGCTGATGGAGCAGGTGCAGAGGAGGCCACGAGAATGATCAGGGGCTGGAACACCTCTGCTATGAGGACAGGTTGAGGGAGCTGGGATTGTTCAGCCTGGAGAAGAGAAGGCTTCAGGGGAACTACTAGTGACCTTCCAGGACCTAAAGGGAACTTCCAAGCAGGCTGCAGAGGGCCTGTTTGCAAAGGCCTGCAGGGAAAGGACAAGGGGCAATGGTTTTAAATTGGAGAAGAGTAGATTTAAACTGGACATTAGAAAGAAGTTCCTCCCCACGAGGGTGGTGGAACACTGGCCCAGGTTGCCCAGGGAGGTGGTTGAGTTCCCATCCCTGGAGGCATTGCAGGTGAGGCTTGCCAGGGCTCTGGGCAAGCTGCTCTAGTTGGGGATGTCCCTGGTCACTGCAGGGGGGTTGGACTAGATGAGCTCCAGAGGTCCCTTCCAACCCAAGCCATTCTATGATTCTATCACTTCTACTTGGGAAATGTGTTATCTGGACACCACCTCTTCCTTGGCAAGAAAGAGTCTGTGTACCATTTGCCTGCATGGGGGTTATTCATCAAGGATGTCATGAGTTCTCAATGAAACAAAGTCTTTGGACGTGGGGACCCAGAAAAATGGACACAGTGTGCTCGCAAAATGTTCTTAGTAGCACATGTGAATTTCTTTGCACTCAAATTAAGCAGGATTAAAGCAGCTAAACTGTTGTTGCTCAGTTCTCTTGGATCATGTGACAAAGCCTGAATCGCTTTTAGTCACTGGTATAGGCCTAAGTCAGTCCCTTGATCTCCAAATTAATTTTTTAATTGAATGATTATGTGGGGTTTGTTGGGTTTCTATTTTTTTTTTGTCCTAATTGAGTCTTCAAGTGAAAAATGCTTAGCAAACAGATGGAAAACTGAGGACAAAAGGCTCTATTATGTACTAAAAAAAGGGAGAGTTCACTACAACAGTTTGAAATTTGTACTTGGAGGCTTTATTTGTTTTTTTTTTCTTCATACAATCTCAAACTGTAAGGGATACACAGTGTGTTTTGCACAGCTTGGTGGAAAACCATGAAAAAGGAAGAAGGTGGAAAATTTATCCTGGTAGCTCTCTTAGTGGACAGTACAAAGCATTTGAGTAATTTATTGATCCACCCCTCATTTTTCTTTTATTGGCATGGCAGGAGCAAGAGTTTCTTCAGGAAGAAAAGGGTTCAAGTTAAAGCAGCACAAAGCTTGAAGTTGATGTATGTGTTCCTGATAAAACCAGACTTCCATGGGAAATACATTGGCTTGTTCCATACTGTAGTGAGGTGGAGGTCAGTCTGTTCTCCGTAGTAATACATAATAGGACAAGAGGAAATGACCTCAAATTGTGCCAGGAGAGGTTTAGGTTGGACATTAGGAAAAATTTCTTCACTGAAAGAGTTGTCAAGTCCTGGAACAGACTACCCAGGGAAGTGATGGAGTCACCATCCCTGGAGGGATTGAAAAGACAGTAGATGTGATGAAGTGGATGGTTTAGTGGTGACCTGGAGTGTTAAGCGAATGATTGGACTTTATGATCTTAAAGATCTCTTCCAACCTAAATTATTCTATGACTCTAACTTCTGTGGGACCCTTGGGGCACACCAGCATTTTTCATGCTGTTCCTCAGACACTGGGAAGTCACTCCCACCAGCTCTGGCTATAAGCTAATGAGATTTAAAATTGTATTCAGCAGGTCTACATCAGGTCAAGATCCTGCTGTGAGAGGCACTGCATATACACTGCATAGCACAATTCACATTTTCTGCAGCCAGATGTAGGTGGTGGAGGGTGAACATGCTGCAGGCAGCTGGGCTGGTGAGCAGAGGTGCACCAGGGTTTGTGGCTGACAGATGGGGCAGAGGTGGGCACACAGCCTCTTCCTCTTTTGGGACAGTAAATTAACTTCTAAGGAATTTCTTGTCTGCTTCATGCAGTGAAGAGAGTTAGGTCTCAATCTCATGTGTCTCTTGCTGTTGTAATTAGTTAGGAGGATGTGTGGGTTTACCTTTGAGATACTTGGAGCAAGGTACCTCAGAACAACCCCATGGATCAGTACAGACTGGGAACTAATCTGGTGGAAAACAGCCCTGGGAAAAAGCTCTAGGAGTGCTGGTAGCTAGGAGGATGCCCATGAGGCAGCAATGTGCCCTTGTGGCCAAGAGGCCAATGGCATCCTAGGATGCATTAAGAGGAGCGTGGCCAGCAGATCCAGAGAGGTNCTGTGATACTGTAATGTATTAGGTCTATAATTTTCCTTCTAGTGAGCTTCTTCTACCTTCCAAAATACCAATTTTGGCTTAATGGAAAAGTCAATCCTGGGCCACCTGAGTCAGCACTGAGTTGGAATGAGGGGGAAATAGCTGGAGCTTCTTCATGATGCTCCCTTTCATTCCCAGGTGCAGAGTTATTTAATATCCCTCTCTGCTAGTGAGTGGGAGTAAATGGGGTTTATTGATAACTAGTGAGTAAATGGGATTTATTGGTCTAATTAAAAATACAGGTCAAAATGGGCCACCATATAGTCAGTTGGCTTCTCTGCATTGTAGGTAACATTGCTCTTTGCCCACGAAATCCCTGTTGTTTCTCACTGTAGCTGCTGTGTTAACTTGGGCCATCAGATTGCTCATAAATACTCTGCCAGAGTTGGATATAGGCTGAGAGATTTGGGATTGTTCAGCCTGGAGAACAGAAAGCTTTGGGGAGATCATATAGCAGCCTTCCAGTACTTAAAGGAAGCCTACAGGAAAGATGGGGAAGGATCCTTGATCAGGGAATGTAATGATAGGATGAGGGGTAACAGTTTCAGGCTGAAAGAGGATAACTTTAGATTGGATATTCATTTACTATGAGGCTGGTGAGGCCCTGGAACAGGTTGCTAATAGAAATTGTGGATATCCCATCCCTGGAAGTGTTTAAGGTCAGGTTGGACAGGGCTTTAAGCAACCTGATCTAGTGGAAATTGTTCCTGCCCATGGCAGGGAGGTGGCAACTAGATGATCTTTAAGGTCACTACCAAATCATTCTATGATTCTACTTAAAACCTCCTCACATTTCCTGACATAACTTGTTGATGAATGATAGAAAGGGTCTGGCTAAGTGTGTCCATGCACAGAGGGGAATTTTCCCCAGTGAAACATCTGAGAGAAGAAGCTTCACAGAAACCAGCTGGACTTCATGTCAATGCTAGTGTTTATCTCTCATTGGGATCTTGTCCTGATTTCGCTGGAATAAAGGAATACCTTTTGTGTATGGAGAGGAACCAAGTGGGTCTGGGCTATCAGTTCCAAAGAGGAAAAAAGTTAGGAGAAGAACAACTGCAGATAGAGCAAGTAACTTCAGCTTCTTTCCTGGGGTGAAGATGTGGTGCTGAGTTCAGTACAAGTAGGACCTGGCTTTGTGCAGGCAATTAGTGAAAATAGGATATCAGCTGAATGGGAGAGACCTGTGGGTCTAACTCTTCAGGGGGATATTTCCACAGGCTCAGGGTTATACTGGTACTTGTAGTTGGTCCATAATGCACTGTGTCCATGCAGCAGGAGGACCACCAGGTTGGGATGCTTCCTGCAGTGGCAGGGCTAGGCCCATAGGAGCAATGCCTGCGTTAAAGAGCCAATGCTCAGCAGAGGTGAACAACAAAACCAGCTCTGCTCCCTCTCTGGGCTGCTGCCAGATCAGAGCTACTAAGTCAACTTTCCTTCACTTTTGTGATTTTTCCTGAATGAGAAAGTTTGGGGAAGGCTTATCCTTATTTTTCCTGGAATACCAGCACATGAGTTGGGGAGGAACAGGTCTGGCCTTTCAGTAGAGTTCAGGCTCTGCAACGTCAGCGATTGTTTCTTGCCATCTCAGTGGAAAACTCTTTTCCCTTTCACTTCACATTATTTCTTTCTGCAGGAAGGCTTTCAGTGCAGATAATGCACAAGAAGGTACAATGCAGCCAGTTGTCTGAGAAAAAGAAACCCATTTTCTTCTGGTGGGTGGTAGGTAAGAATTACTAATCCAATCTGCTTGAGTTAACGCAAAACAAGGATTAGGGTAAAGTTCCCGAATATGTTAATCTTCCTTTATAGAAGCAAACTTTAGCACCACTATCAACCCTGTGGTTTATAGTTCATGGGAACAATGAACCAATTAAACTTGAGCAGGGGGAAAAAAAAAATCTTGCACAAGTTTTTTGATTGTTACCTAATACTTTGAATTCTTTTGATTCTTAATTATTTGCCACTGTGGCATAGATGGAGGGAATACAATGTTGTTCATTATTCATTAGGCTGTCTCTAAACAGATCCATAATTAACTGCATCTTATTGTAGTTGTTCTTTTCATCTGCTCCTCTATGAAAGTAGGTATTAAATGACACGTAAGGGCCTGGATAACTGATATAATTGTTGGCACTGCAAACTAATGGCTTCCTGCAATGGTTGTGCCTATTCATTGTCAGCTAGTTGTGAAAAGAAACACAGCCTGTGTTGTGGCAGGGTCATTCATTTCTCTTACCTATCAGGAAAGAAAGATTGTGTTTGTGTTAATTTCATTTTTATAAATGAAGACTCAACAGCAAAATGTCCTCTGGCTCTACAAAAACAAGCTCAGACAGAAAAGCCTTAAACACTGCTTTAGCCTTGTTGACACCCAAAAGATTCTTACTTGTTGCTGGATCATATTCTCAGCTCTTATTTACAGCAATCCACACAACTTGGAGAATTTTACTATGTATTCTGCTTTTTCTCTTGCCCTTCAGATCTCTGCAGAACAGAGCAAAAGGAGGATAACTGAACTTCCTGTAAGAGATAGAAATGTCAAGGATTTATTTTTAAATGCTAAAGAGGCTATTCTCTTGTCAATACCTGCACAGGAATCTTAGGCACATCAATTAGAGGAATATAGTCCTAAAGCAAAGGTTATGCTATAGGATTTCAGAAGCTTCTGTGGCAGCGGGCCAGAAAAAACAGCTTTATTTTAGAGTAAGGATGCAGATGTTGTGCCTAATCAGCCTTGCAGTATGTGAAAAATGCAACAGACAACCTAGGCTGTGTTTGCAATATCAGTAGGTACCTGTGCTCAAACCAGGACACTGCCCATGACAGAATCACACAGAATCACAGAATGTTAGGGGGTGTAAGAGACCTCTGGAGATCATCTAGTCCAACCCCCCTGCCTGAGCAGTTGAACCTAGAGCAGCTTGCACAGGATGGTGTCCAGTTAGGTTTGGAATATCTCCAGAGATGAACCCCACTGACCCCTCTCTCACCTTATCTCTCTCCTCTGCCCCCACCTCGCCTTTCCCAGCTCTTTTCCCCCAAAGCACAAAGCACCTGGGTTTAGTTGCAGACCCCTCCCCTCCCCAGGTGTGGCTCTTTGCCCTCCCACCCACTGCCCTTTATCTCCACAGGAAGAGAAGCAGCTGCTAGCTGTGCCCAGCCGGGCTGAGGGAGGCAGGAGACTCCTCTTGGCATCACCGGTGAGTTCCCCATGGGTGCACCCTGCTTGGAAGGGGGGGGGAAAGGCTGGGGGGCCTGGTGGCCCCCCAGTCAGTTAGGCAGGAGGAGGGTTGGTGGCTGCTTCAACATCACTTATGGGTGCTAGCTGTGTGTCCTCAATGAGGATGAGCCCTTCTACATGCCACCTGGGTTGGGTGAGGGTCTCACTTGAGGTTGTGGGATGGGTTAAGGGTAGTTGTGGTGGTGTTGGTGGTGGGGCAGGAGCTTCCTGGGGATATGCTGATGGTATTTGCTCTCTTGGCTGAACAGAGAGGTTTGCTTTTGGAAGGCTAGCTGGAGAAGGGCCAGATGTTTGAGCTGCAAAGTGCAAGCTACTTCTGTAAGCTGCTTACAGCAGTGAGAGAGGCAGGGCCTGGCCCCT
>VWZO01013364.1:281373-295480 GCA_013396975.1 Bucco capensis | reverse complement strand
ATGAGCTCCAGAGGTCCCTTCCAACCCAAACCATTCTATGATTCTATAAGAGTCATATTTCCTGCAAACTCAGTGCTTTGGTAGTGACTGGGGATGGATTGATTCCATTTTCAGGGTGTCATACTTTGGTCTGCCTTCTGCAGGGCTCGTAGAAGGGAACTGTCTGTTTTGCTGCTTGTTGCATGCTGCATCCAGGCAAGCACCTGCTTATCTAATTCACTTTATAGCCCTATATAGATACATTTCTATTTATCTGTGACCTCCTCTAGATCTGCTCTGAAAGGTCCATATCTCTCCATGTGCTGAGGACTCCAGAGCTGGACCCAGCACTTCAGGTGAGGTCTCCCCAGAGTGAAGCAGAGGGACAGAATCCCCTTCCTCGAGTAACCACTCTCTGGTAGTTCAATGACAATATCCAAATGTTTGCAAAACTAGCAAAAAGAGACAATTCTAACATGTAGATGAGCACTGAAAAAAAAACACCCCAAAACAGCCAAGAACCCCAAACTCATTAATACTATAGTTTAACCCTGACTGTGAGTGCAGGTGTGCAGATGGAGACAGTGCTTACAGATGATTGAAGATGAAAGCTAGTATCCTGGTCCAAGGTAAGGACATAACCTGTACACAAATATATGTACAAGCTCAACACATCCATTGCAAAAAGAATGAAACCCATCATCAGTAACCCCAGGAAGAAAGGAAGATTGTATGATAATGAAAGATCTGACCTGATGCTGTTATCTTTGCTCCTCTCATAAGCAGTACTGAAAAGAGAAAAGAATTTAAATCTCATCAATAAGAAGACTGTTGCACACCTGGGGTCTAAACATCTGGGAAGTGCTGTATTAGTGAGACCATCTCCAGGCTTACAGGGCTGATGAAAACTGAAAAGCAACAGCCACCTGCAATTTTAAATCACAAAATTGGGAAGATGTGTCTGTGTTGCCCAATTTCAAAAGCACCAAAGGAGCTGCACAGTCCTTGTTCTTCCTGTGATCCTAACATATTCCCATCTCAGTGTACAGGGATTTAGTTGCAGACAGTGTTTCTGTGTCTTAAGATGAGTCTCCCTGTCCCTCAGAATGCTTTTAATTCCTAACCACTGAGGGGGTTATATTTCCCCTCTTGATGTGCTAGGATTTATATCCATAACTCCTGGTAATACTCATGGGAATTGTATGCATGAATCATCCTTGACGAAGATGAATCCTCACAACATTTAAGGTCTCGAGCATGTTCATGTTTCTTGTCCATCATGTTTCTTGTCCAACAGTCTGCTGATGAGAACTAAAATCTATGTATTCCTAGGAGAAATTCTATTATCTCTAAGGGAGGAAATGCTTTCAAGCAGGCTACATCTTGAGGATATTGGCAATGACATGACCATTTGGAAGTGAAACTTCCAAATAATCTGCAAAACTACATTCTGATCCCTACCTGGGCTTGCAGCTCTCACCAAGAGAAAAAGCAAGGCTAAAGTGTGGCTGGTGATTTTCTCACCCTGAGAAAGTATGGCCAAAATATGTGTGCAAAATAGTGGTCAAAGTGCTGAAGAAACCAGAATTCTTAGAGTAACCTCAATTCAAATTGCACTTTTAGGCAGAGCTGCTCTTTGTATCTGTGGTTTTCTGAACCCAAATGGCTTGTACACACAGTCAACAGGTAGTCTTTGCTCCCAGGGAGCACTGCAATTGCACCTGGGAACTTCTGGATGATGTAATAAATACTTGCTTCTTCCCTGTCCCTCCAAAGTTAATCTAATCCATGCCATTTCCACCCCATGGACATGAAGGAAACCTCCTGCCTCGTAGTATATCAGTTCCAGCTTATTGCCTCCTCTTGCTCCTGAGTAGCCTCTGTGAAGTTAACCAAACACCAACTAACAACTTCATCAACTTGTTTTGATGCTGGAGACCATGCAGGTCTGCCTTCTCCTGGCAAACAGGTGTCAGGACTGCAGGGTGAGATGCTAAGATGGAGTAAATAAAGCTGCACCTCCAACTCCTTTGTTCATGGAGTCTCACAAAGATCAGCTCCTCCTTGGCCTTTTTTTTTTCACATCTCAGTGAAACCCAAAGATAAAGTGATTAGGCAACATTGCTTTGAGTGCCAGCAGCACACAGATAACACACAGCCTTTCCTATTTGCCACCACATAGAGCTACATCCTTCACATCAGGACAGTCTTAGGAAGGGGGAAGAGCTCACTGAAGCTGAATCTTAGTGAGGCAGAGGTAATGCTGCTGTTCAGAGGAAAAGATTGCAGAGGCTGTAGCTGTAGCACTGTCTTTTTGTTATTGTTGTTGTTGAAGATGTCCATTCAGCTCAGCCTTCCCTGGCAGTAATCTCTTGCAAAGCAGCGTGTGCAAGCAATACCCTCTGCTGTTTCCTTCCAGCTCAGAGACTCTGTCCTACCTCCTCTGGTGGTGACCTCACCTCCTTCCTGCAGTATTTTGTCATTTTGCAGGAGAAGTGAAGCAGTGTGAGAGAACTGTGCATAAAGCCATCAGCATTTGGAAAACTCTAGCTCCTAAGAAATGCCATCAGGCATCTATCTGCCTAGTGATACCTCATTGTACTCAACTGTGTCATACCTCCAGTCCTTCAAGTGGCTTTTCAGAGAATTTCCAATCCAGTTCATAGTCTATTCTTCATTGACAAGTTCCAACAAGCCAAGTCATCACAGAATGGGCAGGTTGGAAGGGACCCTAAAGATCATCTAGTTCCATCCTCCCTGCACTGAACAGGGATGCCAATCACTAGCCCAGGTCACCCAGGGCTGCATCCAGCCTGGCCTTGAACACTGCCAGGGATGGAGCATCCACAACCTCTCTGGGCAACCTGTGCCAGTGCCTAACCTCTCTCTGGGTAAAGAACTTCTTCATAATCTCTAATCTAAATTTCCCTCCTTCAGTTTATATCCATTCCCCCTTGTCCTATCACAGTCTGACCTCTTAAAAAGTCTCTCCCCTTCTGTCTCATAATCCCCCTTTAGGTACTGGAAAACTGCTATAAGATCCCCTCGAAGCCTTCTCTTTTCCAGGCTGAACAATCCCAATTCATGGAATCATAGAATCCTAGAATGGTTTGGGTTGGAAGGGACCTCTGGAGCTCATCTNCTGATGCAGCCCAGGATGCTGTTGGCCTTCTGGGCTGTGAATATACATTGCTGGCTCATCTCCAGCTTTTCATCTATCATGACCCCCAAGTCCTTCTCTGCACTGCTGCTTACAATGAGCTCTTCACCCAACTCATCCTGCAGCTCTTTCCCTCTCCCGGTGAAGTTTCTCAGAGTACCTGCAAGCAGGGATGACTCTGAAATTTGCTTGTGCATCTTTGTTTGCAAACAAAGAGGGAGTGCTGTGACACACACATCCAAAGTTGGTGTTTGCCTCTGTCTCTGGTTTATTGATCCTTACAGACCTCTGGATTAACTGACCTGTGTGTCAAGTCTGGGGGGAAGAAAAAATCAGATTATATTCTGTCAAATGGAGAAACAGCAATAAGTAAGAGTTTAGAGAATTAACCAAAACATGACTAATTATTTGGGCTTAGGATTTAACTTACTGGGTTTTTTTTCCTTTTCTTTTCTTCTCCCAGCCCCTGCCTGATACTTAAAGCACAAAACCCAGCAGGGAGAGAGGTAATGGAATTTGGAGGCAACTGGTGTTCAAAGAGCTCGCTTGCAATGGATCTATGCTAATGCAGAGGGTCTGTGCAAATTGGGTCAATGTCCTGCATACTCCTAAAAAGCAACTTCATCAGGACAGGCTACATGGTACAGGATTGTCTCTCTAAGCATTTCACAGAGCTGCACCTTTGAGCCAAAACCTCAAAGAGTTTTTGGCTGTAACTGACCCAGCTCTTGGCCAGAGCAGGATACATTCATCTCCTGAGAATCATCTGGGAGGTATGTGTGTGGTCTCTGTGCTGGATATGGGGAGGGCATGTTCACCCCAATGTAACTGAGTTTAATTGCTGCCTCCTGACTCTTTTCAGAGGAGGAATCTGTGCTCAAAGGCTCAGAGCCTTTTCCTTGAACTTGCTTAGTTCAGATTGAGCTGACATCACTCCCTTGTCTTTGATGGAATTACATTGGTGAATTATTGGTCAGATGGAATTGGAATTTGGCAGTGAACCTGGTCATATTCCCTTCTTTTTCTCCTATATGTAGCTTCATGGACTATTACAAATTGTTTTCCATGTTTGCACACACAATATTTGCACAAAATGGATACTTAAAGGACTCACTGTAAATTAAAAGCTCCCGTTTGCACAAAGTTAGGGTCATGCTCTTCCTTTTTTTTCCAAGGCAGAGAAAAAATTTTCCAGAAACAAAACTTAAAATGGACATGGCACTGACAGCAGGCAAAATAAGAGCTGTAAATCCAAACCCACAGGTCTTCCTGTGGAAAACATGGGTGCAGGAATCACATTGATACATATATCTTAAACAAAAATCAGACTTTGCTAAGCAAATATTGACACAAGTTTGCTGAGGTTGTTGTATATCCCTGGAGGAAAATAGTGGTTAGTTACACTGGGTAAGAAACCCAGTAAATTACAAAAAAACCTCAGTAAANAGGAGGAACTTGTTTGCAGTTCAGGTGCCAGAGCACTGGCCCAAGCTGCCCAGGAGCCTGTGGAGTCTCCTTGTCTGGAGCCATTGCAGAGCTGCCTGGACACATTGCTGTGTGAGCTGGTCTAGGTGCTCCTGCTCTGGCAGGGGGGTTGCACTAGATGATCTTTCTAGGGCCCTTCCAACCCCTAACATTCTATGATTCTGTGATTCAGTACCAAGCTATTAAAGAAACCTGTAGGTGCAAGGCTGAGCACCTACAGCTGCAGGCCCTGTCTGAATAGATTGAGGCATTAAATGCATCATATTCACAGTAAGTAATAAATGCAGGTAATTATGGAAATAAGAGGCAAGGACAAGAGGACTGGCTGAAGAGCTTGTTCATATGCAGAGCAAGGCCCAAACAAAGCCAGCAATTCCTTTATAGAGTCACCATGTACTGGCTGTATGTGCCCTTTGGTTGAAAAGGGAGTTGTCATTTTTTAGGGTGTTCTAGACAGTTTGTCACATCCTGGAAAAAGACAGCAGTGGAGGGAAGCCAAACCTCAAAATCCCAACTATGGATCAGAAAAACGATGAACGTTTTTGTTATGAAAATCATTTGTGTGTCCTGCACTTTGTCCTTTTCCCAGTTATATCAGCTGATCTTCTTCCTTCTGCCTGCAGGCATTGCCTCTTTCACATTCTTAGATGACTATAATCATGTCACTGTAGAAAAATAATTAGCTTTTCCCTTTTTCTAGCAACAAGGTTTCACCATACTCTTCTTTCCGTGTAAATTCCCTGAGATAAGTTCATCTCCAAGGAGCAGTTCACAGAGGTGTCCATGCACCCTGCTGTCCCTTTCTCTCCACAATGCAGAATGAGAAGAAGCTGATGTTGCTTCTTGAAGGATAAATATGGCTATTTGAGGTGAAATGGAAATAAAGAGCACTGAGAGCCTTGGAAGAAGAGATGCACACATCCAGTGGGAGACCCATGTGGGTGTTGACAGTGTGTGAGGCATTCACAGGTTGGGGAGCAGTTTGTGTATGAAGCAGTTTGTCTGATTAATGCCTATGAACTGACTGCTGATTCCACCTAAATACTGTAAATGAACTTCAGGGAAAACATTGTTTTTGATCAACTGCATCTCTGGCAATATAATGAGCACAATTACCCTTGCTTGGCTAGGCAACATTATTCTGTTTTGCCAGTTAATTGCTGATGATGTTTTCAAGCTTATGAAAACCAGACAATGTATTCACATATGTTTAATCAGAAAATTCTGATAGAATTTAGAATAATATCTCAGGTCTTTTCTGTCATTTGTCTTGTCTTCATTGTTTTAGAAGCGGACATCAAAATCCAAGGAAGTCTATTTAGCATCCCTTAGTTTTCCTGCTTTGGTGTATGAATGAGTGTTTTATTTAGTGCCATCAAAAAACCATGTTTGCTATCTGAGACCCAAATCTCTGAACTTCTCCATACCTGAAGATGCTTTTGGAAATTAATTCTTAATCAAGGTCTCAAGGAAAGGTCAATTCTAATTACAGCAGCAGTTGTGGCAGCAGTAGGAGAAAGATCATAGAATTACTACAGCCTGTTTGTGGATTATTGTGCTTTTAAAGGCAAAAAAAAAACCCTCAAGATTTTGTCATCCTCAAAGAGCTTTCAATCCAGGGAGAAGTTTAAGGCCACTGGATGGATGAACAGAAGAACTTACTGAGACAATGCAGATCAACATGACAGGCAGTGGTCTAATCAAACCTACTGCCAAATGTTCTGCTTGAACATATCCAGGAGCTGCTATTCTGCAGTTCTGCTCTTCATTAGTGCTTGGAACAAGGGGATTTGAAAGCATCTTGCCTACTAAGCTTGCAGGAAATTCCCTTTCCCTTTGATTTGTTGGGTACTGGAATTGTCCATTCCCATTAGCCACAGAAGCACAGGAGATGTAAAATGCAGGAAAATCTCTTGCAACCCAGAATCAGTATTACATGTAGGTTCTAAAGTCAATAAGGTGTTTGTAAGATGCTTGTGCCATGCATGAGGACCTAGGGTGACACAAGAAACCTTGGTGAAATTAGAAGCTATGAAGAGTTTGTTCCTAAGGCAGGCTCTTCTCTAAAGCAGTTCCATCAAAAGCACTTCATTGTAGGGTACAATTAAAATGTGTCTGCATTTCTGCAGCTTCTACAGTAGTGCTGGCACTAGTAGATCTCTATCATGTCCCCCAGCTACAGCCTGGATGGTTCAGTATGGTGGATGTGAGCCATAAATCCTTCTGCATCCAAGGAACTCACTGTCCTCAAGGCTGCTCAGACTACCTGCTGCCAATAGCTCTCAACCCTTGACCTTGTGATGGAACATAGGAACATCTGAACCTGCCCTTCTCCTGTTGCATAGAAGTGAACAGGAACCACCTTCACAGCTCTGAGATTTTAGGATGAGGGTCTCTGGTTGAGCTCATTCTGTGTTCAGTCTCTCATTCTTCCCTCTTGTCACCCTTCTGGGGAAGGAGTAGCAAAGTATTCCTGACTTTAGAGGAGGTCTGCTGTTTGTACCATGGACTTCAAGCTTTCACAAGATCTATAGTTTACCTTTAAAGGGATAGCTAACTCCAGAAAATAATTAACTCAATGACTAAAACATGTTCTAGCTGCCAGAGGACAGAGGAGATGTTCAACAAAACATGAACAGGGATTTCTGGTTTTGTTCAAAAATCTTCCTGACTTTGCTTAGACAGTTGATAAGGGCTGTGTGACACACTTACCAGGAAAAAAAAACAGATTAATGTTTATTTTATCTGTTTTCCTCTACCTTATCTTTATCACATGATTGATTTTGAAGAGATTTTGGTGGCTGCTTCATTCTGACTCTGAACTGATGGCTCTGGTAAACCATGATTTTTAGCCTTTTCTCCTAGAACAACTGAAAGACCATTCATAGAATCATAAAATGGTTTGGGTTGGCAGAAACCTTAAAGATCATCTAATTCCAACCTCCATAGGCAGGGACACCTTCTACTAGACCAGATTGCTCCAAGCCCCATCCCAACTAGGTTGCTCCAAGCCCCATCCCAACTAGGTTGCTCAAAGCTCCATCCTAACTATGTTGCTCTAGCCTTGCTGAATGAGGTATAATTTCTTATGTGGTTTGAATCCTCCTGATCTGGAGAGATCTATGTGTTCCTGAATACTTCCAAATCTCAGTAGATTGGGTGGAAGATGGAGGTGTTAATCTGTCAGCAACATAGATCCTGGAAACATGAACTTCATGGTGATAATCATGAAGCTGAACATAGCCTTGATGGCAAGTATAAGGGGGAGCTAAACACAGTTTCCCTAATCTCTTGGGATCTGGGCATTTATCTCTCTGCTTAATTGAATGAATGGGAAATTAGATAAAACTTTGCAGAGTAAATCTTTTAGCAAATGTGATACCCAAGTAAAAAATTTTCAGCAGACTCTACATTTTCACAGCTGCTCCTTTGTTTTGTGGAAGTCTATTTTGAATGTAAGTCCTGCTTACATTGCATGCCTATTAATTCTATTGTACATATTAAATGTCCTCTTTGTAGGGTGTAAAACCAGAAGGGAGACTAAAAACAAATAGCATGTGTTTAAAATGTTTTATGGAAGATGGCACCAATATTTTCTGAAAGCCTCCATGAGTCCAAGGCACTGCTTTCTGATAGCAGTGCTATTGTTCAAGGCCAAAACTGGAAATTAAGTAGGAAATAATGGAAGAGAGGGACCATGCTGCTTAGCCTTGCAAGAGACAAAAATATCCCCAAAGACACAAAAAAATATTTGCTTTCTTCTCTATCACCCTACCTACATCTGTGACAATTTAAATCCTGTTTGCACTCAATAGCTAAGAGGTAAAATTTATTTTCCTTTTATTTCAGCAAATCTGTAAGTCACCAGGTGTGACATGAGTGTCATATGTCACCCACAGCATGGTGATGTCTCACATGCATGTGCTGAGCGAGGCACTGAGAGGTACCACTGCTCCCCTTTTGTAATGTGGGACAGAGTTCTGAGCACTCATCTGCAGAGAGTTTTTCTCTCCTTCTAGATTTGTCTTTTTCTCAGTGGGCTTTGGAAAACAAGTTTGTAGGAACCTGTCCATAGCAGCTAGTCTGAGGTCTCCCTTATCAGGAGGATTTCCACATGGAACTGGCTGTGCTCCCACTGCATGAAGAGTACATATTCATGAATAAAAGAGTCTGGCGAAATAAACACTTGAAGAAAAGTCCAAAGCTCAGTGTTTCTAGAGCCATTGTGCTCTCTACTCTTTTCTATGGTTCCCAAGCATGGCTCATCTATGGCCACCACCTATGANATTGGCCTTTGCAACCAGCAGCGCTTGGAAAAAGCACTTGGGAAGAGCATGGATGGAGCCCTCCCTGGAGCTTTGTTCATGAAGCCTAGCCATGATGATGATGATGACATATTCATGAGGCTTCATGAGCTGCTCTGTGCTGACCACAGGTTGTTTTCACACCTTCTGTCATGGTAGGACATGCATTTCCACTTCCATTCTTGATGCAGAGGAAGGACCATGGTATGAGAACTTCAAGTTACCCTATGAGTGGCACAGATTAGCCTCATCAGAAGACACCAATAAGAAAGGATGCTTCATCCAGCCATCCTGAAGTCAATGCCTAGAGAGCTGTAGGATATCCAAAACCTCTGGAAGAGGCTTGGCCAATGGAAAAGAGACATAGCTATAGTGTCCTGCACGTTCTAGTCATCCCTGCCTGTCCTAAGGGGCCAAAAGCAGATGGTAAAATTTGAGGCATCTGTCAGATTATTTAGTTCTGTGTTTGAAAGGCTAATATGCAGCAGGTTGGAAAAAACCACCCTCTTCTGACCTGCAGCCTTCTTTGTTTGGTTGCAGCTGTGGCTCCAGGTCTTTGCTTACCAAAACAAATGATAGAATCCATTCATCATAGCTGCTAGGGCAGGAAAACACTGAGCAAGAGAGACAGACCCTGTGAGGAAGAGGATGGACTTAGCAAAGGCATGGGGAACTGGACTGAGGAGGAGAAGAAGCACTTTGCCAGTCAGGGGAGATGCAGAACTTACCACCTGCTACCAGAGAAGTAATTAAAATTGCACTCCAGAAATGTATAGTCCATATCCAAGTGAGGCAAAACTGATCTCGTGCAGATCTGTTCCAACCTGGAGAGTTATTACATCTCTCCATTTCTAATTATGCTGTTACCCAGTATGATGCCAACTCCAAAGGCAGAACCTGTGTCACTAAAGAACCTTTTTCTTTGTGGAAACAATGATTAGTGAAGCCAATTATTTCTTATGAGGAACTTTGGCAATAGTTCCCTTTTCTATCTGAAGCTCCTATTATTTTTTGACCAAGAAAAGGAATGGAAAACTTGGAAAATTAAACCTGTTTATTATTATTATTATTGTAGTTAGTATTATTGTTATTATTGGGATAAATACTTAGTTTCAGGTAAGTCTTTAACAAAATTTGTACTAAAAAATGGCATTTTTTAAAGAAGGGACATACTGTGGGTTTTTTTCAACATGTAACTGTAAAACATTGAAAGAAACAGAAGGCACAAAAAAAAATATCATAGAATCATAGAACAGTTCCAGCTGGAAGAGACCTTGGAGATCATCAGTGCAGCCTTTGTCCTAGCCCTAGCAACTTACTAAATGATGCCCCCCAATGCAACACCCACCTGTCTCTTAAACACCCCCAGGCNCTCCTGTTCAGCTGTCAATCAGCACCCCTAGGTCCCTTTCTGCCTGGCAGCCCTCCAGCCACTCCTGCCCAAGCCTAGAGCACTGCTGGCTGTCCAAAAAGTAATTTTGTTTTGGAAAGAGACATTGTGATTTAGAAGTTGAAACAACCATGGTGATCAAACTAATGGCACTTCACTTATATACTGCTTACTTTCTCCAGAAAAGCTGTTACTCCAAGACCTGGGACATTGCACAACTCTTCAGCTAGAATAATGTTCCTTTGGCAGTGACATCTGGACCATCTACATCAGTGAAGATTACATACCCATCAGAGTGGGTTGGGTATAGATGGTGAGATGCCAGGACTATAAATCCTTCCAGAAGAGTTGCCCAGTCGAGGTGATGCCTTGATCTAGATATCACCTTGTAGGTATGCCTCTAAGTGCTGGCTTTATCTCCCTCCTTGCAGATGCCACTAGCCTCTGGAAGAGAAGAGACGAAGACATTGGTGAATTAATATCATTTTGTGTCTCATCTCACCCACCCACCAGTGTTCATCCCCATCCCAGCTGGGCTCACTTGTGCTGCTTAGCTCCCAGGGTGATGTTTGCAGGCAGTGTTGCCTGAATGTTTTTCCTCATAGACTTATCTGACACTGCATGACCAAGTCATAAACTGACCAAGTGATGCCATGCCCTACTCTTCCTTACCTTATATAAATGTGATTTTAATGGATCAAGGCATTTCTGGGCAAACCCAGCTCTAATGGATATTTTGATCTGAGACCCAATATGATGGCAAACCTTCATGGACAAGCAGAAATGTGTGTTTGGAGTCAGAGCTGCCATAATCAATTTAGTGAGTGACTTCTCATCATGGAATATCTCTGGTCATCAGTGCAGCCTCACAGATATGTTCATAGTGATGGTTTTGACTGGTGAAGCTGCTGCAGTTTGATGTGCCTTTGCCCATGCAATGACCTGTGTTTGAGAAGTGGAGAAGAGCAAATTGCAGGTGCTTCTGGGGTGACTTTTAGCATAAATGTGCATCAGAGAGATTTTGCCAAGGGGTCTGAGCTTGATTTAAGCCAGCAAGAGAGAGCCCAGTTGTCCTATTTGAAATCTTCACACTTAAATGGACATTTAAACTGTTGTGTTTAAAATGGACATTTCCAAACACATCACCACTGCAATGTCTGTTAATTTATTTTACTGAAAAGTACTGTTTGGCACTGATTTATACTGGGGAAAAGGGCTGGGGCAGGGATGAGGAGATGTGGAGTGAGCCTTTCTGCCATATCCCTGCAGAAGGACCTGGGCAGGTGTCTCTGAACCATGACCTCCAAAGATGACACCCCTGCAGTGTGCACTGAACCCCCAGGAGGAAAGGCAGCCACAGAAGGGATAGTGATGCCTACCTCATTCCCCTCCAAGCTCCATCTCTCCACCACTCTCCTCTTCTCCTTGACTGGTCAGTGAGTCAACTCTCCATAATCCTTTTTGGTTATTTCCTACCCCACAGCAACACGATGCCATGACTCCAGATCCCACCAGCAGCCTAATGGCCAGCAGGGAAATCCTGTCCATGGAGACAATGGGAGGGTGAAGGTTGCCCCATCTTTGCCTCTGATGCTGATGGCACCCCATCTCCTTGTCTTCCCTCTGTCCCCATCAGCAGTTCCAGGATGGTGTCACAGCTGGTGCCAGCAGGGTGAGGACACATGTATTGCATCAGGTGATGACAAGGTATTTCAGCAAAGTGCTTAGCATTGTGATTTCTCACTGCCTGCCTTGCCACCAAGGGCAGCTCTCTGCCTGGCATTGTTCTGCTCCCTAATCTTAGTCATGTGCTCTTTGGCACCCAGATTCACAGTTGTAACCACCCAGTGCTTTGATATTTATTCCCTGTCATTCAATCAGTTTAAGAAGGGGGCAGCTCCTTTTCTACTCAGCAGCATGGTGGCAAACAGGCTAGATACAAGGAACCAATCACAAAATCGCTGCTGTGAGGAAATGAGGATACAGAAAAAACCCAAACCCCCAAACCCAGAGAGTAACATATTTTATTGAATGAATGTGGAAATGTTCCTGACCCAATAAAGCCCTAGAAGGGTCCAGAGGCAGCTCCGCGGATGCCACCTGAGCGATGCTTGCATAGTCCACCCCATCCCTCACACCAGAAAACTTTTGCTGTCGTATCACAGGCCACGATAATCTCCTGTATCCTGTCTCTGTAACCCAGAAGCCTCCTCCCCCCCTTGTCTTTTCCATATTCCCTAAATTTGTTTGCAAAGGGACAGGAGAGGAGATAACGGCGGTGAGTTGAGCCGAGTGGGAACTGCTGACTGACAAAGTGTGTAGTGCAGTCCGGGTGCTTTCTGGCTCTCTAATTATCCTTTTCCTTCTTGACTCCAGTATCACATGTAGCCATGTGTAGAATCATAAAATAATTATGCAGTGTACAAGCTTTCTGGGAGCATGTACCACTGTTTTCCTAATTCTTTATCGCTCCCATTGATCGTGGCGTGTGTGCATTGATCCAAGTCGGCCATCTGGTTGGGGAAGATAAGCGTGCGAGTGTCTTTGCATTGCACTGTCACTCAGGGAGGGGGGTACATTTTGGCTGTAGGGAATTACAGGGGCAGGATTAGCCCTCTTCCTAGGAGTAAACTGAATTTTAAATGTAGTGTTGCAGCTGCATGGACCATGTTGCTAACTTCTGGGTTTGCCCATAGACTGGGTAGATTTTTCTCTTTTTCTTTTTTAATTATTAAGATGATGATTATGATTTCCTTCTCTTTCCTGCTCAGACTGTATTTGGAGATACAGATATAGCTTGCATTAAATGGAGGGGAGTGAAGGGAAAAGGAGGAATGCCCTTCTCTGCACACACCAGACTTGTGAGTGGCTGCTGGGTTACAGCATTTTGAAATGGCTAAACCAGCTTTTAAAGGCAGGGGAGAACCTACTGGATTGAATGCAGTTCACAGTAAGAATCACTGGTCAAAAAAAAAAATACAAGGGGAGAAAAAAGAATTAAAAAAATGAAGTTATTGGCCTATGACAGGAAATTAAAGAGTGGATATTAATCAGCTCTCTTAACTTTGGTTAATCAACACAAATAACCCTAACTGCACGTTATCGGCATGTGTGTGTTTCATAAGCAGCAACAAAACAATGGAGAATTTTGATTTATCTTTTTTAAAATAGAAATGTTGGTTGTTTTATTTCTTGCCTGCCAGCTTTCCCCCTAACAAAAGGCATATCCTACAATCTCTTGAACTTAGCTGTGTTATTTTCTGGAGCCGGCCGCGGTGCGTGCATGCGCGCGCGGGCTCCCATCCCCTGGTTGTCCTTTCCCTACGATGCGATGGTGGCCATTGTTGTCTCATATTCTGCAAATGTATGGAAGGTGCCTCAAAAGCCTTTCCTCCAAAATTGAACAATTCTGTCAAAAAAGATTAGTTCTATTTTGTCTGCTGCTTGCTGACTATTCATGAATGTAAAGAGAGAGGGCTTGGGTGTCATACTAAGTTGCTAAGGTGGCTGGCTTTCGGCTATTGACTTGAGGATACCAAACCAGAGCCTACAAAAGAGCAGCCAGAAGGAGAGGAGAGAACTGGTCTGCCATGTGTTTCAGCTATACCTTCTTTAGCTGCCCATTTATTTCTTTTGTTGCCACAACTTTTATTGTCATACAGTTGAAAAAAATGTTAGACACAGGCTTCAGGCTGCACCAAGCAGAAAAAAGGATTAGCATATCACTAGGATCATCTTACACTGAACCAAATTCTTTTCAGGATGTATAATTAGTGAATACAGTCTCCC
>VWZO01013364.1:262748-276484 GCA_013396975.1 Bucco capensis | reverse complement strand
ATTGGCCTTTGCAGCCAGCAGCGCTTGGAAAAAGCGCTTGGGAAGAGCGTGGATGGAGCCCTCCCCGGAGCTTCGTTTGCAAAGCCTGGCCATGATGACTCAATACACATCAAATATATATTTGGATATATAATTGGATATGTTTGTATATATATAGACACACATGAGGGATATCTACACGTATACACACATAAGGATGTATATGTTTGTATATATGTGTGTGTATATGCATATATATGAGAGGGAAAGCCTATTGTGGAGTTCAGGTGGTCATTCTTTTGTTTATTTATTTATTTTAGAGGAAACTCTTCCAAGACATTTTCGCATCTGTCAGAAAGAGGCAAATACAAAATACAATCAGAGGCTTTGATCTCAGTTTCATGGCTTGTTCCTTTCTAAAATTTTATTAGATCCCTTCTTTGATGCTTTCTTGTAGATCAAAAGGCTCTGTTGCTGCATAAACTCCACTTTGTTTCCAAGAGGTGTGTGTCTGCTTGGGATTTTGGGACTTGTAAGGACTCCTTTGTACCTTAGGACTAGGAAAAAGAGTTCTCAGTCCAGTAAACAGTGTCATTCATGGAGTGCTGCTGCCACACTCCCCTGGCAAAATACATCACTGAGGTCCTAGTAGTTCTAATAAAGGTGTCTGCTCTGTGCCAACCTCATAGTTCTCATCCTTTCCTTGTGCTTCCACTCTTATGGATCTAATTCATGTCTTGCCTCTCCATCTGTCCACATTAGCTTGAATGTGAAGTCAGGGAAAAGCTGGAATTGTAATTAAATGCTCCTATGAAGGGCTGCAAGGTGAGCTAGTGGCACCACATCAGGAGGTGGGACATGTCCTCTTGTGTGCCACCAGCCAACACAGCACCCACCAGCCATCTCTTCACATGGGTGTGAGTATCTGGCACCACATTACTGAGAGTTATACTGAAGGGTCTATGGGAAAACTAATTTCTGTTCTCACCTCTGCAGCTTGATACTGGCATCACCAGAGGTGTTCTCCATTTCCATCTGTAAAATGCCTCACAACCTTCTTGCCTCCCACATTTAATTAGCAGTTAGCAACAGTGTCACTGCAGCCATGATGGTCTAAAGAGATAAATGAAACAAGGTTGGCATGGAAGAATAACACCATTTAATAGAGTGACTGATGCCAGTGTTCATATTTAAACATCACCATGAAATACTGTAGCATTTAGTTTAACACATGATACCTCAAAGGGTAAAAATGTTGGCCACAAGCCTTATTACTTTAGTAAAGATATACACATATATTATTTTTGTTTCATTTCTCTTCCAACAAAACCCAGAATCTTGTCTGCTACAGAACTGATCTACTGCAGAAAACATACTTTGGTTTAAAACTTTGAACCAATCTATACCAAGGTTGGGGGAAAAGAATTTCCAAACTGCTGCCTAGATGTCACTATACTAAGATAATCTTGTGTTTTCATCTGCCCTTAATGGTAATGTCAGAGCTGAAGAAGTGAAATGTGGAAAGGTTGCACAGGATAGTGTACAGCTGGGTTTGGAATATCTCCAGAGACTCAACTACCTCCCTGGGCAGCCTGGTCCAGTGCTCTACCACCCTCAAAGTGAAAAAGTTCCTTTGCTTCTGGTTTCTCCAGTGCTTCCTGGAAAGAAAGCAGGAAATAATTTGGGTGGGAGATGATGGTGCAGCACCTTCTCCTTCCTTCCACCAAGGGAAGGACACAACAGCAGACTCTGCAACGTGTTGCTCTTCAGTTCTTTGCTTGATGCACACTCTACCTTAGCTTGGGAAAAGCACAGGGGAGGCAAACATTTTTGGCATGGCACTGGTGTTGGCATCATGAGTTTTTAGAGTTGTATCTTCCAAACAATTCCAGGTAAAAAGTTGTCCACATCCTCTTTTGGGTTGCAGCCTGTCCTGGTTTGAGTTAGAACAAGATATAGCATTCCATATACATCATATTCAGTAAAAAACTGTGGATCAGTCCCAAGGCTTGGGCCTTGGGATCTCTTACATAAGGCTTAAGACCTAAGCAAGGCAGGTGCATGGTTAGGTTATTTAGCACCTAATCAACAGCAAATACAAAAATGGAGAGGTTTGGGCCTCCATCCTTCATGAAGGTTGAGCACCTGAGCCATGTGGGGTGGTAGACTGGTAACTCTCCTGGTGAGGATCAGAAGCTCAGCTTTGCTGGTGCAGGACTCTTGTCGGTTCTGCCTTCCATCTCATTCCAGGGATTCCTGAATCCAGTTCCAGGCTCCAGTCCCTGAGTCTGATTCCTGTCTGCTGCTGAGTTCTTCTGCCAAAATATCAGTGGTAACATATATGTATATAACATAGGTATATATGTATATAACATCANTGAGTTCTTCTGCCAAAATATCAGTGGTAACAGTGATGTAGTTGCTAGCAAGGAGGGTTTGTGTTTGGTATTGGTTTTGTGTCTGTACATATATATACATATATATGTTACATACATATATGTATATAGCATAGGTACATATATATATATAACATTTTATTGTTATTACTTCCATTGAATTAGTATTTCCAATCCACAAGTCTGTCTCTCTGTTAATTCCCTTTTCCTTCCTGGAGTGGAGGAAAAGGGGATAATAGAGAATATCTGTCACTGGATTAGTGGTTGGCCCAGCCCTAGCCCTTGACACAGCCATTTGCCATTACTTTGGCTCTGCTTCTTTTCCCAGAGGAAGGGGCTAAATTTGGGTGCCAAGAGGCTTCCTTTGGCACTGCCTAGTAGAGCCTGTAACCTAGAATCACTGTGGGGTGAGTAGCCCCAGCATCCACACTCCAGCCCTGCCAGCTACATGCAGGCTTTATGTCTTTTATTTAGCAATTTATTTTATTTAGCAATTCCCAATTTTTTTTTTCCTCCTCCAGGACAATTTTTTCTCTTTTTGTCCATAACACTCTCAAGGAATAACCTGGGTGAAGGATTCCCTGAACAAAATGAAATCCAGGAATCTGCCCTACAGGGCCATAGAGCATCACCTTGTCCAATGTTTGGGACTGGTCTCCAAGACAGTGAATACAAATAAATAGCATGAACCCCTGGAATGACTCATTTGCCAGGAACACACCTGCATAACCCATCCCACAGCTGTAGGGCTGGAAAGGCAAATAAAACAGCTGTAACCCAAGCCTGGAGGGTGCTGGGGGATTCAGGGGTGGGAAGTTGGGCTTTCAAATGGCTGTAACCCAAGGAAGAAAATCATCAGCCTTCTATGCCTTTCAGAGCATTGGATGACAAAATGGTTTGTGGCTTAGCCATTGTTTAAAGGCCATTCCTCAAATTCCTTGTTTACTGTCAGCAGGGTGAGTTGTGGACTCTGTGACTTTAGCTGTTAATGGGCCTAAACACTTCTGCCAACAGATTAAGCTTTGCTGAAATGGTAAGAAAATTGGCCCAAACAGAGATAGGGAGGATTCTTGTTTAGCTCTTGTTTCATTTGCATGAGAATCATTGTCTGCAGACAATAGCACTTCCATATCACCCAAAGAACTGGCAATTGGGTGAAACTCATTTGGAGTCTCTGAAATGACAGAAATTGTTTGTTTGTTTGTTTCTGGAGAGAAAGAAAAATGCTCATTTTCAGCTGCAAGGATGAGTAGATCAGAAGTGAAATCCAAACCCCCAAATACCTCCAGCTGGTGATGGACTGGGAGCTACCAAGTTGGGATGATGCTGAAAGAAAACAAGAACATTAAGTCATAAGTGTGTTTAAAACAATTAGTGTCTGTGGAAGAGAGAAATAGGCAAAATTAGTGTGTTTGGGGAAGATGAAGAACAAGTTTCTCTAAAAAAAAAAAATCAAGGTATATCTTTGCTATGACCTAATTTCCCAGGTGATTGATAGCCTTGTGTAGCTTCCTTGTAAACACTGTCCTACCAGATGCTGCCATCACCTGAACTCCTCCCACGTTCAAGTGTTCAAGAGAGGGTTAATTTGATGCTCAGATGATGTATTGTTCTTCCCACATCCCTCTGGGTTGTTAAAAATAATAGCCTGGATCCTACAATTATTATTTGAATTATAGCAGCACCTGGAGTCATCAGCCAAGATTGCAGCCCCCTCAAAGGAGATACTGACCAAGAAAATGGCAAGGTGGTTCTCCAGTGAGCTCCCAACTCCTGTGGGCACAGCCAGCAGAGGAGAAGCATCATGGTGGTGGAGAGTGAAGGCACCAGNAGTAGGGGGGAGAATAATCTCTCTGGCTCTGCTGGCCATGCTCCTCTTAATGCATCCTAGGATGCCATTGGCCTCTTGGCCACAAGGGCACATTGCTGCCTCATGGGCATCCTCCTAGCCACCAGCACTCCGAGAGCTTTTTCCCCAGGGCTGTTTTCCACCAGATCTGTTCCTAGCCTTTACTGATCCATGGCGTTGTTCTTTCCCAGATGGAGTACCTTACACTTCCCCTTGTTAAATGTCATTAAGTTTCTCCCTGCCCATCTCTCTAGCCTGTCCAGGTCATGCTGGAACAGCTTGTGTGCTGCCCTAAACCCAGGCACATCTGTGACCCAGGTGAGTGTGTTTGGCCAGGGGTGACTGCCTGCTCAAGGCCAATGTCTACTGTATATTGGTGCAAGGAAGGATGAACCAGCTTGATACCTATTTTCTCTCTTCAAACACCATTCAACATTTCCTGGCTTCAGGAGATCCTGCTGTTTTCTGTATATATTTTTTTTTCCCTCTAGTCCTAATAGTTTTGGCCATGGCTGCTCTTATTGGCAGTTACCTGTGGCTGCTTGAAATGCCACCAGGATGTGAGGGGATGTTTACATTTCCCCAATTACATTGTCTTTTGAACGGTTCTAAACTTGACTTTGATGAAACATGCTAATAACAAGAGAGGTTCCTTTTTTTTTTTCTCTTCCATGAATGTCACTTGCCTGAGTTGAAAAGACATGCTCTTAATACTTGCTTTTCATCTAAATCAAGAAAGCAACACTAAGCAAAAAAGTATTTAACTGTAGCATATAGGATTGTAAAGATGGTAATCAGGGACACTGGTAATTGAAGCTTTTGGGGGAGAACCTTTCTTCTGAATCCTTCAGTCTGTTTAATAGGATAAAATTAGCTGGAGTGGCTCGGTGTTTGAAGAGGTTATGATATAATTGGAGCTGCCTCCTGGGTTTGCTGCTGGACAAGGCGATCAGGTGGAGACATGGGAGGGCATGGGAACCTCTGAAGTACAAGCCTCAGCTTCTGCCATACTAATTAGCCTAAATTAGCTATGCCAGTTTTCTGCTTGCTTTTGAATTTCCCTGATAATGCTTTTTATCAGGAGGGTGAGAAAAGGACTAGGAAAACGCGCACAAAGTTCACCACAGAATGGCAGAAGCAGGGGCAACTGCCAACCTAAGTCTCAGGCTTATTGCTGCAAGCTTCAAAAAAAAACAGGGGGGAGGAAGAAAAAGCTTGAATAGCATTAGGAAATAACAAATGGAGATCAAGTACAACCCCTAGGGATTTAGAAAGTACTATGGCTTGCGCTCTTGAACACGAAAGTTTACAAAGCATCTGGAAGAAATTGATTATCTTGAGGATTATATACATATTATTTTGAGGCCAACCCCTTCCCCCCAAAACCCAGCTCTGCTCTCAAGGGTTTAACCCAAGGTGAAGGAGGCAGAACCAACTCAGGCATCTCAGTCTGTGCTCCATCATCCACAAGGCCAAAGAGAAGCTATTTGTGTTTTGATAGCTGCTGCCATATTTTAATTTTCACCTCCGACCCCAATTAATCAACTTTAGCCATGCAAAGAGATTTGCAGCACATTCAGTGTAGCTTGCACAAATCTATTTTAATTGAAGATGTGTGGTGGGGGGGGAGAAAATAAGGAGGAGGTTTTGGTTTTCTTTCCATCCTGTAAGGGATGGCTTCTGTTGCCAGTGGATGAAGCAAGTCAGGAGAGGACTTAGACTTTCAAAGGCATCTTAGGATACTTTTTCACAACTCCATCCCTGGAGAAGACTTGAGACTATGGAGAGACACAGATTTTTCCTTCCCAAGTAGCACCAGCCTTGGTTTGGAGACAGCTATTCAGACACAGAATTGTCCATGCCTCTAATTGCACATGCAGATATCAGACACTGCAGGAACAAGCCTTACACCAGCAATTTGCTCTGCTAACTTCCACCAGGGTCCACTGGCTCCAGGAGGCATCCAGTTGCTAGATGAAAGGGTGGAATGAAGTCTCAGAAGATCTGCTGGACAAGCTCAGAGAATGTCATTGTTCAGGAGCTCTCAAGCAGGAGTTTTCTCATGTGTCCCACCAGCCCTTCTTCCACACAATGCCCGCTGTCCCAAAGATGTGAAATCAGGAGAGGATCTCAACCTCATTCAGAGTTTGCAAGACTCAGCCAACCATTGGCTTGGTCATGGTTATCCCTCATGTCTCCTGGATCTCATCACAGATTGTTACATAGACTTGCATCAACTCCATGCTTACAGCCAGGATGGGGAGGGTGATAGGGTAGTGAGCTACTCTGAGGGATCATGATGGGTACAAATAACTGATGCTCCAGAGGACACTTTCTAGTAAAACTAGACTTGTTTAGATACATTCTGTGTCTCTGCAGAAGGAAACCAACCTGAGAACTTTGCACTGTCAGCTTTTCATGGAAAATCAATAGGGATATCAGGGTTTAAAAACTCTACTAAGCCATTTTATTGTATTTTATTTTATTCTTTCTGGAGAGCTAACTGGCTGAGCTCATACTTCTAGCAACTGCTTGAGAAGGAATTTGGAAGGGACTAGGAAAACAGTTTTGCTTCACAGCCTCCTTTGTCCCCACGTACAGAATTGCTCTTGGGGTTCTCTGTGAAAAGTTCAGATTCTGACTTTTATGGCAATGAATCATTCAGGGAAAGAGATCAAGTCTTGACTCCTCCTCTTCAGAATTCCACACTCTTACAACACTTGTCCTGGCTTTTTATCAGGTGAAAACACCTGAGTCCTGTAAGCCCTTCAGCTCTGGCACACACACTTTGTATATGCACTTAAGTGTTGCAACAGCTTCATCTCCCATCCCTGTGGGCCCCAAGGCACAATGTTGGATATTACCTGTTCAGCTACTCCATGTGCTGTACTATGGGCTGGAGCCTGCAAATGCTTCTTCACAAGAACAGCATGGCTCTTCTGACCAAGTCTTCTTGATGCAGAGGTGGATTTGTATCAGTCCACTCAGCCTCTTTACATTCATCTTCTCTTCTGACCACAGAATAAACACAGTGAAATTGGTTTTAAAATCACTTCAGTCCAAAATCTGGATTATTAAGCTTGCTGCTCTAAACTCTGCAAGGGAAGTATTCTCTTCTTGAGAAGTATTATGCCTAGATTAAAGCTTTGAGAGTTGAGAAGAATCATTTTAATTAGAGAAAGGAGAACCAGGAACTCTTCTGGGTTTTTTTTTTCTGTCAGACTTCCCTCTTTGGAGCATTATCCTTCTTTGACAGAAATATTTAACTGGTAGGAACCATGAGGCAAACTCCTGAATGACAGCTGAAGAAGGGACTTCAAGCTGTTGTCCTTGAAAGCAGTGATGAGTTTCCCCTTGACTTCACAGGGCACAGTATCTAGCATAGCCCAACTCCATACGATTTCATTCTGCAGCCAGCTGCAATTCCTCTTCAGAGAAGACAAACTGTTCCCCAGAGGAGATGTGCAGCGTGGAAAAAACCTTGTACAGATTAAAGGCTGGATCAAAACCCCATCAGAGCCAATGTGAAGCCTGCCAGTGGTCCCAGTGAAGTTGGATTCAATGAGCAGTGACTAAATTGACCACATCAGTGTCTGCTGCAAACCTAAGGAAAATGTGGTTGACGACAACTCAGGCCTGACCCAGCCTTGCACCTACTTGAGCACAGGAGGCTTTTGCTCAGTCCCTGGCACAAAAGGTTTTAACCCTTCAGGCCTTCTTTGGTCTTACTTTTGTACCCAGGAGAGACAAAATCTGCCAAGCATGAACCAGCTTTTCTGAGAGCTCCCCTTGTCAGAGCCTCCAGCTCCTGTGACAATAGAGAACCACTTCTCTTGTGCTTCTCGCTTATCCTTGCAATGACTTGTGCAAGACAGATCCCTGGACCCAAAAATCACTCCACAGACCTGGCAAATAGGTCACCTGCCTGATCTGCAAGCTGTCTACCTTTGCCTGGGATGTTCCAGGAGCATGGTGATGTGATGTCAGTATTTTCAGGAGAAAAAAGAAAAAGGAAAAGAAAGTCAGGGCATTTCTGGCTAAAGATACAAGCACTCCTTGGTAAGGAGTGTTTGACCATGTCCTCAAGGTTAGACCATAGCTGCAGAAGGGCAGGAGAGGTTGGGGTCTTTTTGACAAGCACAGCAGCTTCCCCTCCTCCTGGCAACATGACCATAGAATGATAGAATCATAGAACAGTTCCAGCTGGAAGAGACCTTGAAGATCATGAGTCCAGCCTTTGCCCTAGCCCTAGCAACTTGCTAAATGATGCCTCCCAATGCAACATCCACCTGGCTCTTAAACACCTCCAGGGATGGGCACTCAACCACCTCCCTGGGCAGCCTGGGCCAATGGCTCACAACCCTGAAAAGGAAAGAAATTCCTCCGAATGTCTAGCCTAAACTTCCATCCTTTTCCCCTCATCCTATCACTCTCCACAAGGGAGAACAGACCAATCCCTGCCTCTCTACAACCTGCCTTCAGGTAGTTCTAGAGAGCCAGGAGGTCTCCCCTCAACCTTCTCTTTTCCAGGCTAAACAGGCCCAGATCCCTCAGTCTTTCCTCCTCAGGCTTGGGAGCCTCTGTCCCCTCTCCAGCACCTCCATGTCCCTTTTGTAGTGAGGGCCCCAAAACTGGATGCAGTACTTGAGGTGAGGCCAGAGGAGATGCTCCAGATGCCATCCCCCTCATAACAACCCACAAGGCAAAGCCATATGAAGCTGGTTTCCATCTTCCACAAGGAGTTTGATGGGTCATGCCTCCTTTCACTCAGTGTCATTGCACCCAAGACCTTTGAGAGGCAGAGCTGGGGCCTGACCCTGCTGCACAGGTTTCCAGTGTGCTGAACCTGCTAGGTGGGAGGTGGGGAAATCTGCTTAAAGCAATTCCCTCAAGTCTCTGAGGAGAAGAAAACCACAGCAGTCCCAATGTATGTGTGGCATCCAAGAAGCTTTCAGCTTGGCATAGCATGAGGGAGAGCTAAGACAGCACCATCAATGAGAGTCTCTCTTTGGCTCCATCAAGCAATACAGCAAACAAGTTACATCTCTTAGAAGAGGGAAAGAAAATCTATTTTAGAGCTCTCACTTTTTCTGTGTGGGTGCTTATCTCTGGTCACTGCTGTTCACCATGTAGAGAAGTCTCTGTGGCATGCATTTCTAAGAGGGCAAACTGTCTAAAATTAGCTGTTGGTTTAAAAGAAGAGACTGTGCAGTTCTCCAGGGAGGGACATTCATCTTCCAAAGGAAACTGTCAAGGATTGCTCAGGATTACTCTCCAGCTGTTCAAAACTGCTGCATCCTTTTAAATTATAATGTCAACATGTCTCAAATAATATGGAATGACAATGTCTAATTTCTATCCTATGAGGAATGAAAAGGAAGGAAAATTGCTAGCATACTAAATACATACCAGATTTAAGAGACCAGGTAACCTTCCTAGGTGGCCAGAGGAGAATAATTAGTCAAAACACTAATGGACATGTAATTTTCTAGCTAGCCTCTGAAATCTAGAGGCTTTAAATTACGAATTTCAGTCTGATGCTCTCCAGAATACGTTGTGTTATCTCCAGGGCCAAGGGCTGTAACTACTTCTCTACTGATTGGATTCTTTATGTTGAATAGTTGGGATTTATTTTCCCAAAGATATTTGTTACCAGTATTGCTGGAATTTCAATGTCAACCTACATGGGTAGGTAAGAGGCCAGACCAACATCACAGTTATTGCTGACTTTAACACCCATGAGCAACCCACATCAAGCTTATCCCAAAAAGAAACATGATTGAAATAAGCAGCCTGACCACATGGGCATACAAATGGAAGCCATGAGAGTATAGCAGTTGAAGGGCAACTAGCACCATGTACACTCATATTGCATCTCAGTGTTAAAGTAGATCATGAAGAGCAGGGAGATTTTTAACATCATGGTTTTTACCTGTTATTTGAGGTAATTGTAGCTCAGAGGAGTGAAGCAAACAGCAGCTGTTGGAGTGGGTCCAAAGGAGGCCACAAAAATGGCCTGAGGGCTGGAGCCCCTCTGCTGTCAGGACAGGCTCAGAGAGTTGAAGTTGTTCAGCCTGGAGAAGAGAAGGCTCCAAGGAGACCTTCTTGCAGCCTTTCAGTACTTAAAGGGCCTGTAAGAAAGACAGGGAAGGACCTTTTAGCAGAGCTTGTTGTAAGAGGACAAGGGGTGATGGTTTTAAACTAAAAGATGGAGATTTAGACTAGACATAAGAAAGACATTGTTCACACTGAGGGTGGTGAGACACTGGCCCACGTTGCCCAGAGAGGTGGTAGATGCCCCATCCCTGAAACAATTGCAGGTCAGGTTATTTAGGACTCTGAGCAACCTGCTCTAGTTGAAGGTGTCCCTGCTGACTGCAGGGGATTGCACTAGATGACCCTTAAATTTTCTTTCCAACCCAACCCATTCTGTGACTCTGTGATGCTACTTTGGGTTATGAGGTAGCAGTGAGTTTCTGGGACTCAGCTGATGAACAGTAGCTCATGGAGTTGTGGTAATGTGATTTCTTCAATCAGATGCCTACATCCAGAGCTTAAATATTCTATTAAGCTCTCAGGGTGGCTGCCCATAAAATATAAGCAATGCAATATGAGCAAGGAGTGTCCCAAGGTATACATTTTAATGCTTAGATTCCATGCAGCGCTGTATATTTTTCATGTTAACATAAAGAAGTAAATGAAACAGAAAGAATCTGCCATGTTTTACATTCCCTTGCAGCAGGAAGCTATTTTGATAAAACCTAGAAATGATCCATATTGATACTAAGCATGTTTTTTTGGTAAACTTCATTTGAATTTAGAAAGTCTCTAAATGATAATTGAATCACAAGTCTGGATTAGGATTCTAGCAGCAACACTTGACTTGGTCAAAATCACTGTTATGAAGAGATGCAATTTTTACACAGTACTTCACATTGATTAAGTAATGTGTGAAAATGGAAAAAAAAAAGTATTTGAATCTTAATCATAGTAATTTGCATGAAATAAAAGTCTCTGTCAAGGGAATGCACATTATAATAACTCCTGGGTGTTTTGGTTGCATCAGTGAGCAAAGAAGATGTGTGGGGGGTTTTTTTTGTCCTGATATACAAGAATTTCGTCTATTCTTCATGTACTTTTGATTGTATGAGAATATAGAAATATGGCATTGTGGTTAGTGAGACAAACAGGTATTTGAAGAGAAGCCAGACTTCACAGATGATTGACAATGTATATACCTGAATTAAGTACAGAAATACAAACCAGTGTGTTGTAAACATGGGAACTCAGTTTGTAGCTAATTAAGGCTTATTTGGGTTTGACCTGCATCAAACAATAGCACTAAATCAGGAAAGCAGATGCATTTTGGAAGCTACTGAACTGAAGAACCTTATCTGGAGCCCAGTGGAGTCAGCAGAGACTTTCTCACTGACTTCAGTCAATCAAGCCTTAGAAATATTTGTGTTTATTTACACAAACTAGTCTGAAATAGAAAGGGGCTTTAGCTGTAGCCCCTGCTCCACTGCATGCACCTGTCAATGCTGCTAAACACCCCGGTGATGGTATCACAGTTATCTGTCACCAAAGCAGACCTGGGAGCTCAGGCACTTTTCTCTGGGCCAGTGTGACCATTGTGCACTCTGGTTTCTTTTGAAGAGTTGCTATTTCAAAAATCAATGGGCATCAGCTGCTAATTACAGAAAATCTATGTCTTCTCCCTTCAGCAGGTTTTGTATTTTTCCCACTTGCTGTGCTACCTCTGCTGGGGATTGGCAGTGTGGCTCTGTAGCAGGAAGTCATGGCCAGTCCCCAGTCCTCTTTCACACTCCTTCCAGCTTTCTCCAGGCTAGGCTTTGCCACGTGAAGATTGTGGCAAATGGTCAGACAGAATCACAGAATGGTTAAGGTTGGAAGGGACCACCAGAGATCATCTAGTCCAACCTCTCTGATCTAGCAGGATCACCCAGAGATATTCATTACTCAGGATTGTGTCCAGATGGTTACTGAGTATCTCCAGAGAAGGAGATTCTACAACATCTTTGGGCAGTCTGTTCCAGTGCACAGTCACCCTTGCAGGAAAGAAGTTCTTCCTCATGTTTGGGTGGAATTTCCTGTGTTCAAGGTTGTGCCCGTTGCCTCATGTCCTGGTGCTTGGCACCATCAAGAAGAACCTGGCTCCATCCTCTTGACACCTTGCCTTCAGATACTTATTTACCTTGCTAAAGTCCCCTCTCAGACTACTCCAGACTAAAGAAGCCCAGCTCCCTCAGCCTTTCTTTGTAAGGGAGATGCTCCAACCCCCAAACATCTTTATAGCCCTATGGTGTTTACTGTACCACACCTGGATCCCCTCTATTGATCTTGAGATTAATTTGATGTGGCACTCTCTGAGAATGTAAGAAAACAGAGGCAAGTTTTCTTCAGTTATTTAAAACCTTTCTTAGGTGGAAGCTCATTTATCCCAGAAATGTGATTTTTATGAGTGGAAGGCATCTGTTCTGAATGAACATCTGGGAGCTGTGTTTTCATCTTCCAGTGATCATGAGGAAGGACAGGAACCCCTAGACCTTTGTGAACTATCAGAATAACTGATGATTTTACCTTCCTTAGAGCTTAGCAATTGTTCCAAATGCTCCTGCACACGGAACTGACTTTTCTAGGCACAAATTTTTGCCATTCCCTCTTTCTTTTCAGCAAGCTGTGCACAGATCCAAAGACCCCTTTGGAGGAAAGTCCTTTTTTTGAGGCAGGCTGTATGAAATCCATTGAGACCTGCAGAAGGTGCTGTAATATCACAGCATTGTATCAGGAGGGATATTCCATTATCCCCAGCCACAGAATCATTTGGATAATTGCTTCTTGCAGGGGATCGAAGCAGGTGTAGGGGGGGAAAAAGTGGTGAACAACTAAGCTTAAAGGAAACATAGGCTGAAGTTTATCTCCTGGTGCTGAAGCTATCAGTAAAACTAGGCTCAGGAGGGGGGTTTGTTTGGGATTTATTCTGGGGAGGAGGGAAAGGCCCTGCTGTCTTCAGAGTGAGATGAGATCAAGTTCTGCTTGCAATATTTTGTAAGTGTTATAGCAGCAGAGCAGGAGATCAAAATAAAGGACTGGATGGGCGTGCACTTAGAAGAGTTGGCATTCCTACAACAAGCCTGTAGGTTGATAAGGATTTTCTTTATTCTTTTCAAAAATAACCTTTCCTGTGAAATGCAAGCTGAAGAACATTATCAGTTACAAAGAGAACTCACATGAAAGGCTCCATTACAATAATAAAGAGAGGAGATTCGGAGATGAGAGCAGCAGCAAAGGTACTTGGTGACTCCTTGGCTTGAGCTGCTCCTTCTCCACACAACAGATGTTTGCAAACATTGTTTTTTTGCAAAATCCTATCTAAAGGGGAAAGTTAGCACACACAATGGGTGATGCTGGGGTTCCATCTTGCTTTCCCCAGGGAATATCCAATGCATGAGGACGAAGGAGGAATTTCTTCACTGAAAGGGTTGTTAGGT
>VWZO01013364.1:206131-262408 GCA_013396975.1 Bucco capensis | reverse complement strand
TCTTGTTGAAGCTCCTGAGGTTCCCCTGGGCTCACCTCTCCAGCTTGTCCAGGTCCTTCTGGATGACATCCTGCCCCTCCAACTTATCCCCAACACCCCATAGCTTGGTGTCATCTGCACACTTGCTGATGGTGCATTCAATGCTGATGTCCATATTGTTTATAAAAATGAGTGGGAGATGTTATAATAATGGGACCGTTTCCATTGAGGAGCTATGGGGAATGGGAATATGCCTTCCTATGTTTCTCCCCAAATGCAGAACCTGCCCCATCTTGGATGATATTAACAGGGTGACCACAGAGCTCTTGCCACATCCCTAGCTCTGCAAACACAGCCCTGGCATTTTTCTGAAGGGAAGTCAAACCTACTGCTCTCAGAAAATATCCTACAGAAAAGGGAAGAAGGAATTCATAAGAAATAATCCTATTAATTAATGCCCAAATCCTGGTCCCTGTGCACAGCTGGTGGAAACACTGCGCGTGGGAGGCAGGGGAAGGGGCGGGAAAAGGTGTGGGAAGGGGCGGGAAGGGAAGGTGCAGGAAGGGATGGTGCAGGAAAGTGCGGGAAGGGAAGGTGCAGGAAGGGATGGTGCAGGAAAGTGCGGGAAGGGAAGGTGCAGGAAGGGATGGTGCAGGAAAGTGCGGGAAGGGAAGGTGCAGGAAGGGATGGTGCAGGAAAGTGCGGGAAGGGAAGGTGCAGGAAGGGATGGTGCAGGAAAGTGCGGGAAGGGAAGGTGCAGGAAGGGATGGTGCAGGAAAGTGCGGGAAGGGAAGGGAAATCTCCCCTTCCTTGTCTGGAGCAGCATTCCTACTTCCTAGGATGCCAACTCTGCTCTGCCTGGCATATTCCTGGCAGTCATCACCAAGTGCCACCCAGCACAGAGCTTCGTGGCTTATCCTGGGTTATCCCTGGAGGAACATGGCCAGGAGCACAAAAGAAGTTACAACAGAATGAATTTTTCTCTTCCCAAGGCAGTGGTGAACATATTTTGGGTGTCCTTACAGAGAGTGGACATACCTATGAGGAACAATGCTTGCCCATGCCATAAAAGCCAGCAAACATGGAAAGGGCCAGGTGATATTTGGCTTCTCCACATATATTTAGGAGGGCTGCAGTTTACTTTCATAGGAGCCATCTTTCTTTAGATACTCCCATCTTCTGTTCTTATTAATCCACAGATTCCTCCCTTGGCTAAACCAGGAATCTGAGGCAGTTCCCTGGAGAGCTGCTTGAGTCTTGGATCCTCAAGTGAATTCAAGCTGTAGCATGCCACAAGGGCAGTGTTATCCCTACAGAGTTTTTAGCAGCATGCCTTCTAACCCTGTGTAAGCAGCTCTGGTTTTAAGTGATGCAGCTAGTGGTATTAAGATATTCTGCACCATCATTAGCTCTCTTTACTGAGCCTTTAGATGTGTGAATCACTGCAAACATCTGGAATGAACAGGTGGAATTCAACTGCACTCACTGTACATTTCTATTTTAATGGTGTTTGGCTTCTCTTTTAATTGAGCACCAACTCTTCCTAGAGACCCAAATGTTACTACAGGCATATATTAATTTAATTTAATTGGCAATGAGTTAAAAATTATTATTTCAGAGGAATTTTTGATGTTAGCTAATGAGGCATGATATTCCATACATATTCCTGCCATTTCAGCCTGCTTCCATGAGGATGCACAGGCTCTGCAGCTGTGTCCTCTGTCTGGCAGGCTGCCCTAGAAACTTCTGACCTTGTTGGTGAGCAGGCTATGGTCAGGCTGGGGTGGAGCATGGGGACAATGGCGTGGTGGGGGATAAAAAACTACTCACAGGGTGTGCCTGCTGCTAAGCTGGGATACAACCCAAGCACCTCATGTCAGTGCTTGGGTTGCAAAATCAGCCACATCTGGTTGGCAAACCAGGCTCTGGGCATAGGGATCTCATCTGAGTGGCCAAAACCAGCAGGACTGACCTGATCTGAGGTCTCTGAGGAGACCTTCTTATAGCCTTCCAGTATCTTCAGGGGGCTACAAGAGGGCTGGGGAAGGACTTTTTAGGATGTCAGGCAGCAGTAGGACTAGGTGGAATGGACACAAGCTTAAGGACAGGAGATTTAGGTTGGATATTAGGAGGAAGTTCTTCACCATGAGGGTGGTGGGACACTGGAACAATTTGCCCAGAGAGGTGGTTGCAGCCCCATCCCTGGAATTTTTTAAGGCCAGGCTGGCTGGGGCTGGGAGCAAGCTGCTCTAGAGAGGGGTGTCCCTGCCCATGGCAGGGGGGTTGGAACTAGATGATACACCTGGGTCAGAACAACCCCGCTATCAATACAGGCTAGNCTAGTTGGGGAGTTCCCTGGCCATGCAGGAGGGGTTGGACTAGATGAGCTCCAGAGGTCCCTTCCAACCCAAACCATTCTAGGATTCTATGATCTTTAAGGTCCCTTCCAACCATGACAATTCTATGATTCTATTCTACTCCACAACAGGATTTTCAGGTGTGAGGGTACCTCTGCTTCTGTAACTCTTTCACCTGGTGTAAACTGTTGACCCTTTGACCTTGAATAGTGCATTCAATTTTGGGTCCCTCACAAGAAGGACATTGAGGTACTGGAGTGTGTCCAGAGAAGGGCAACAAAGCTGCTGAAGGGTTTAGGACACAGGCCTTGTGAGGAGCAGCTGAGGGAACAGGGATTGCTTAGCATGATAAAAAGGAGGCTCAGGGGAGATCTTCTTGCTCTCTATAAGCCTTTGGCACAGGCTGCCCAGGGAAGTGGAGGAATCAATGTCCCTTTAAGTGTTCAAAACACATGTAGATATGGCACTTGATGACATGGTTTAGTGCCATGGTGATGTTGGGTTGAAAACAAAGTGATTTTATGATTCTATGAGTCTAACTTGCTCAAGTCATTTTTTTACAGCGGTGGTCTTCATCGTTGGATCTTACTCAGCTTCTCCTTGACTTCTACAGCCTCAAGCATCTCTCATATGTAGTAAATATTGAATTACATATACAAAACAAATGTCAATTCTAGTCTGGGTTGGGAAAGCCCTACCTCCAAGGCAGTAGTTTAGTGATCAGCATGCTCAGCTGCTTGGGGAGACCCAGATTTGTGTCTTTCTGCTGCCTGAACCAAGCTGGGTGTTTGAGCCTGACTCTTCCTTAGCTGTAACCACAAGGTATTCCCATTCCATAAGCAACTTCTGAAGGTCTCAGTTCCTCTCTGGAGCAAAACAATAAAACCATTACATTCACAAAATGTTATTAAACAAACAACAACAAAAAAAGGAAGAAAAGTCTGGCTCCTGACCTCACTATACTGAATATTGTACATAGAGTGTCAAAGAGCTTGAGGTTGAACTAATTTCTCTAACTTTGGCTGCCAGGCTTAGCCTAACGGGCTGGGGCCAGGCTGTAGGTCCCTCTTTTCCCACGCCACATTCCCACCTCCAGCATCCACACCTGCTCCCACACACATTGCTCCTTCCCAAGCAACTTGGCTAGGGTGGTATTTTTGTATTTGCAGACACACACAAAAAAAAAGGTGGGTAATTACCAGACCACACCTCTACACACAACTTCTCATGCCTCTAGAGTTTCCAAAACTCTGAGTATCAGGTTCCCAAAATCACTGCTGCCCAGGAGGGAGCTGTTGCACAGGCTGCAGGGTTTTCCTCCCTAAGCAGTGGGCTTGGGATGCTCTATACTCTACTTTTGGACTATCATGTTATTCATATTTCTTTGGGGTTGTTTTTATTTCACCTTCCAGACTCTGTTGTGATTTAAAACATATCTTTATATCTAGGAGTATTAACTGTGGTGCTTTTGGCCTGTTTTTTCAGTGAAATGGGCCAGGGCTTGCTTGCTTGCTTGCTTCCTTCCTTCCACACCTTCCTTGTCCTAGCAGTTGGTATCTGGTTTTTCCTCTCTCTGAATCCAGCAGTGCTGCTGCTCCAAGACTCAGCTGGTTGAAGATGTATAGACAGTAAACATTTATATTCAGCATGTCTAACATCAGCTGGGACTTCAACCCACGACGTTGTGATGCATAGAGATAGATATTTAAGTCACATCAAAGCTATTTGCTAATTGCAGACACTTCATTCTTGTTTAAGGTTTCATGTGCAAGATTAGTTGGTTGATTTAATTGGTTCAGCAAAACTTATGTTTTAAGGCAAAACATTAGTTAAGACAGAATGTATTCCCTTATGGAAAACTGCATCAGAAGTCAGTTTATGCTCTGTAATGCTGCATTTAATTCTGTAGTCAGTCTACCTACAGAAGTGAATAGAAAACTACATTTTCCTGTTGGAAATTCTGCCATTTAATAGGAATTCAGCAAAGTTTTAAATCTTGTAGGGCTGTTACAGACACAAAAAGCATAAAGTAAGGTTCTAATTGTCTTCTACAAGCTGTTTTAATTGTATTTGTAGTATATGAATGCATTTGCAATAGAAATAGGTACAGAAAGGAATAAAAAGGGATGCCAGGGTAAAACGCATATAATTCTTATCTATACATGCCCAAGCCTGCATGTCTACATGAATATATTGAATTTCTGTGTATCTCTTCATATAAGTGTTTATATGACACATGTATAATGTAAACATTTACACAATGAATCTTCCTATAAGTATGTTTTCACCTATATTCCTACATTTCTGTTCCCACACAACCTAAAAATTGCCAGTGCAATACAGACTGCACAAGAGGTTAGTTCAGACACCTCTCAGTAACTCAGTATTTCACCAGAAAACACCCCAAATTGTTGCCAGCATCACTGCCCAACATACCTCCAGCAAGGAGCCAAATTTCAGATCCTGGAACCACATGAGAGAGGATGAACAATTTGATCCTAATATTGGAGTCAACCATGAGCACTGAACCCCACAATGCCCTAGAATGTTTGGGAAGCTCCATGATAAATTTTATCCTGAAAAGCTTCAAGTGGTTTTCAACTCCTTTTGCTGCTAAAGGAGCATTTTTTGGAAGCAGCAAACCCTCTGTATGTTTGCATGTCTGAATATGGATATTAAAATATCGAGCACATGGACCACCAAAAGTTTGTTTAGCTTGAATTTGTTTTGCTTGGAATTTAGTCTCTTGATATTTGGCTGATGTCTTTGTACTGGCTTTTATCTTAATTGCTTTTTAAACTATAATTATGGTGCCACATCCACATGGCTGTAACACCACTGTAGTTTAAGTTGAGTGTGTGTCTATTATAACTTCTATTTTTAAGTGTTTGCCTTTTTTTTTTTGCCTTTTTAATTCAGACATAACATTTACATACTGCAGCCATGAAACTTAGCAAACAAATCCTAAGTGAGGGAGAAAAGCCTTTTTTGCAATATTTGAGAAAATGAAATTGTTTGCTGGATATTAAATTTGAGGCCAAAAAAAAATTAAATAATTAATTAAATCAGTTCTCTCCAATTATAGAGGAGGGAATATTCTCCAGTTAAACATCCAGCTGGAATTTTGCCTGCCATTACCCCATAATGCTCACATATATAAGCATTTTAATGTGTATATACCAAAGCCATATTGACATTGCAGACTATCATCACTCCTTAAGGAAATGTCATGGGTTTTCCTTCCTGTGAATTCATAATTCTCTCAGCCAGTTGCTTTTAATAAGGTGCCACTCAGTTATTCACTTTTAAACCTAAATACCCATCTGAAGGCTAACCCACACCAATCCATTTGGCCAGTAACACAGCCCAGATTTTAAAGAGTCCACCTAGGGCTTGGTAGCACAGTGTCCTACCAACCCTAATCCCCCTCCCTGCAGATGCACTTCTTCTTTTTCTCTCCTGTGGGACTAGCATGTGGGAAGGAAGGAAAATGCAAGCCCCTGTTTCATAGCATCCCTTTCTCCACGCAAACATAGGCAAATAACATTAGGACTGTGACCGGCGTGGATGAAAGAGGGAGGCAGCTCCTTTCACCTGCCCACTTCATCCTCTGTCATTAATCCTTCTGGTGTATATGCCATAGGATTTCTGCAGAGATCTGGGGGTAAACTGAAATTTAGCCATCTAAAGGGCTCGAGGGGGGGTTGCTTTCTTACCACCTTACCATGTGAGGATAATGTTATATTATGCAAAACACTGTGCAGCATCAGACCTGCTGTTGAGTAGATCCTTTACATACAAGCACATTTAATATTGCATTTCCATGGGTGAGAGTTGTACTCCTGCCATAACTGTACTGAAAAAAAAAAAGGGGGGGGGAGATCTGCTGGGCTTATGGCCTCTTAGATCAGTTCTGAGCAAACAAAAGCTCTTCATATTTTTAGTCTTCTCACTGGACTAATTTAAGATCACTCTACGAGGTCCAAAAAGTACAGACCAGCTCTCCAGTAAAGCGTTTGGTGTTTTTTTTTTTGCTTAAACCATATGGAAAAGGAACATCAATAAATATTGCAGCATACAGAAGTGAATGGGGAAAAACTCTTGCCTGTTCAGAGTGAGATGAGAACAGATCTGTCACAGCTTCGTTTTCCTTCCCTCAGAAAATTCCTCTGAACAGATATTTACTCCCCTAGCCATTATTTTCTGTGTAAAGAATATGACTTCCTTGAAAGGGAAAAGGTGCCTTTCTTGGAAACACTACCCTCAGTGAAGAATCCCCCATCACAGGAGACTCTTTGCCCAGTTCCTCACGCTGCTGAAACGGCAGATGATGAAGATCCTGAAACCTTCCCAACATTCTACATCTCCAGAACGGGCAGAGCTGTCTCTCCATAACTCTCTCCCCAGCCATTTCCAGTCCCACCACCACCCAGCACCTCCTTTGTGCTCCATTCAAGGGTTGGGTTTTTTTTCTGTAGTGAGACAATCTTTCCCCCCCCCCTTTTTTTTTTTTTCCCTTTTTTCTTTTTTTGTCTTGTGTCTGCATCAAAGTTAGGACTTTGTTAGGGATTCTTGCTATGGGCATCTGTTCCCTCTTTTTCTCAGGGGCTGAGGAGGAGGCTGCTGTATGGCTGCAAAAGGCTCTCATTCAGCCTGCAATTGCTTCTCTTTGCTTTCCTGTCACACTGTCAACCTCAATCAGAAGGCAATGAAAGTGATACAGAAGCAAAGCTTTGCTGCCTCCTCCTAGAACAAAGAGCGTCCCATAGCCTAGTACAGATTTCACATCCAATTTAACTCTTTGGAAAAGGATTTCAGGAAATACATAGTCAAGAGTTGAAAAAATGGAGTTGGGTCTACTATAAAGGCTAAAAGTATTATCCTGGCTTAGATAAGCTACAAAGATAGGTTGATACTATTTTCTAGCATAAACCACATTAGCTGGCATTACACATTGAGCTTTCTTTACTCGTTAAGTTGCAAGGAGATTTGAGAGGAATTTAGCAGCTACATAAAATGACTCTTTCATGATTCTAGCTTTAACAGTCATTTTAGTTGTACAAGGTGCATGAATAGCAAGGACCTAAATCATGTTGTTTAACAAATCTGGTATTAGAGGGTTAGTCTCAGTTTACTTATTAAGAATTTAGTTGAGTAAAGGATTTTAGGACTCAGTTCTTTGTGTGGATGACAATGAAACAGGCCAGGACTTGTATTTTTGGGGACCTAAATCAGCTACACGTGTTTGAACTGTGCTTTTGGGCCTGGAATTGCTCTTTTGCACGGCAAATATTTTTCTCTTTGGATTCACACTAAAAATAAAACTCATTGGAGCAGGTTGTAGAGGAAGGAGCTATTTCACTGGGTTATCTGGAGGCAATATATCTCCAATTTACAACAAGCTTAAAGTCCATCTACTCCCTGTTGCCTGTAAACGCAGAGCCTCCTGCACAATGGTAAACTTTATTTTATTTTACACTGTTCCTACTGGAGGGGAGGAAAAATATATTTATTTTTTTTTAATTGGTATTTCAATGCATTTTTTTATCATTAAAAGCAGTATTCCTCTGCAGAGGCAAGGTGCACTTTAAACACTGATATTACCACTTTCTCCAAGGCTGTCTTTCTAACAGACAACCTTGATCAGTGTGTCTTAGCATAATAACACTGCTGCTAATAACACAGTCCAGAGCAACTTTTAATGAACTCAGGCTGAACAAAAATAAAAAAGAAATAGACCCACAGCCCACTTTCCCAGCTAATGAAACATTTTTGCTGCAAAAAGGCAAGAAAGGGAAAGCTGCCTTTTTATATTTCCATATAAAAATGGCTCAGCATGTTCTCTGCTTCTGCAGCTCTGCAATAAGTAAAATGTTTAAGGAATGCTGACATCTCCTCTCTGAGCAACTGAGAGAGGCTTCAAATGTTGTGATAGTGATGGAAATGCCTCTTAAAGAGCTTCTAAAAGTCATCTTGCTAGGAAAGAACACATCTCTTTAGAAATTCCCCATGAACAAGAGATGATTACAAGGAAGCAGTGTGACAGACACCAACATTTCATCTCTGCATACAATTATGGTACAAATTAGAAATGCTATTATGTTAGTGCTCCATAATTAAGTAAGCAATTAAAAACAAAACCAGTTCATTAACAAATTGTCATAGCTATGCAGACAAGTGCCCAGCAAGGTCATGATAGGCAATTGCCTGAGACAGTTAAATTCTGGGAGCCAGCGGCAGAAATCTGAGCACAATAACACTGCTGGGGTAAGAACTCACATATTTTGCCAATTACTTTTCCTTGGGAAGCATGAGATATGACAATAAATAATTATTATTCCTTGAGAGAGTGCAGTAAAAAAAAAAAATCCAAAACTAGATTGTTTAGAAAGTTGGAAGAAGAACTGGTCACAACCCCTTTTCCTTACTTATTATCTGGGCAAGGGCACCTAGGAGGAAGCTGAAATTAGTATAAACTTGTTTTTCACAGCACTTCCTTGTTAATGGTTATCTGACAGTTTAATAGATTTATCTGCTTTGCTATATTTAAATAAATGCTCCCATGGATGTTAAATTCAGTGGATGGTTGAATAAATAGAGCAGAAGGGGTTGTGAGTTCTAATGTTTTACCTACTGCAACGTCAGCCTAATATTTTCTCTCATCTACATCAGATTTATTCCCCAGTTCCTTTTAAAAATATTTTTAGCTATGTCAACAAAGGGACTTAAAAAAAAGCCCTATCACTGCTAAGTAGATTTGGTAAAGAAGGACAATAAAACAGCGAAACAGTTAATCGCCGTGCTAATTATTTGTCCTATTTTTCTTAATACAAATTAAATGTTTCACTTGGTTAATGACAAGTTTGATCAAACAGTTTCATAAACTGATGGATTGACTTTGAAATGAATTCAGGGGGAAAAAAAAAAATATGACATGATGCAGATTTGGCAGAGGGCTGTCTCTAGTGGGAACAGATGCCCAACAAATTTGGCGACTAGTTTTGTTCTCTTCTATCTGTTGCAGTTCACAATCCTAATGAATGTTATGTTTAAATAACATGAATAAAGATAAAGTGAAAATGAATTCAACTCCAGTTTGAGCAGCAGAATAGAAATGAGCAAACTGTATTATCTTCTGCCACCTAATCTGGGTTGAATTTCCTCTGTATCTTTTTTTGTTTGTTGAAGAATCCTTTTCTTGAGTCTCCTTGGCCATTGACAAGGTCTTTTGAGATGAATATGAAAAGATAGATTTAAAGGTTAAGGCCAGGGTCAGATGGTTGCAGATGTTTTGTGAGAGATTGTTCGGTTCAGTTGTGGTACTTCTCCTGACTAAGGTATTTCAAACAGGCAGAGTCATGGCCAGCAACTGTCAATGAATTTTGTTGGTGTCACAAATGATCCATGCAAACACAAACACAGAGGAGATGAAGTATTTGGAGGTTTGAGGTTGTGGTTTGTTGTTTGTTTTGGGTATGGTTTTGTTTTTTTTTCAAAGGCAGGCAATGTTTTTTTTTCTCTTTTTTTATTCTTCTCTTTTTTGTTGTGGTTTTTTTTTTCCTTCAAGGAGTTGTCTGAATCCAGAGACCTTGCTCTTATTTTGTTTCTTGGAAGAAGCTTCCCACCCGCACATCTGTGGAGATGTACTTCTAAAATCCCATGTCTGGTTTTGAGAGGACTTTAACAGAGATGTTGGGCAGCCCCAGTCAAGGTAGGAAGAGGAGGCACAGAAAAGATGCCCACAAGCTATACCTTCCCACATTTACTCAGGTGAGAAAAATACCATTTCTATCCATAAATATCTGTGCTGCAGTGAAAAAGTCTGCAGGGTTAGACTGGATCTGGTTGAGCCCAAAGGAACCAGGCCTCTAATTCCCACCCAGGGGCACCTCAACCACTTCACTGCTGCTTCCCTTTAGACTACACAAGCCAGTGGTTTCTTTTACCCTGGAGAACCAGGCCTTGCTGCTGGATCATGACCCCATCATTAGAGGAAAACAAACTACACTGAGAAATGTTGTTTTGTAACTGTCTTAGCAGAAAAATAAAACAACAAAAAAAGCTTTGTGATGATTTATTTTGACTAACTCTCCTGAGCTATATTCCTATGAGGCTGTGATTCTTACTCAGCAGAGTTCACAGTGAAGTTAGGACAAATTTGTGTTAACATCCTGAGCCCCTGATCTGACATTTAAAAGGTACAGAAATAGATGTGCTTTCCCTGCCCTGGAAACCTGCTTCCTACTGGGTTTTAAATGGATCCTTCAGAAAAACATACCTAAAGCCTTCTGAAATACTCAAGGACTAAAATTCTTCCCCAAAACTGCCTTCAAGACTTCATGTCTTGTTCATCCCTTCATCTAATAATAAAGATTATTCTGAAAGCCAAGCAATTGATTGCACCCATGTATTTCTTTTAATGAATCTGTCCTTTTCTGCCATGGAACCAAAAGAAATTTGGCTTCTGTTTTGAGTAACCTGATGCAGAAGTTTTAACACCAGAGGATTGAGTTTTCTCAATAGGTTTTTATAGTATGTTGTACATTGTAATTGATTTTAACCCCAGCACTGACAATCTTCCTCATCTTTGTGACAGAGGCAGTAGATCATAGGAGGAGGAAGCTCTGCCACATTGGGCAGCTACTCTCATTTCCTCTAAAAGGCTAAGAAAGCTTGAATGGGCAGAAAAACATTTAAGTGGTTTCGATATACATTCACATCCATGCCTAGCATATTTGCAGTAAAAGAAATCATATTTAGGATATGCCTCCCTCTAACAGGCTATCTCCTAGCTTTACAGGTTGGAAACTCAAATTCTGCCTGTCTTATATAAACTTTCCCCTTTTCATAACCCCACTAGTGATGTGAGCTACAAAGTTTTCAGCTCTCAGCTGATTAAATACAGCTGCATATCTTCTATGTGGGATGTCATGTGAAGCAGTTGGGTTGGTTAGTTATTTATATATATTTTTTTGTACTGTGCTAGATGCATAAAATGTATATTTTTAATCTATAGCTCAAGTAGTTAGCTGCCTGAAAAAAATGTCACTGACAGTTGTGGGTTTTATGCAAGTGGCAGCATTAAATAGCATTATTTAAATTTGCTTCTAAATACTTGTTTGATAAGTAGGGATATGTATGATTTATTCACATCACAATTTACTGAAGCATGTTGGCTGGATTGGTTTGGGGTTTTTTTTTTTCCTCATTTATACCCTTCTGTCACTCTGTTTTTATATATGTTAGTTTAAAAAAGATTTGCACGACGTAAACAAGAACAATTACAGAATTACAGAGCAGGATTACTTCTGAAGGGGAGGGGAAAAAAAAAAAGGGAAAGAAAAATAACCACTGCTTGTATTCTCAGTGGCTATTCTGTTTGACTTCATCATTAAGGAAAGTATTCAGAGTGCCTGAAGGGTGAAGAGTGGAGGAGTGTGTTTTCTTTTCGATATGATAGCTGCATTCAAGTTATTCTTCCCTTTACAATAGATTTTACCTAGCTTTATCTTCATAGGAAGCTGCTTTCAGTTGAAAAAGCAGAAGTGAATAGGAGTGTCATGACATAGGATTAACAGTACAACCGGATCGTAAATCAAATGTTTGAGATGAAAAAAAATGGAGAATGTGACATGCATCAGGGAGAGGGAAGCAGCAGAGATTCACTGAGAGCAGCCAGCACATGAGGAGTAATTATCCACCGAGCTTCTCGAGACCTCGACTTTAATTCAACTCCCAAAAACACACACAGGGCCTGTTTTAACCAGTCAATCTCTGTAATGAATCTAATCACAATGTAAAACATTCCCAGGAACTGCTGGCCTTACCAAGTGCTGATTACTGATGGAAGTAGACTAAACCTTAAGGAAAAGAAAAGAAGGAAAGACACAGTGTTTTGGCTGGACTTGAGATTCCAATTCAGGGCAAGCAACACAACTAAAGAGAGAGATCCAACAAGAGCCAAAATTGAAGAGCAAAATGAAAATTACAAATTAAGATTGATTAACAAAATTGAAGTCTTGTCTGTTTTGTGATTTGACAAAAACTTGCTAGCCTTACAATAAGCAGAAATAGTGACCTCTTGCTCTGGTCACCAATCTGTATCAGAAAGCACATCTTGCCAGCAGATCCTGCTGAGACATGGCACTACTGTCATAGGAACAAACCTACACCAAGGATACATGCATTTCATCTCACTGTATGATTTGGAGGCATTTCTGACCCTGTACTCAGTGTTTAAATTCACTGTAGAGAACAACTCACCACAGTTTTCACAGGCTCTAATCTCTCTGGTTTCACTTTGAGACCAAGAGGCATTTCATATCATCAGCAGTGGATTTATATTGTATGCTTAGAAAATAGAAATGGATTTCCAAGGGGTTTAATTTATCAATATCTAGTCTTTATGGGAAACATTAGTTTGCATAGGGAAAAGGGGTTAAAAGAAGGTTTAAATTATGTCTGTAATATTTCCTGAAAACTTTGTACAAAAATATTCTGTGCCACAAAAGCCCATTAAATATTCAAACTTTAATATACATTCCTCAGTAACAAATGTACAGTTAGATAACACATAAAGAATTATGAATGACTAATTATATTTTGCATATTTACAGCAAAGACAATTAGCAAATAGCTTTTATATGCAAAATAAATGAAAAAGTAATTAAGATGCACTAACTAGAGCAGCAATATCAAGTCTGTTGTCTTGTGATTCATTCCCAACAAACATAATAATTATGCATTCATTGTCATATAATTAAAACAGCTCTGTCCTTTAGAAAACTGGTTATTTACTGTATAATAACCTGAAGAGTGGCAGAAGTTCCTCATAATGGTGAGAAGGATAATTAAATAGTTCTTCCTGGTATCTACTCATTCAGTGGAGTTTATTATCTTAAACTTGTGCAAGAAAACATTTCCTCTGCAGTTCCAGAAGCTCACCTAGCCACCACTAGGAAAGTTATGCCTTTCCAATCCTCCTCTCCCAAACCAGCTCTCCAAAACCTCCCCAGACACTGTCAAAAAGGGCACAGCATTAAAACCCATCACATCCTAAGGAGGATGAGGACATTGGGTAGAACTTGGGGCTCCCTTCTCCTCACTGCTATGACCTTGGATGAACTTCTGCTGGAGATGGCCACGTGTTTCCTTCTGTGCGTGGAGAGCATGAACGCGTGGGCAGAGCTATGTCCTTGTAGGACCACAGACTTAAATTGTCCTATGCCACAGCTCCAGCTGGAGCCTAGGCATCACCACACCTCTCTTCCTATTCCCTTCTTTTCCCAGCCCTTTGGATATCTCAATACCACACAATAAACTGTCCAGACTCAACTGGAACCTTTAATCACTACTGAACAGAATAGTAATATCCAGTACTGTAAGCTGTCTTTATAATACTAATATCATCAACCACTCTTTGGTTTTTTTTGGTCTGTCTTAAAATTCTATTTTCCTCTAAACCTCCACTACAGAACCTGCAGAGCCTCACTGGAGGAAAAACAATGTAATTGCTTGGCTGCACGTACGGCTGGCCTGGATCAGTAATCGGATTTCCAGGGACTCAATAGGTAAGGAACAGGGCAGAGGGAGCCAGGTTCACCTACACAAGCTAGGACAGACAGACTTAACTCATGCTGCCAGACAGACCTCATCGTCCTCTCCGAGCCCTTGGCATCAGTTCTTGTTCCTGTCCCAGCCACTCACCTTCCCACAAGGAGAAGGGATAAACCATTCCTTTTAATCCTTCTCTATTGGATGGTCTTTCCTTTAATTATTTGGGTAAAACTAGGGATGTTTTGCTAGTAGATGGAAAGGTCTGTGTAGGACCAGAAAGGGTTTTCATGAGCAGAGCAGGGTTGAGGGATCCAGAGTGGCTTGTATTGCCTTTGGTCCCCATCACCTCACTCTCACTGCTAGGAGTGTTTGGGGTATGCTGATATTCACCCTGAAGGGATGGGTCAGCTAGACCCTGCTGAAGCAAAGCCACAAAAGGCCCACAGTTCCCAGACACACTGAAAATTGCCCTGGGCTTTTCACACAGAGCCCTCTGGAAGGCAGGGGATTTTTGCACAGATTTCTTAATAGTCCAGGCGGGGAAAAACAAAAAGAGAGTCACTTTGGGCTTTGTTACAAAATTCATTTACTCAGACTTTCACATCTCCTCCTTTCTGTGTCAGGAATGAAGCAGCACTTCATTCAGGGACTCCCTGGCTACTCCCCTGCAGTGTGATATATTTCTTTTAAGAGAATTGTGCATCCTATGAAGCTCCAGTCCCAAAGAATCCTCATCCTACCCCATTCCTAATTCAGCACTTAGTGTTTAAAACAGAAAGGAGGGGACAGGTCATATTTTCCCTTAAATCCTACAGAGCAGTTCTCTGCTGCTGCAGAGATTTCAATGTCTTTGGGCTGCACTTAGACTCCATAAGAGCTGACCTGTTGCTCAGGTGGATTTCTCAACAGCTCTGCCTTTCTCTGTTACTCCCTTCAAACAGATCTTAAGAATGATTTGTACCTCTGCTGAGCCAGCAGGGTTTAGTCACTTTTTGCATAGCCAGTAACTAGCCCTTTGCTTCAGTCAGATAAGGGTGGAGGGGAACCATGCTGAAGTATAAGCAATTCAGCTGTGATCCATTAGAGATTTTGACTCATATTCCCCATCCTGCAAATCATCTCCACCACCTATAGAGGACTGGGGAGCATTAGCCATCCTATGGGGAGCCTGAGCTCCCCAGAGCTTACAGGGTGTCAGGATAGAGCAGTGCTGTGCCCAGATCTGCACAGAGCTGTCAGGATGACAGACTTAACCTCCCTCTGTCCCTGTTTACCCAAAGTAAGAAGATTGTAAGGCTTAGTTAATGTTTGTAAGTGCCTCAGGGTTCTTAGACGATCGGCACTGTGTACATGCAAGTGCATTATAATACCTGTCATAAGAAGAATTAATAAACCATAATGTATTAATTTAAAGGTAGCAGACACTTGTACATGATAGCCTTTCTAAATGCTTCTTTACAGGCTCCTAGAAAATGTCATTTCAGTTAAAATCAGGTTAAAGAAAAAGAATGCAGTCAATCACTACTGGATACTGAGTCAGTAAATATCAATTATGTAAAATGAGTCACCTATAAGGACTTTGATAAAATCAAGTATTAGGCAAAGGACACTTGAAGAGACAGCTGTGAGACATCCATTAATTTCAACCTTATACTTCTCTGTTTGGCCTTTATTCTGGGTACTTCTATTTTTTTCATGCCCTTTCAAATTACTGGGGACCCCAGCAGCTGCTGCCCACAAACTCAAAAGGTTGGTCCTTTTGTCTCCAAACTTTGACAGCAGAAAATGAGCCCCCAGGAAATAACCAGGAGGTCCTCTACAACCTTATCAGAAATCAGAGTGGGAATCAAAAGTCCTTAAAGCATTCCCAAACCTAGAGGAATAAAACACCCTTGTGATTTAAGTGCTGGGGGAAAGTATATACAAAGCAGGCTGGGCAGGCTGGCAGTGTCATCATAGCTGTTCCTAGACCTGTTAAATGAGTGGTGGCACTGGCTTCAAGAAGCAGGATGGACTAAGATCTGCCTGTGGCTGGGATTCAGGAGGGTGGTGATGTAAAAGTAGAGCTTCAAGTGCTGAAGGATCCAGTGGAGAGCTCTGGGACCTCACTGGTGCTTACAGAGGCATGTGCATGTGCTTAGGGACATACTCAAACAGGAGTCAAGAGGCCAAGCCATTAATAAGATACAAGTCTTCACATTTAATGTGTTTTGCACATGTAAGGGAAACCCCCCAACAAGCCCTCCTGAAAGCAGAGCCACTAAAATTTAATTGCCACCTCTATTTTGGCAAGGAGCTGCTGCACCTGAAGGAATGTTGGATGTGGCACTGAGTGGCATGGTTTAGATGTTTTGGTGTATTGGGTCATAGGCTGCACTTGATGATCCTGGGGGTCTTTTCCAGTCTTGGTGATTCTGTGATTCTGTGAACAAGGATGCAGCAAGACTAGCTCCCTATTCCAGCTTTTTCTTTAATATTAAACCAAAAGCTGGTTTCCTGTACCTTCCCAAGGTGCATCACCCCCTGCATTTCTCCTTCTGCTGCAGAAATCCCCCCTGGGCACAGCCTCAGCATGGCAATGGGCTAGCAGCTGGGCTCCACCTACAGAATAGGTATCTAGATCCCTGCTTATGGGTAGGGATAAGAGGCCTTTGGTAAAAGGATAAAATGAGCTCTTTCTCTCTCTCTGTGTAAAAGAAAGAGAGTAAATAAAATTCCAGCAGCTACAAGCCGGCGACATTATACTGTCATAATCCAGAAATGAACACTGATTCTGCAGAAGTCTCTTCTTCAAACTTTAACGCAACAATTAAGTATTCCATTGTCATGGCTCAATTAAATGGTATGGCCTGAGAAAATTGGGGATTGTAAAGTGAGGATGGAATGTGCTTTGATCCTCTTTCCAGGGTTATTGTTTCATTAATAAATGAACATGTCATTTGTCTCACCAGAGGGAGCTCCTGCCCTCCAGGCTTTTTCCCTTTTTTGTTCAGGTTTTATAAAGATGAATTTCCAGTGCTCTGAAATACCATGGATTAGTAGTTAAGCCTGACAGCACTTCGGGGAGTAGTGGGCTTAAAGTGCCTCACACAGGTCTCCAAAGCACTTGTTTACTAATAGAGGAAATCAGCGACCGTCTGCAGCTGCTGATATCGCATTACCATTTGGAAAGACAGTAGCTGAGATAACAAATCACACAGTTTTAATAATTACTCCTGCATTCCAGTTTTTTGTTTCCTGCATAACTGCAAAGGCTGGATTTCTTCCAAATAAACAGATAAAAACAGTATGGAACTTTTATCTTTTAATGATAATGACAACACATCATGTTTCACTAAAAGTTTCCTGCTGAATTTTTTTTCTGATTTCTAGAGTTTCAATAAAATGTAATTATACTTTCTAATTCCACTCTTTTAATCTTCACTTCAAAAACTATTCACAGTTAGCAAGTTTGCTAGGCAGGGAGAGGGGATGAGGAGCAGGAGCAACCTTCCCCCACATTGGGCTGTTCATAAATTCTGTCTGGGGGTAAACCTGTCATTGAAACAGCACAAACTGAGCTGCTTTGCATTCAAATTAATACCTAGTTTAATTTGAATATAAACCAGCTCCATTTATGTTGTTATTAAGAAAAAGTAACAAAACCTTTTGGCAATGAATGGATGTTTAAGATAGAATATACTTGCCACCTATTTCTTCTCCCTTCTTGGGTTTTTTGTTTTCTTCTTCTTTTCTAATCCATTGGATACTTTGGTATCAGGGTGTTTTCATATCGCTAGATAAGGCTTTAAAACAAAACAATACCTATGAAATCCGAAGAGTTAATATAGACTCTGGGAGTCCAAAAGTTCCCATTATCCTCCTACTGAATTAGACTTGACAGGTTTTATTTGAGTACATCTTCCCATCTTGTCCTTTGCTATGCTCAGGGGAAAGCCAGCGGTTCCATTAACAACTTTTCTTGCTAAATAATTTCATGGACTTCTTTAGGAGAGCAGAGAAGAGGAGGAAGAGAGGAATACTGCAATTATAGCTTCCTCCTCCAACTCAAAATGTTCAGACTTAAAGGTAAGGTAAACTTTTTCTCACAGCTTTTAGTTTGCTTACCACCAGCCCATGTTCCACCGGGTGATTAAAGAAAGCTTTTTTAAAGCATTACTTCAGAATGATCTTAATTGGTGCAAGGTTGAGCCCTTTCTAGGAGGGGAGGGAAAAGGTTGAATAGCCTTTTCAAGTCACATGAAAGTTTCTAGGATGAATGTACGATAATTAGATTAATAAGTAGCTTAATTTATCACAGCTAAGGATTTCAACAGCCACACATTAGAGCAAGAAAAAAAAGATTAGTGTGATTCCAGTTTGTAAAAAATTGTACTGAAACTTGATTAACCTTAAATACAAAGTGCCTTTCTTTTTGTGTGTAAATTCAGTAGTTAAGGGGAGGAAAAAAAAAACCCACTAAAATAATCAGAAAAGTCCTGTTCTGTTCCTTTGTGTTCTTTAGCTAATGAGAGATATCGAGGTTGTACAAAACAACTTTTCCCTGTGAGGTTATTCTTCCTGGAACATGGATTTAAATGAAATCTCCAATCCCTACCACTGCTGTAGACCCTGAAGAGCTGTGTGAGGTGTGAGATAGTACATGCAGGGGTTAAAAACATCTCCAGCACCAGCCATTTTCATTTTAAAATACAAGAAAGTGAAGCAGCAAGAAAAGAAGTGAAATAGATATTCTAGCACAACGCAAAGTTCTATTCAGCTTTGTCCTGGTAATGATAAAGGAAGGAAGAGGAAGCCTGTGTGCCAGGCAGAGGTGTGGAAAACAACTGTAGCCAAAGCTAACGTGGAGTGTGCAATTAGGGATGACAATTAGTCCTGCACAATTTGCTCACGCCGAGCACAATGTCTAGGATGCAGCATCGTTTCACCAGCAGCCTAAAGTCAAACCATGGCAGAGGCAACAGCAGAGCAGCAACAACCGCGGTGTAAAAAATAACAACCACCTCATTCCCTGATGGGAATTAGTGTAAAATACTGCCAGACCATCCAGCTTTTCCCCTGGCCACCCTCTCTGCTTCCTTACAGGACAATCCCTTAATAGAGAGTGAAATCTGCTGGGCTGTTTGATGTTGCCATCCACCACCGAGGTTGCTTTCGGAGGTGTCATTATTTATCAGCGCTAACGTCAGATTGCATTAATCTAACTCCTCGACACTTGTCTCACAGCAGAGAAAAATTCCCAGTGATTTTTAGGCTGGCAGCAGTGCTAGCAGAGCCCACGGAAGGGTCTGGAGGGTGGTGGGGTGGTTCCTGTCAACGCTCAACAGCCATCGTCATTTCCAGGAGGCCCTAATGCAAGCCCAGCGGTGGCAAGATGTGAGATGCTGGGGCTCTGACTCCTTGTCCTGGATCTCTCTGTGAAAGGGGCTGGTAACGGGAAAGGTTGGTAGAGGAGTGCAAGAGAAACTCCTCAGAGCCTAAAATAAAATGGAAAGGAAAGGAAAGGAAAGGAAAGGAAAGGAAAGGAAAGGAAAGGAAAGGAAAGGAAAGGAAAGGAAAGGAGAAATAATTGGTAGAATGGACTAAAATAAAATAAAATAATAAACCAAAGTAATCCAAATCAAACACCATCACGAAATGGGAAAGGAGGAGACTTTCTTTAATTTCTCTCTCCCACTTCAGAGTTGAGTAAGAGCACTAATAAAAGGGAGTGTAATTATAGCCCTGAGAGTGCGTATCGCGCACGCCGTAACGTCGGAGAGGTTAACTCTGGCAAAGAGAGATCATACAAATCAAAGCGGCTGAGGGCACTCATGCATCGGCCTGTTTGATAAGATTGATAACTGTAACCAGTAGCTCAGGAGAATCGATTTCCACTGCCAGGGATCTCTCTGGATGCTCTCATCTTTTCTTCTGTCTGTATGAAAGTGAAGCTTTCAAGATGTTTTATCATCTCATGGTGAATATGACACAGTTACAAACGGAATCTGTTTTTAATCTCGGAATGGAAAATTTCAGCAGGGCAGTGACTCGCTTTAATTATGGATATGGAACAAATGGGAAGAGATGAGAAGAAACTTGTTTTTCAGCCCACTGAGCCCAAGTGCTTGCCTGTAATCTAAAATGGATATCTAATTATTGTTTAACATTATTTATTTAGGAGGAGTTACGACCTCTAATTTGCCTTTAAATGATTAATTTAGTGTTTAAATAAAGCTCCTTTTATTTAATAATGTTTTCTTTAACCAATCTTCACTAATGTCAATAAACTCTTTGTTTAACCTTCTTAAAGGAAACATTTTCTCAGCTCCGAGACAATTATGAATTACCAAAACCTATATAGAAAAATGAGCTAAGTAATTATCTAATATTATTGCAGTGTGCTTAAGAAAAGAATATTCCACACCAATAACATAAGGCAGGAGAGAGGAAACAAGCTTTTCTAAATATTGAGCATTTCATGCAGTCTGCCTCTTTTTGAGCTGATAAGGCAGTACAGAAATACCCCAAAATACTAACAGCTTGGCTAAATAAACTCATCCACTTCTAGTAGCATCCTTAAGTGGTACTTCGTTGTGGTCCCAGGCACAAATGGAGCAACACAAATATTCCCCCTCTACATGTAGAGAGTTGGTCAGATGAAATGCAGGTGCCCTCACCCTGTCCTCAGCCCTCAGCAGGACACTGTCCCCCATGGCCAGGGTGCCTCTGCAGCACCATAGTGTCCAGGAAAAGAGAGGATGAGCTCAGATATTGGGGCAAGGGAGCACCAGTCACTACCCTAAAACTCTGCTCCAGACTTTTGCTATTTTCTGAAGCTTACTTTCACGTTATCAAGGCAGGTCAGGGAGGGGATTCTGCCCCTCTGCTCTGCTCTGGGGAGACCTCACTCCAGCTCTGGAGTCCTCAGCACAGGAGAGACATGGACCAGTTGGTCCATGTTGGTCCTATTGGTCCAGAGGAGGCTACAAAAATGATCTGAGGGCTGGAACAGCTCTGCTGATAGGGCAAGGGGCTTTAAACTAAGAGAGGGAGATTCAAATTAGATATAACAAAGGATTTTTTGATTTCTGAGGGTGGTGAAACACCATCCCAGGTTGCCCAGAGAAGTAGTAGATGCCCCATCCCTGGAAACATTCCAAGTCAGTTTGCTTGGGGCTCTGAGAAACCTGATCTAGTTGAAGATGTCTCTGCTCACTGTGGGGAGGTTGGACTAGGTGATCTTTAAAGGTGCTTTCCAACCCAAACCATTCTGTGATTCTATACAGATATAATGGCACATATAAATCACATTGTATTTTATACTAGCCATCAGTTTTGAAAGTAACCAACTTTTGGGAGTCCAAGTGTCACTCTCATGTGGGGAATGTGCTGCCATTATTATAGGCAGAGTTGAAAGGGTCCTGACATTCAAAGCTGTGCTCTTGAACAGCCAAAGCAGCAGCAGAGTATGGGGTTTTCTGTGAAATTACTCCTTCCAGGTCTTGTTGAAGATCCCAGGCAGAAGAGGGGAAGTGTCCAGATTTGAATGAAAAAGGCAGTGAAGGGCAGCATGTAAGCCACAGCACTGCAGGTGAACAGAGAAAAGACAGAAAATAGGTGTGTAGTAAGCATTGGTAGGAACTCTTGGGTCTAAGAAAGGAGAAGGAGAGTGGTGAATGACTTTGCTGATCAAAAGGCTGAATCTAAATGGATCCATGGACATGGAGGTTGAATTAAAAACATGCTTAATTGTGCAATTCTTATTTTAGGGCTCTTGCAAGGTGTGGTGGGTCAGTTTGAGGAGACAAGTACCTGGCTCCAAGGGCCAAATCACTGCTTCAAGCTGGTGGCAACATGCACAGTGCTGGCACTAAGCTGGAATTCAGGAGGAGCAAAGCTATGCTGGTGTGGCTTCAGCTCAGCTAGTATTAGAGACAACTTCTATAGCATCTTGTTCTTTCTCTGTTTTTGGAGGGTGGGAGTCCAGGAGTGGTGTGGTGAGACTGGCACATCGAGGCAGCAGCAGAACTCCCTTTCTGCCAGAGGCTGAGGGAATATTAGCATTGCTACTCCCCAACACCTGTAAACACCCAGCAGGTCCCTGCTCTGCTCTCACTTTCTCCCTTTTCTGGACACAAAAGACTCCCCTTTGGCTTATTTCTTTTTTGAAAAACCCTGGTTTTTGACTATTTATCTTCTGAAGGTTTGAGATTAGAGTTTCCAATTTTTTCCCAACTATATGGGCTAAGACCTCATCCAAGATGTAGATGTCTAAAGCAAGCAAAAATCTCTAATCTCTGATCCTTAGTTCTTTAAACTCTGTATCTTAGATGACACACTGGAATGGCCAATTTGCACCCTATTTGGTAGGAGGAATATTTATGCTCACCTTAGTCCTTCTCTCCCAACTTGTCCTTATGTTTGTCACACCCCACCCTGCACAAAATCAGAGTATCTTGAGACCACACAACAAGAGTCCAGCTGATGCCATCAATACAACCAGGAGGCCCTTTTAGCACACATCCACAAGCTAATCTCTGTGTAAGAGATGATTTGGGCCCACAAAATTATCAAGGAGGATGTGGGAGCCCCCCCAAAGTCCCTTCCAAAGAAAGCAGAGTTGGGATTAGCTGCTGCCATCACATGCCTTCAATGCTAGACCAGCACATATGGACTAAAGAAGATCTGAATCCTGCCTTCAGCTTAGCTCCTGGTTTTCTACATGGGCTCCTTTTCCCAGGGAATGCAGCTGCAACTCCCCAGTCCAGATGTTCAAAGAGGGACAAGACTTCCACAGACTCTTATGTGAAAGGTGAGCAAAAAGGATGGTGAGTAACCACTTGTCTTTAAATCCTACAGATTACAACCCACCAAGAACTGTTGTTCCTTGATATGTGATAGGTAACAAAGCTGGGTAACAGGTAAATGGGGAGATGAATTTGCCCTCAGGCAGCTTGAGGACACACCATTCCCTTCTAAAAAAGAGGGACTTTCTTTTAAAAAGCTCTTTACCTTCAGGCTGCAAACTCCACCAACCCATTAAAGGTCAAGAAATGCCTGTTTAAAAGGTCCTGCCCTCCTTCCATGCAGCATGGACAAGACTCTCAGGACTTGCTTGGCAGACCCACAGTACCCACTGGGGTCCTCCTAATGATAGGAGATGATGTGGCATGATCCAGCACATATGGGAGGAGTTTTCCCAAGAAACACCCAAAAACCTCTGCTGTGATACACAGGAGACAAGTCATAGAATCATCCTCTCTACCAGCCTATGTGTAGTCCTCTAATAGGGATAGGATGCATCTGACCTTTTTTATTATGATTTAAAACTCATGCGATTGTGACTTTTTTGAATCCCAGACAGGTAGGAACAAAATGAAGGATTTCTTGCATCCACTACCTCTTTAGACAGGACTTGCAGTGTGCTCTCAGCTGCTAGAGAGCCTTACTAACCTCAAATAAGTAAAAAAAATCATGAATCTAACTAAAATGAAAACTGCTGCTTAGCAATGAATTTATTTTGCTTTCTCGCTTCTGCTTGCTTTTAATCAGCCCCACAAAATTCCCCCTGCCTGCTTGGAATGGAATAGGGAACATTGTTTGATGAATGAATAAAATATCAGGTAGGAAGTGTCTTGTTTGTCTGTGTCTTCATTATCTCCTTCTCCATGCTCCTAAGTCAGTGCATGGACTGTGTGTCTGGACCAGTGTGCTTCCTCTTTGCTGGTCATCCACTGTTTGGTTTGTACTAGCAGTTACCAACTGGGAGCTCTGGCCATAGGTTAAGATCTAAGGTGCTTGACACTGTACAAATAGCAAATAAAAAGATAATCCCTCCAGAATAAGTTCAGAGTTTTGCCAGGTTTTGTCTTTCCCTGAACATCTTTCCCTTGTTAAAGCCTTCGTATAGATTTTAAATCCAAAGGAGGGAACAGTTCAGATGATAAATCCTCACTTTTCTCTTTCTGTAATTATTTCAAATGACAAAGTCATGGATTTTTTTTCTCTAGGGTTACAAATTCAATTGGTTAACTTTTACAGGGAGGTACAGAATTTGGAGCTGTTCTAGGGAGGAGGAAAAAAGCCAATTCCAGGAGCAGGAGAGGAGAAGTTAATAGAACATTTCAAAACAGAAGACTCTTCTGAAAGACATGCAAAACTCCTTAAGAGCTGTAACCCCTCTCACTGAAAGAGATGTGCAAGAATCCTCTCTTCCATTTCCCCATCTCTTCTCTCCTTCTCTAGCAAAAGCAGGTAACCTCAGATTATTTACCAGCATCTCATTTCCAACTCACAAGAAACACCTCTAAGGCAGAAAAAAATCCTTTCTGTCAGCCTGTTTTTGTTTTGCTCTCGTGTTTATTTTCATCTTCACATTAATTGCCCCATAATGTCTGCTTGGTTTTATCAATTAGCCTCTGCAGTGGGAAAATATTTTAGTGCCTAATACAGCCTAATGATTTTTTTTTTCCCCTCCCTATTTGCCAAGGGGGTTATTAATAAATGTCCCCACTGGGGTTACAACTCTGGTGCTCTGGTGTTTGCTTTAGGGGAAATGAGGGATTGGAGGAAAATCCTAACCAAACGGAGCTATAATTAGAGTGAAAGCAGCTGCAATTAGAAGTATATGTTCAATGACACCCACGGCACTGGGGGACAAACCTCCCCTTGACTCAGGCAAGGTGGCAGCAGAAACTCTGCCACTGCAAAGAAGAAGAGGGGAAAGCTCATGGGGTTCCTGCTTTTCCAGGTGTTGCATCAAAGATTCACACCATCTGCTCAGTATATTTCTCTGAGGAGGAAGGTTTTTTTTTCAGCAGTGGAGTGCTGGTCCAGCAAAGCCAACAGCAGCCTCTTCTGAGCTGGGATCTCACCCTGATCCCTCACTCCTCACTATTTATTTAGCCACCAGCACTGCTAGGCTCTTTGGTTAGTTGCCAGCCAAGCAGGCCCTTCAAATGACATATCTCAGTGGACATCAGACATCCATGTTCTTTCCCATCAAGTCTTATCCTGTGGCTGTAGGTACTCCTAGGTCAAATGGCAAAGCCTTGCAGACCTTATTCTACTCCCTGAATTTGTTCATGGATGAAAACTGTCCCCTTGGTGCTGAAGAGGGTACAGAGACTACCAAGCTGGTAAAGGGCTTAGAACATAAGCCTGAGGAGGAAAGACTGAGGGATCTGGGCCTGTTTAGTCTGGAANTGAGGGATCTGGGCCTGTTTAGCCTGGAAAAGAGAAGGTTGAGAGGAGACCTCACGGCTCTCTAGAACTACCTGAAGCGAGGTTGTAGAGAGGCAGGGACTGGTTTGTTCTCCCTAGTGGAGAGTGATAGGACAAGGAGAAATGGATGGAAATTGCACCAGGGGAGGTTCAGATTAGATATTAGGAGGAATTTCTTTCCTTTCCAGGGTTGTCATCCATTGGACCAGGCTGCCCAGGGAGGTGCTTGAGTCCCCATCCGTGGAGGTGTTTAAGAGACGTGTGGATGTCACATTGGGAGGCATCATTTAGCAGGTTGCTAGGGCTAGGACAAAGGCTGGACTTGATGTCATCTCCAAGGTCTCTTCCAGCTGTATCTGTTCTATGATTCTATGATTCTGTCTGTCACAAATCCATCACTGGGAAATGAAGCAGGCTGTCCTAGCACAACTCAATCCTGTCATCAGATAGGGGTTTCTGGAGAGCCAGACTGGAAGGAGTTCTACAGCCTGTCAAGAAGTCAGGCTGAGTTTAAAATTCTAGTGCTTGGTGCTTTATCAATTAGCCCAATAACACATTTAACAATAAACACTTTCATACAGCAAGGACACACACAAGGAATTAAAAAGGGCAGCAGATGTGCAGTAGTGCTTAATATGGCTTTTAGCTTAATTTGTCTTATTGCCAAAATCAGTAATTCTCAGGGTTTGGCTTCTGAATGACAGCTAATGATATAACCTTCTGTCTTTCCCTAGGGTTTAAGAGATGGGTGGATGTTGCATTGGGGGGCATCATTTAGCAGGTTGATAGGGCTATGACAAAAGCTGGACTCAATGATCTCCAAGGTCTCTTCCAGCTGGAACTGTTCTATGAGTCTATGATTCTGTGATTCTGTAATAGAATTTACTCTGGGAAAACCTGACCATGTGCCTGCAAGTCTCTGTAGGGCTTCTTGTGAAGGGCCCCCCCATACAGACACCTCATATAGCTCTGTGTAGGAAACAGGTTATTGCCAGCATAGGCTGGCTATGGAGGGCTATGTTTGAGTGACATCTGCCATCCCACCACACCTGCAGAAGCANTGCTCCCTCTGCTGTCGGCACAGTTATCACACCAGGGGCCACAGGAGACCACAAGGGATTTTCAGACTGTGCCTAAGAAGCAGAAGGAAGCTAAAAAGCTGCAGGAAAAGGCAAGGATGTGCAACACTCCTGTCCTCCACCACCTACATGGGATATAGGTTGACATTGTAGTGCTAGATCTGAAAGAAAGCACCTAAACATCCTAAAAGATGCAAGTTCATTCATACAAATTGCTGAGCACCAGAAAAGTCACCTAAATGAGAGTGGGGCTTGTTGCTCAACTTCTCTGCTCCTCCTCCAGCTCTTGGATCTCTGTGTTTTGATCTGAAGAGATCTGGTGGACCTCTGAACAGAGGTTAAAGGTAACCAAAGGAAGCGTCCAGTCATTATTTGTGTTGCAAAACAACCTGAGAACCATGCACAATAACCACTGTAGTACCAGAAAAGATAGCCCTGCCCTGCTAAACATCCACTCTGAACACATAGTCCTTAGGACTGTGTGGGAGAAGCAGGTACCTCCACAACCAGCATTTTTGAAGACATATGGAAGACAGATGTGTTTTATGCTCTAATTGTGCTTCCAGCAAAACATCCAGGAGCTGCACAGAGGAGTTGAGAACCGAATCTACAGTACAACGGTTCAGCACTGTTAGCTACAAACCAAATATTTCTGCCCTGAAGAAAGCAAAGACGATGTTTCCAGAAACTTTCATTCANCCTGGAATGCTGTGTCCAGTTGTGGGCCCCTCAGCTCCAGAAGGATAGGGAGCTGCTGGAGAGAGTCCAGCACAGGGCCAGCTAGATCCTGAAAGGAGTGGAGCATGTGCCCTAGGAGGACAGGCTGAGAGAGCTGGGTCCAAACCTCCTGCGGTGAGCAGGGACCTCTACATCTAGATCAGTTTGCTCAGAACCCTGTCCAACCTTACCTTGAATGTTTCCAGGTATGAGGCATCTACCACTTCTCTGGGCAACCTGGGCCAGTGTTTCACCACTTCAGCACAGAAAATTTCTTCCTTATAGCTAATCTAATATATAATCTGTATTAGTAAACCTATGGGTATACATACACACACAACAAATACAGCAGACCCTCTGTACCTAACCATAGAACTCAGCACTGTACCCATTCCCAAGTGTGCTTAAGGGTCTAAAATGAACCCAGGGCTATAAAACTACTTTTATTACCTTACCCCCAGCAGAAACAGCCCAACCTTGTGCAGCAGCTTTGACACAGACGTTAATTTTCACTTGCAGCTGTGGCAATTAGAAAGTGTACTTAATAGAGTGTCATGTTAATTGTTGCAGAGTTAACCAATTTCTCCATTTAATTGTCAATTGATTAACCTATTGAAATGGTAAGTGACTCAGTTTCCTTCCAGAACAAACAGCAGCCACATATTGTAGCTTCATCCAGCTGGAGGGGGTACTCTGTGATTTGTTCAGATTCAATGTGCTGGTATTTTTCTACACCTCCCTGAGCTTTTAATTAGATGAGCCAATTTTACATGTATTTGTCTGCTGGAAAGGTTATCTGTGCTGGAGCTGACCTGTAGAGACAAGGTTGAGCCTAGCAGTCTTAATAGAAAAGGATTTCAGCTATGACTGCTGTACTTGATTGCATTGTAATGGTAATTAACTTGAGACTTTGCCTCCCTCAATGTTTTTTTGTAGCTTTAACTATGCAATGAGATGTTTCCTCTGTCATATATATGCACTTATTAGGCTCTCATTGGATTCTAATATGCATGCAAATAGTCAAGAGTTTCTCAAGGCTAACACTACACTATGTAGATTGTAGTGCCATTAAGTCACTGCAAAGATATAGCCTGCAGCAAACTTAAAAGTTGGGTTTTGGTTGGCTTTTTTTCTTTTCTTGTGAATGTATGTAAAGGTTGGAATTTTTTTTTCCATCATGGTGCTTTTTTCCCAACCTAAAAGAGGGCAGATTCCCTCTCCATACTTTTCCTCTGAAGAATTCCAGTGTGGGAGATCTCACTCTAACAACGACTCCCTCCCTCAAGGCGCTGCAAAAAAAGTGCTCCTCTTTTAAAAGGACAATCCCAATGTCTTTAATTCAGGTTTTTCAAGCCGGTTTGTAATCCATCCCCATTCCTACCCCTTCCTCGCAGCGGCTCGTTTGAAAGCCCTCGGTATCTCCTGTGTTTCTTGCCTGTCCTTTTACAGTACGGCGCTGTCGTTTAATTACGAGACAATCCCCCACAACTGAGCAAGCATTTTCATCATTGATAATGTTGGTAGCAGGCAACTGAGACAAAATGATTACAAACCTACGTTGAGCTCAATAGTCCTTTAGAGGATTTCTCTCTTAATAGTCCTGCCTCATTCATGTTTGCTTCAGTACATTTTGTTCTTTAAAAAACAACAACAACAACAACAAAAAAGGCGTAGATTAGAAGAGTTTCAGGGTAGGCTAATAACTCAACTGAAAATGGCTGCTTGCATTGTCAAAGCCTGTTCCTGCAGTTGCCTGGTGCTTTCTTCAGTTCTTCCACACTGCAGCTTTGGCCCAGTTGGTAAACAGCTTAAGTCCAGACATCTTTTCATTCTCTGGCACAGCGGATTGAAATCAAAATGCATATAAGTGGCGACTGGCTGGCGCTGGCCTGACAATAGCCTGTAACATTATGCAAGGGTATTTACATAGGAATAAGGCCTTGCTAAAGAAGACAGGGGCAATTAATGACTAGGGCCACACATATAAGGAAAGTTTGTCCAATCTTTGCTTCAATAAAGGTCTTTTGTAAAGTGCTATGGAAACTCATGGAGGGCCCCCAAACAGAACTAGAGGAGGGACTTTTGTGGTGGGGTTTTGTTTGATTTATTCTTTTTTAATTATTCTTCTTATTATTTTGTTTTAATTATCCTTCTTATTTTTTTTTTCGTTGTTATTCTTCCTATTATTTTTTTAATTATTCTTATTTTTTAAGTTCAAAGGGACACATTTTGTAAAGGTATAATGTAATTCTTCTGTGGTTCCCAATTTTTACTATTGAGACTTTTTTTTTCTTTATTTTTTTTTTTAACACAGGAATCACTTTTGTGTGTGTTTTNTTTTTTGTAACACAGGAATCACTTTTGTGTGTGGTTTTTTTTTTTTTCCTTAGGGGAACACGTGGAATAAAGAAATAAAGTGAATGATGTGCCTCAGCTAGGCAGGGTGGTGGAGGCAAAGGGTTTGAAGGAGACCTGTCTTGACTTCTCCTGCTAGCACGTGTTTGGAATTTAAGCTAATTTGTAAGCATTTAGGGCCTGATTCTGATCTCTCTTACACCCCAGCAGAGCGCTGGGGCTTTGAAAGTGCTTCCTGGCAGATGCAAGATAGACAACTCCACCTTCCAAACTCAGCTTCCTCCTTCTTTTTCTCCTGGTGGATTTGGGCCTGAGTGATTTTGACAAACCGAGGAAGCTCCACGTTCTGGCTTCAGGGTTGCTGTGCCAAAGGCAGAGCACCATCAGCAGTTGGTCTTGTGGGGATGTGGCCTAGGGCATAATTTAACCCCAAGACCTCCTCCTGCCAGATGGGATGCTCTCCCCGAGGCTGGCAGACACAAACAATGAGCCCATTTCCCTGGAGGAGACCAACCCACATCCCTCTAGGGTGGCACAAAAGAGTCACAGCTGATGATGCCTCGTCCACCCACTGAGACTTGAGTTTGCACATCTTGGCATAGTGTGTACACATCACCTTGGGCCTGAAGCCATCACCACCACTCCCAGGCAAAGCAGAGAAGCTTTGAGATAGCTACTTTAGGTACAATAGGATCCTAACACAGCCAGTGCACACAGCTGTTTCCCTCCTTATGGAGCATTTGAATGATTAATATGTTATTTTATGACTTCACTAAGTGCTCATTTTAGGCAGGCTTGAGTCAGATTGTGGTCTCTTCAATATATAGAAATATTTAACTTGTATGTAGGAGGTGAGGGCTCCTGAGAGCCTCTTTATCAACACTATACAGTTCTTCAGTGTCTCCTTTTCCTTCTCAAGAAATTTAAGCCACTGTCCTCTAAATCTCATCTGCCCCTACTGGAAGTGTTGAGGACCATATTTCCCATGCCATGACATACTTGTTGATGGAAGCCTGAACATGCCCACACCAGTTGAGAGATTCTAATTTCAGGCTTAGAAAGTAAAGATTTTGCTCTTTTTCTAGTGACTGAAGAGGGCTCCTTGGCTTGGGCTGATGCACTAACTTTTTTAACACACTACTCAGAGAGCCATAGGTCTCTATCTTGAAAGCAGAGGAGGGATTCTGTTCCTCAACCCATCCTATGTGAACAAAAAGTCAATCCTTTGGTGGACATGAATGAAGAAAGCTCCATCAATTTCTCTGCAATTCTACCAAGCTTTACACCATTTCATGATCTACTACTGAATCCTTTTCCTCTTTTTGTAGCAGGATATAATTAAAGAGAAATACATTTCCTGGGACTCCCTGTCATGTCACTTTCTTTCTTCCAAATATCTCAAAAAATCAGCTCTTTCATGGAAATTAATTCCTAAAATGCTTGCTGGACACTGAAGAGGAGGAAATAGATGTTAACAGCACAAATGCATGGTTCCTGTGAGAGAAGTGTGCATGGAGCAGAGAGTGTGTTTCTGCTGCAGCCCTGGAAAGCTGCAGAAATCAATGCCTCATTCAAGGCTATTGATCAGTACTAAATTAATTAGACTTCAAGGCTTATGGCAGTTGATAAGACAACTTGTTAATTTAGTCAATGATAGTGTTTTCCCTAAAGCAGCAAATACCCTCTTTCTCAGAAAAGACATTTCTAGCACTTGCTACCCGACTTTTTTTTTCCCCCCCATCTTTTATTTAAAAAAAAAAATCACTTTACATTTAAATTAAGATAAGAATTGGATGGATAGATACTTCTATTTACCCCTGTTTTCCTTCTTTTGCTCTAACATCCAAGCAGGGTGTCGATAACATCTGATGTAATTTAACAGGATGGCAACATAATATTTAGCTTCTTCACCCCTGTCCCATTGATGGGGATGTTCATTTGGGCAAAGATGGTGAGGAGAGAAGGGAAGAAGAAGAAAACTCCACTTTCTAAGCCTGGTGGGGTGTTTTTTAAATGGCAAACCCAGAGTTCCACACCAGACAAGAAGGATGCTCATGGCTACTGACAAAGGCACGGGCACTGCCAGTCCTGCAAAGTGTGGAATGAGTCAAAGGTATCCCAGAATACCCTGGCCATGAGGCTGTACTTCCTGCTGGCTGGGAAGGACAAAAGGACAAAACCCATGGAGTGCTGGGGTCCCACCACCAGCTCTTGGAGGCACCAGTCTGCTACCAGCAGCACTCCAACCCTCGGAGAATGCTAATAAGCCACTGAAGAGCTCAGCTTTCCTGCCATAATTCTATAGCACCGTTGAGGACCCCATAGTGTTCACTAAATAAAGACAACTAATTGAGAATTTTTTGCACATTTTGCTCAGTGGACTTGTTGTTCAGGCAGTTGGTTGGGGAGAATGTCCCCTACTGACAACAGGGACTGATTGTTTTGGCAGCCGCAGGGTTAGTGCCATTTCCCGGCTCCGGGGTTGACTTTTGAAGTATGACAAAAATGTTTCCTTTTGGAATTTTAGTATTATTATTATTATTATTATTATTGTTTAAATTATGTGGCTTGGAATTATTTGGGAAAGTAGGCTGTCAGGTGACAAATAAATAATTAAAAAATCACTGCTGGCAGAGTGTCTCAGAATGAAAACCTTTGCTCTTTCTCTTTTTCTCCTTGCCCTCTCTTTTTCCACCTCTCTCTCTCTCTTTTTTTTTTTTCTTACTGTATTTTCTGTGGCAAGGCCTACATTTTTGTGTCTGCAGGTGACACTTTGATTGAAACTAAAATTAATAAATCAGCTGAAAAGCTCACACCTACAGCTCACAGCAGGGCCTTGAAAACACGGTTATAAAGGGAGCTTTATGCCCTTGTGTAAAGAAGGAATAAATTACAGAAGCACTTGTTGCCCTTGGACTCGATTTTGCTTTGCAGGCTGGTATCTTATTTTTGGAGCTTATTGTTAATCAACAGGTTCCTTGTAGGTTTAGCAGGTGACTTTGCTATTAATCTCCTATTTGACCACTATAGCATATTAATGAGGTAGGCTTCTGGATGTGGCTACATCTCCAACCCAAGGAATTAGTTTAAAAGGTGCACTCTTTACTCAATTGCTCACAGTTAACGATGCTGCAGCCCAAATGCAAAGTAGCATTTTCTACAGCTTGTGTAGCATTAAGAGTGTTTTACTAACATTATGTTCCTCACTGTGCTTTTCTTCTGTTGTATACTTATTTCTTCTCCATGGAGAGCTATTATCAGGCTTACCGGTCCTTCCTTCTCTTTATATTTTTGGGGGGCTTTCTTCATTTTTTTGTTCCCCTAGCAAAATAAAGAAATTATACATAAATGACAAAATGATATCCTTTCTGATTAATGTGCACCTTGGTTTTAATTAAACAATTCCCGAGCGCTTTGGAGGTACCATTGGATTTAAATGAAACGCTCAGCTCAACATTTCTCTTCAAAACTACCTTAATAAATATCATTATAAAGTGCAGGAATTCAACCAGCCCCATTTCACCTTGTATTTTGGGTCTGATTTAAGCTTGGAGTGAGGATACCTATAGGGGTACTTTAAGAACATAAAGAAAAGCTGAGGATTTAAGACTTAAATTTGTAATTACAAGGCTCTACTGAAATACATAATATTATGAGCCAGGCTACAAAACACCCTGGTGGAAACAACAGCTTTGTTGTAATACAGTAATTTCCACATTCCAAGGAACGTGCTCTGCCATAGATGGTTATTATTGGCATTTCCTTTCATAACTTTCAAATGTGTGGTCTTACCTCCCAAACAGATACATTTTTCCTGTTTAAATTAATGCTGTCAGGCTTATGCCTACAGATTCCCAGCATTTCATTTTAATTTTGGGTTGGGTTTTTTTTCCACAGCATATTTGTGTCAGGTTAGATGTCAGCCTTGAATTTTAGCCTGAACCGTAAAATATCTGTCTTTTATGGATTAAGGTCAAAGTTATCATGTTACTTTAGCTTGGTATTTTGGCATTCTCCTCTTTTAATTGGGATATATACATATTTATTTGTTAAAAGATAGAAGGAATAGAATCTGCTAAAGGAGTGTATTTAAAAGTAAAGATATTCAAGGTATTAGTAACACCATCACCATGGGCAACAAGGTTTAGGTGCTAGGCCCCTCCACCTCTCACAAACCAACCTGTGGAAGGAGATGTATAGCCCATATGCAAAGCCTCATTCAAATTTCTATCTATATTTTCAGAAATTAAAGTCAATTTAAGCTGCAGTTGTTGCAGGGTGCTCAGCCTGAGTCTCTGACAAGGACTGGGGCCTCAGCTGAGCTGGGAAGATGTCCTGAAATGACACACTGGAGTGAAGCATCCCCATAGGCAGGCAGACATCCCTGGTCATGGGGGGATAAACTATGATGGAATAATGGAATTCACCTGCAGGCCTCAAAGAACTCTAGCCTTGGAGCAGGTATGATGAGCAGTTATGGTGGAATACCCAGAAACACACTCAAAAGCTTGGATCCAACCCAAGGTGCTCCCAGTGCAGGACATGTCCAGCTCATGCCCATACCTCTCCAGGACTAGCTAATTTGGTTCATTCTCAGTCATCCACAGCTCAACTGGTTTTCTTGTTGAAACCAAAGTGAGATCTTCCTTATCTCAGGCCAACAAATTACCTAAATCTACTTGGGANGGTTGGACTAGATGAGCTCCAGAGGTCCCTTCCAACCCAAACCATTCTAGGATTCTATGTTTTTCAGCTCTGAGAATGCACAGAGAGGAATTACCACTGACTTCATGTTATTAGGTTTTTTTTTAAAGGAACTCCCATTTAAACAATTTTGTTCAGAGGTTTTGTGTTGTGGTCTTGTTTGTCAGGGTTAAAGAAGAGAGAATCTTTACCACACAGGCACAACCCCCTATAAATCAGGATTGGTCATTAAAACACTGGCAACCCCTTCACTGGAGTGGTGTTAGCAGGGGCTGCTCTACAGCAGATTTCTAAGGAGGAATAGTTAATGTAACACAGTTTGGGAGCCCTTCCCATCCCCTGCCCCCATCTCCCCTAAACTACTTACAGCACAAGGAGGTTTGAGCTTATTTTGTCTTTTCACAACTTAGCAAGATCAGACACATTTCTGCAATGCATATGCAGATTTTACCTCTTGTTACTTTCTCTAATGAGCTTTCACTTAATCAATTTGACAGTAGCCTTTCTTCTTTTTAGCTTCGTATCCACTAGGAAGGTATTCAGGAAAAAGTGTTAACAGTTTCAAGGGGTATTAGCAAAATGAAATGGTGGCACAGCCAAATTTAGGAAGATGGCAAGAGTGTTTTGCAAAAAGAGAGAAAAAAAAGGAGTTAAAATGAGGGATGTGGATTTAACAAGAATGTTTGTCTAGGAAATGAGCAGGACTGCAGACACCACTTTTATTTTCCTGCAGATAATGCTCATACTGAGGAGACAAATCCTGATTTTATGTACTTCCCTGGGTTATAGCAACAAGCACTTCCTTTGATGATATGTAACCATTTTGATAATGAAAATATCCTCTTTAATGAGCTATTGAATGGAGGCTCTAGCCACCACCAGTCATCCAGGCCAGGGATGCTGGAAGTCCCAGGGACCTGCAGAGCCATGGGAAGGGATCTCCAGAGCTGTGTCAGACCTACACACCTAGGTTATCAAAGTCAGCTATGTATTTCATTCCTGTGTGGAGGAGTTTGGTGCAGAAACCCCTCAGAGGATCAGGCACTGATGTATTTTCAGTGAAAGAGATGACCAGAGTAAGGGTGATATCTAACAAAGGACAAGGATAAAGGGTGATGATGATGCCCCAGCAGCTCTGGGTTCCCTGGGTTCATGGGATGTCCACAGAGGACATAGGATACTTCATTATACTAGCTGTAATTTATTACTTGTGGAGTTGGATGAATGTATTGCAGTCTGGAAATCCCAGGAGGGAGAGCAGGTGCCCAGGACTGGTGCTGCCTTGGCTTGAAGGGATGCAGTACCTGGCCAACCAAGTTGTACTTGTGCCTTCTCTTCATTTGCAGGCTCTGCCAACTCTTAATGGAAAGGACTTTCTCACCTGGCATGGGTGTCCTGGAGTATGACAGTGGATTTGTTCAAGAAATGGCCAGGTCTGATTGCAAGAGGTCTCACTGGGCAAGGAAAAGCCAGGGCATGCTGGATTTCACAGCATCTGTGAAACTTGACCCCTAAAATGTATGTGCAGAAACAGAAGTTGATGCTTTGCATGGTATGAAAGCTAAAAGCAGGCAGAGGAATTACCCCCAAAGTGGAAGAAGTGTTGCATCTCTCTGAGTCAGCACTCAATGCCATCACTAAGCTGTGTCATTGCTGAGGACATTGCTTAGGCATTAAGTTCATAACAGCAAAGTGGCAAAGGACTGCTGACACATCCTTACTGACAAGGAACACAAAGCTTTAGCTGGGGCTTTCGTGAGAGGAAGGTGGGATGGGCACAAGGAAAATGAACCCACTGGAAACTCCTGACCTGGTCTGTTTGTCAGAGAAAAAGTTCAGAGCCTAATTCCTGCTAACCAGGTCCTTCACCTGAAGTCACTGAATTACTTCCTAAATGCCTGTCCATGGGATCACAGCTCAATTTTGCAGGATCAAACCACATACAGGGAGTGAGACAGCACCTAAGGAGAAGGTTTTCCTTTTCTTCATGGGAAATTAATATCTTGATGCAATGGAGCACACAGCCTTTTTTCAGAGGTTTCCATACCTAGGTACCAACAAAACCATGACCATATTGAACAATTTGCTGTGAGCCAGTTCAGAACAGCATCAAGGAACTCTTGAGTGTCTGACACCAGCCTTTCTTGGTTAAAAAACCCTCACCTCAAATCATCACAAAGATGGAGAACGAAATAGGCAATAGTATTGTCAATAGAAAGTCTCCTTTGAACTCAATATAAAGACATGGACCTGATGGAGCAGATCCAGAAGAAGCCACAGAAATGATGTAAGGTGTGAGCTATGTCTGTGGTTGGAGGATGTGCCTAAGAATGTGGGAGACATGGATCTTCCTGCTTGCAGTGCTGCACACCTTCTGCCTGACCCCACATGAGTCTCTTAGCATTCCTTCCTCTCTTGAAAATAAAGATAATCGGTAATAGGGGTATCCTGCCTTGCTGAGACATGAAAATAATTGTGGAAACAGTGAGGTGGACACAGAAATGGATGTCTGAGACATTTAACTTGAAATTACCAAAAGGCTGCTTGTGTTGGATGGGATTATCTCCATGTCTGAACACAGTGACATTTCTAAAGGAAAATGCAGGCAATCCTCTCTCTCTCTCTAGCTGATATTCTGTTACTTTTCTAAAATGGATTCCTCCCTGTCCTCCCAAGCCACAAAAAGACCACTTTTCCACCCAAAACTAACCAGTTCCATCATGAGACTCATAATTACCAATATGAATTTACTCACTGCCAGACCAAGCTGCTACACCCAGAAACCTGGTAGGAAAATGTGGCTGTCGTTAGTCAACTCTGAATCCAGTTTTCCTGCAAACTGAAGGATTATGTCCCAATAAATGCTCCAAGGGTCTGCTTCAGTAAATGGGGCTCTACTAGCAACGCCTTTACATATTTGGCTGTTATTTTGCCCAATTATAAAGGAAGGATGGTGTTCAGACAGCAGGAGCTTGTTGGGAGAAACAACCCAGCATCGTGGAGCTGAGCCTTGAAGGTCTGCAGAGCAAAGGGGGACAACACATGGACTTGGAGAGGTTTTAGCTGGGCTTTGCTTTCTTGGCACTATTTCCATCCTGAAACAGGGGAACACACCATGGTGGAGCCAGAGAATATGCTCCAATAAGACTTTTCCAAAATCACTCTTTTCAACTATTTTATTCTGATCTTATTTTTTTTAAGCAGGGGTCCCAAACCTTTAAATCAGAAGCAATTTTGTTTTCCTAGCTGTCAGCAATATTTTGGCTATTTTAAGAATGTAGGACAGGGTTAAGGATTAGTACCAGCATTTCTTTTCTGTGTATCAGAGCTGCTTAGCAGTAATTAATTAGGACATTGGGTTTTGTACTCTTGGTTCAGGTCATTTGCCTATGAGCAGCTCAAGCCTTTCACAAAGGCACGCTGCATATGTTTCTGGGTACCTTTTTGAGAGAAGATTTAAATTGGCCAGATGAATAATACTTTGCTACAAGTGTTTTGCCCTAGGCAAAAAAAGGTTTTCTTCATATTATCATTGCCCGGAGCTGGAATCCTCAAGCTTGATGTGACTGGTGTTATACTGTCACATGGCAATGATGTAAGAACAGGAGCTCTCTGTGTCAGACAAATCTGGATTTAGGGGAATTATAGCAGATGTTGCAAAATGGCAACAGTTTAGCAAGTTCCTTTCATCCCTCAGTTGGGAGGCAAGTCCACAAAGTACACCCAGACAGAGAAGAATGTTATCTTTGATCCCTTTCACTCTGGGGCAAGGAGGCTCCATCTGAGGAGGGATGTAGACAGGTTGGAAAGAAATATAAATTTACAGTAGCCTGTTTGTTTTGTAATATGGAAATCATCTATTATTTATTCATGCTGTTTGGCCAGACACGTAGGAATGATTTTTATCGGGGAGTAGCATGTATGGTGCACTATAAACAGATTAGAGCACTCAATATTAAGATTAATGGCATGGAAAAACACTTAGAAATTTGTGCATGGTTCAATTACAAGAAGGACTTGCAGCTCCTCTCCATCACATGTATGTGGATGGTGGAATAGGCATAGCTTCATGCCAAGGAAATGAGGGCTATCGTCACCTCTGATACAGTGATGGGAAGTAAAAAGTTATACATTAAAGGTTATCATAGTAATTTTATCCACAATTTAGGATTTTATTTTTTTTTTAGCAAAGAAGATGTCTGTATTCATCTGCTTCTTGTTGTTTTGGGGTGAACAGCTCATTTATACCCAGGCAGAAAGTTGAACACATGATGACAACGTGACAGACCCTGTTTACGACAAGAAAGCACCACCTGAGGTGAACAAAATGCACCAGTGTAGGACAAACAGTAATTCTCCTCATGAGTTTAAATCTGATTGGAATTTGGTCAGAATTTGCAGGATTTTTCCTAAATTGGTTGGGTCATTAGAAAAAAAAAAAATCCATTTGGTGACAGGCACAAAACCACCTCAACCTTTGATTAGGTTTTAATAAAAAAATCCCTTTTACCAGCTGACAATGGCCAGCACAGACATTGCTGCTTGTGTTGCACAACCCTCTCACTGAATGTCCTCATGGCCACAGCCACACTGCCCAAAACCACCTCACCCCATCCATCCTTAAGTAGTTGTACCAAGTTCCTATCCCCAGAGGAGATGAACCTGAGGGTTTTGAGCATGTGCATAACAGCAACTGTGTTTTGCAGCAAGATCTCCCTTGCCTGAGCATGCAAGCTTCATATTTAAGAGCAGAAGCTCAAGTGGATTCAGTTCAGGAAGGTACTTAAGGGCATGCTTAAATGTAAATATTGGAGATGTGGCTCCGTGCTGCAGGTCAAACACAAGCTCAGCATCTTCCCATCCCTTCACACGTGCCAGAATTCAGATGTGGTGTACCATGTCTGATCCAGACAGGAGATGATGACAGAATTGCAGAATCATTAAGGTTGGAAGACATCTCTAAGATCATCAAGTCAACCTATCACCACCTTGCTCACTAAATCATGTCCCTCATGGTGGAGAAGACAGTGTCAATCTTTTGTTGCACCTTTTCCAGGGGTGCCTGGAGTCATCTGGGTCCCCCACATGTGTAAGGTGTGTGTAAGATCAAGCTGAGAGACAGCCATTGTGTCCACTTTCCACATTGGTAGCCTTTTGGTATCATCTTAGGGAAAGCAGCCCCAAACCATTCTCCCAGGAAAACAAAAAGTCTATTTTCCATCTCCATTTTGGTTGCCCTAAACTAGAAGAAACCTGCAAGCAGCAAAGCCAAGGTGACCACAGTACCTTCTTGATTCTGTCTCCGTGAAAGGCTCCAATGAACATTTAGCCAAGCACAACAGAGCCCAACTCACATGAAGTCTTAAATTGCTAGCACCAGGCAAATATTGATTAAAGCAGCTCAAGACCATAGCTATGGCATGGCCAACAAAAGATTGATAAAACACACACAACAGTCATAGCATAAAATTGGTCACACCACTTAGGCTCCCAGCCCCATGTGCTGGGAATCAGAGGTGTTACATGGAAAACACAGGATCAGGACAAATTCCCATTCAAGATGCCTAATCTTGTCTACATTCAAAATGGTACTGGCTAAAATTGGTTTTCAATTGATTTAAGTTCACTGGCACAAAGCCCTGTGTAGACATTCTTAAATAGGTTTAAAAATGGCTTATCAATTTAGCTTAAGACACTTAGTAGCTAAACTAAGCTAAATAGGCATAAGCCAGGTTTAAATTGATTTATGATGTCCACAAAGAGTTTTGCACTGGTTTAACTAAATTGCTTTAAAAACACACCGCCACTTTAGCCTTCAAAAGCGAGTGCCTATGAGTGTAAGGATTTAGGGGAAATGTCTTTAAAAGTGCCTAAATATCTGAGGGGCTTATGCCCCTTTTCCTTCAACAGACTTAGTCTTTTGGAAATCAGAAACTGTCCTTTATAAATGCCCCAAAAAATTAAAAAAACAAAAAGGAAAACAACATAAAAAAGAGGAAAAGTGTCAGATCCTCCGTGGTGTAAATTAGGGAGATATCCCATTTTACATCAGCTAGAGGAAAGAAGCCAAGCCTTGCCTCAAATTTTTAAATGGAAAGCAAAACTGTCTGAAATCTCAGGTTTCAGGGGAGTTGTGTTGTTTTTATCTTCTAGGTTTCCTATTACAATTAACCTCCTTAGGTACAGCAGTTAAGTGTCACACAGATATATTGAAATAACCACATCGCCATTCACAGCATCCCTGCACCCTACAGTAATTCAGGCTTTTATGTTGATGTGCATAGACACAGTTTGGAAGGTATTTGGGTGCTTGTAGCCACATCTGTTATTTTCTCTCTTAATGATTTTTAGTTAGCCAAAATAATGGAAAGCAGGCAGAGCTTTTTAACATTGGCTTGCTTGACATGAGCCCATCTTAGTCAAAATGTTTATTCTGCGATGCTCCTGCTAGCTCTGGAAATTCATGTAGCTCTATGTATTTGGGTGTTTTGCTTGACTAGGCACAAATTATGCTCTCAACTGGAAATATCACAAGTGTAAATAGTTTGGAGACGTAAGTGTCTGAGCGAAACTCATGTAAAAGCTATTTGTTTTATGGATTTTGATCTCCAAAGTTTAAAATATGAGCAAACTTTTCATTAAGGGTTTTGCCATTTGTTTGAACACTCCTGTAGTAATTGGAAATGCAACAATTGTTTAAAAGTGGCATTGTCCTTGAAAAGATTTAGTGAGGGATGAAGAAATTTCTTGAACCTAAAGACATAATCTGGTGATCCAATTCTCCCCACTGTGTCCATTCCCGTGAAACTCCATTTACTTTCTCCTATCCGTCACCAGCTCCCCCGCATCCCACCTAGCCAATCCTCTAGGTTTCCCACATTGTTTCCCCTTTTGTCTTTTCAGTCCAAACAGAAGAACAACAGACAAGGTTTCGAAGGGCAGGGAGCATCAGGGGCTGGAAGAGAATGGCTAAGATGAGGGTCAGAGTCCTAGCCCTACTGCCAACAGTTACTAGGGTTTGTGCTGCCTGGCTGGGCAGTGTTCAAAGACTTTGCTGGGCTTTGTTCCACTGTGTAGGGATTAGGCCTGGCGGTCTGAGAATTTGCCTTCTAATTAAAAAGGATAAAAGATAGAAGTAGCATTAGACTAAAACATAGCAGTGATACTTCACAGGCTTTTTTCCCCCCCCCCTTTTTTTTTTCAGTCACAAGACAACGCACAAAGTTGTCAGGTTGGTTTATTTCTTTTGTTTTCTGCCCCTATGGAAAAAAAAAAAAAAGAAAAATCATAATAAAGAGAAGGAAGGGGAGGAGGAAAAGTTTTGAAACTCTTCCCAGCTGTTCCATATGGTGAGTGAAGGGTGAGTTTCTCTGTGCACTGTGGCAATTTTGCTCGCTGACTATTGCCTTTATTGACGAGGATTACACCAGCTCCCTATCACATCCTGTAACGCTGTACCAAAAGGTGAGGGAATTCCCCACGTCATCCTCCCTGGCTGAAGGAGTCTAGAGGAAACCTGAATTTCTTCTTGCACAGCCTCTCTTTTTGTTTTTGTTCTTTTACCTTGCACTTAGCCCTCGTTAGGGACGCTCAAAAGCAGCCACAAACCCTCCCCTCGAATTAAGCAGGACATGGTATTTTACCCGTGCAATGTGAAAAATGCCAGAGGCAGCATCCAGATAGCCATTGCTTTAATTATGCTTAAAAAAAAAAATCATGCCTTTCGAGCAGGAAGGGGAGGCCAAATCCCTGCAAGCTGTTACTCGTGTGAGTAATCCCATCTCCTGCAAAAGCCCTATTCAGGGCAGCCGCCAAGATCCAGCCCCACGCAGGACGGCGAGGACGGGCGAAAATCCAGGGTCTGCCAGCCTGACAAGGACCCTTGGAAGAAATCCCTGCCGTTTACAACTTGATCTGCCTTTAAAAACATCCTCCACAGCCATCTCCTGGGCCAGTGGGGAGAGCAGTTGGTGTTTCGGGGAGGCTCTGCTGGCTTCCCAGGATGACTGCTTTTACCCTAAGAGAGAAGCTGAGGTGAGCAAGTTGCATAAGGGTCACTGATGAGATTATATTTATTGCTTTTCAGGAGAAGGAAGGAAAAAAAAAAGAAAATAAAAAAGAAAGAGGGTGTAGGAGTTTGGTGGAAGACTTGAGAAGCTTTCAAAGCCGCCGAGCTCGGGTTGCAGGCAAGGATAAAGGAATGCCCTTTTGTTCCCACACATCTCCCGTTACGTCACGACGAGCCCAATTTCTCCTCAATTCTGGCTGACTTTGCACGTAGTAAATAATTTGGAAGAGACAACAGAGCAGGCGAAAATTATTCGCAGCAGAGAGTCCTTGCACTCCATCATACAGGATCCTAATGGGAAAGCATTTCTCCCAGGAAGGCATTTTCATTCATTAAATTATTTTCACATGAGTTTTCCTTCCTCCCAGCCAATAAAGATCATATTTGTCCTGTGCCATAACATAAGAAGAAAGGAGGAGACTTTTAAGCATCACTTGGGCAAAAATGTTGTTGTTGTTGTCTTTAACAGAAATAAGCACTGTTAGACTGCTGTGACTTCGCTCGAAAGCAATACTAATGTGGCAAATTATCCCATTGATTTTAGGCAGGGTTCTTCATTGATTTTTGCTTAAAAAAAAAATGGTAGTATGATACAGCCCGTGGTGGCTAACTTCTTAATATCAGTGCATTTGTGAGAGGTTAGAAATGGACTTGTGCTCCTGCCCTTCTGCTGAGTTTTAAGGACATGGAAATTTAATAAAACCCGTGTGCTGCTTTCTGGGTATCAGTGCTTGAAATGAGACCTGCTCTTCTTTGGTGGATTTAGAAGCAAATAGATTCAATGTCCCCGCAGGACAATATTCCCAATTCCCTCCAGGCCTGCAGTCAGCTTCTTTTCTGCTTCCATCCCAGACACCTAGGCACAGGATCAGGCCATGCTTTGGTGCTGCGAAGCCTCTTGTATTGATTTACGTGCTTAAGGTCGTTTCAGAAAGACTGAAGCAAAGGCAAAGGTCCCCCTTCCCATTTTGTATTCCAGAGACCTGGTGATAACTGAGGAAATTCTCAGTTTGTCCCATGATCTTAGGAGCCTTCTTTGCTTTTTTTGGCTGGTTTTGTGGTGAGAAACAGAGATGCAAAGCCCTCGGAGAAGCGCTGCTCAACCGCCGTGCATCCAGACCTCCCCATGCCTCCTCCTCCTCCTCCTTCAGGCACTGCTCCTTCTGCAGGGCTTAGCCTGTTCCTATAACACAAACTGGGGGAAGAATCCTATCATCCATTTTCCATGGGGCAGGGAAAAATATGCAGGGCATAAAGAGGAATATCTTGTATTTTCAATAGAGAAATTGGGAAGAAATAAAACAGATCTGTTTCCACAGTGCATTAGAAGCACTTAGCACAAGCTGGGTCATCTTGAAGACCTCAAGAGAGGTGCATGGGTGAATGCTATTTCCCTACTACTCTTCACTTACTCACCAAAGGAAGGAGATGATCTGAGGGGGCTTTGGAGCTGAAAGAACCTTCCTCATATTTGCATTATCATCAACGAAAATATTTTTAAAGGCCAAACGAATATTCATTTATATTTATTTGCTTAATCTAATGATCCATTGTGATTCTCCCTTTCATCTATTCTTCCCTTGATGAGTGTGTGGCACTCCCATTAAGATTAATAGCAGTTTCACATGCACAGTCAGGGGAGATTAGACCCCTGCCCCGGCCTCCTGCCAGCCCCATGTATGTCTTTGGATTCAAGCTCCCAACCCTCACTGATGTCACTGAAAGAGCCATGTGTACAAAAAGGCCCAATCCTGCCTGGTGCTCAACATCCTCCACCACACACACAGAGCCAAATGGTAGGGCACAGCATCTCCCAAAATGCATTTATTATGCCGTCAAGTCTGAGATTGTCTGGGGAGCATATGTTTCTCTGGGGTCACTGTTGCTGTGAGCATGAGGAGGGGAGAAAGGATTTTTATGACAGACCAGTCTAGAACAGCATCCTGGGACCAGTGAGGGGTGCACTGGGACCATTTTCTAGCAAAATAAAGCACACATAACCTGCCTCTGAGACAGCCATGTTCGTGCCCTTCCAGGCAAAGTTAACTCCTCATGGAGAAATTGCATTTTGGGAGCATTTTGAATCCTCTGGAAACAGCTCTGCCATCACACGGACTGGCCCAGGGGCATACTGCAGCCACTAAGCTTTGAAAATCAGGTATGGAATAGATGATGCTTCTTTACCAGGCAGGGGTTTCTCCAAGGCCCTGGCATGGGAGCCCTCCTGTCACCTTTGGTGGGATTTGGAAAGAGGTCTTTCTCCCAGCAGCATAAGGAATGCTTCTGTTGCAAGCTGGGCTCCCAGTCTTGCAAGAATTCATGCTTTTGAGAGGCAAAAATCCTGGTGCAAAGGTGTAAGAGTTTGCAGCACAGGAGTAGCTGAGATTTATGTTGTAGGACCTGAGCTACCAAACCCATGTTTTTGAATCTCTGCCTGATGAATTTGTATCATCTTTTCATTTGCAGCAGTTTCCCAATATCCCCTATGACATCCCCATCCTGACCTTGTCAGATTAAGTACGCCAGCTGCCTCAGCCCTCAGACCAGGGAAGATTTTTTTTTCCTCCTATTTCCTTGGTATTTCTGGGAAGAGGCAAAGAAGGATTTGCAAATTGCCATCGCGGAAAGCTGAGCCACAGCCTCCATGTGTGACTTCCTGAAACTTGCTCAAGGGGCCTTGTGCCTCAGTTTCCCTCAAGGCATATTGTGTGTGGAAGGGGGTAATACCTCTAGCTTCCCAGCAGTACCATAAGAAGTGAAACATTTATAAAGCTTTTTGAAGCTGACAGGCATAAAGAGCATTTATAATGATGTTTGTCAGGCTACTTCCAATATTCATCCGGACTCTCTAATAGTAATACTTACTATTACTAACTTTTACTGCCCCAAAGCACTGGGAAACACTTAAAATCCAGTGTAAGCAACGTGAGCAAAGTCAGACATAAAGAGTAAGGAAGAGCCAGAAAGTGAGCAGGAGTCAGAGGCTAGCATGGAAACTGCTACACCATCTGTCCTCTCGGCTTGCTCCAAAGACATTGCACAATTAGACTAGAACTGAGTAGATGACATTGTTTTCCTGCATTGTATTCAGGCTTCGTTCTTGCCTGTTGTAATGACCTCATTTATTGATTTGTGGGCAGCTTCTGCAGCTTTCACCATGCATAGCCTACATGCAGGCTACACAATATCCATCTTATAACATCACACATGGGCCAATCATGTCCTACCAGTATAAAGATAGATTTAAATGTAAACATTTTGATAACTCCTATTTAATATGACTGTAGCTGTTTACAGTAGCAGGCACTAAATCTATTTGATTGACTCGTTGGATAGGAGTAAATGATGAATATGTATGTTTATCAAATGCCTTCTTGAACATTTATAGAGCAGTATGTCTTCTTCTGGATTTTCTAATAAGTGATAATAACAATTTAAAATGACATTTAATTGCTGCAATATATGGTCATGGCTCATGAGATGTTTTAATAAGACAAAATAAACCATAGAATTTCAATGATGCCAGTAAATGCTTAGAAGGAGTGTTTTAATCTCTGCAAGATCATCATCCTTCCTCTAAGTACAAGTTCCTAAAAAGCCTGTGTGGTGTTTTCCTTTTATTCTCCTTTTTTTTTTTTTTGGCTTAAGCAATAGGCTTGAAAGTGGCAGCTCTGCAAACAGATTTCTTTATCCAGAAGCCAGTTTGGAGAGCTTCCACCCAGGCTGCTATTCTAAGGCAACATTTCGAAGACTGCCATCTCTACGATGGCGTATGAGATGTAATTTAGTCTCTGTGTTCATTTAGCCCAAGGTCTCTCCTGAGCAGAGGAGCCTGGCCGTGCCAAATTGCATTAAACTAGGGATGGTGCTTTTGTGATATGGACAACTGTCTACCAGGGATTGAGCTGGGACCACCAAACTACTTTCATTTAGATTCTCAATTTAGTCTTGAACCAAGGTCAGAAGGTAAATAGCCAGGGCTTTATCTTCCCAGCCAAGCCCCTGGTAGAGGGTTGCTTTGAAGTGGAGTGTGATCACTGGCAGTTTCAGAACTAATGTCCAAGACAGTGATGTATAATACATTGGCTTCCATTTTACATCTGCTGGTATGATCTCAGGTTAATTCAAGTACAGTTTCTTGACAAAGGAGTGTTTCTACTCAGCTGTAGTCTTAAAAACAAATCTGAAATTAGCTCAGGATGCCCTCTTGACACTACTCCCTCCCCAAAGCATATATGTGGGTTGTTTTTTTTTCTCCACTGCTTTGAATGCCAGTTCCTTTGGGTCTGATCCTGCTCTTATTGAAGTCAATGGCATCATTCACATTCACTTTGACGAGTAAGGCATCTGGATGGACAAGAATGGATGATAACATCCTTTCAAAAGTCTATGGTATTCTTACCTTTTTATCCTCCACACAAAAATTCCAGAGAGACAAAGAAGAGGTGATCCACTCAGAGTAAACTCTGAGAAGAAATATTCTTGCAGGGAGGAAGGCACTTTGAAGATGCTCCCTACATAGGCTGATGTTTGTGGCTGTACATCCTTCAGGTGGTCAGAGGGAAGCACACTTCCATTCACAAGGACATTTTCTGCCATGATACATCCATGGGCAAGGTCTGCACTCACCACTCAAGCTACTCAAGCCACAAACCTTGAGCACAGGGACAAGGTTGTGGTTGTCTAATGATACTAATTTAAGAAGTCCCATATCTTTCCTCCTGTGTTGCCTCATTTATTTGCACCAAAGCATTTGGGGTGTTTTTAAAAGGCTCTGGATTAAAAACCCCTGTACTCCCAGATCCACTCCCTACCCCAGTTCACATCATTGCCCTGCAAACAGCACAAGGACCCTCCTGTGTGGGACACAGTGAATAATTGGGTGTGAGGAGAAAATGGCCACCAAAGAACCTATCTCTTCCAACCATGCCCTAAAACTCCTACAGATTAATTCCTCTTCCCAACCACATACCATGATGACCACACTTCATGCAGTTACTCAGCACAGCAATCCATCCATCTTCCTGCTGAAGACCCTTTCCACTTACTATATCTGGACCAGAAGGGCTCTGGGCAGGAACAGATCACAACTACTGTGCTGCACCTCAAAGCTGGGGAACAAGGGAGGCTTGATACACTCCCCTGGCACCAAAAATTCCATAGGGCTGTTTTTCATGCTGATAAAAATGTCCCAGAGATATCTAGCCTATAGTGGCATGCTTCTAGCCACAGCTAATCTGCTGCTGGCATTGGTAATGTGTTTGCTGCCAGGTGTCTGCACACCTCTCACCTTGGGTTGGTTGTCCACATCAGCATCCCCAGGTGTAGGATCAGGGCTTCCATGAAAGGGAAAGGGAATTGCTGCCATTTTTGCCTGTTTTCCTGTGAAGGGCTGCTACAGAAGGGGATTTGTATCAAAATAGCTCTTTTTATCAAAGCTTTTAAATGAATACACCTGAAAAAAAATCTTTCTTTTCCTGCCACAATTTCCTGATTAAAATAGATCCAGACTTCACCTGACAGAGCCTGAAGTTTTATGGCCAGCCAAGAAGTGGAGTAGAAAGGAAATAAAGCTCTGCAATCTCCAACCACTGTGCCCAGACACAGATTTATGCCATGCAACACCCTCTGTTCCCTGCACCCAAATACTGATGGGCAGTTCCTGACATCACATGGCATGGAATTTTGCAGCAGTTAAGCACATTAAGCTGAATTTAAAGAGATGTGTTTGCTTTTCCTTAGTACCACTGGTGAATGCACTGTAAGGGATGGATAAAGCAGGTTTCTGTGCAGATGCATCCAAAAGCAAGATAATTTTGCAATACACATTGAAACTGTAGAAGGATAAGGTTGGAAAGGACATGAAGAAGCCCCAGGGTAGGGTAACCTGTATTTTTCAGGCTGATGTTTGTCTAACACAGAGTTACAAGCCTTCAGGACCCCTCCAGGCAGTCTGTCCCAGTGCTGCACTGTCTCTGCTCATGAGAAGTGTTTCTTCATGTCTAAGCTGAACCTCAAGGCTGCAGCTGATGCCCCTTCCTTCATACCCTAACCCCTTGGACATGAAGAACAGACTTATCCTCTCACAACAGCTTCATACATGTTTAGCAGCTACTGTCATCTCTCCCTTCATGACTCTCTGCTCCAAGTTAAACTCATCAAGACTTTTTTTGTGTTCTGAACCTCCCCTTTGTTGTAACCATGGTGCTTCCCTAGGCTGGTGTCATCTGTAACCACTCTGTCTTCCACTGAGCAGAACAAGGACTCAACCACTGGAAGCCTTCATGCAGGACAATCAGTGGTTATGGGTCACTGGTTTCTGGTGAAGTTATCTGGCCACAAGATATCCAAAATTAAAGTATTTTCCTTTAAAGAGTGTTCCACTATTTTGAAACTGTCTATTCTTGGCAAATCACATTGACTGTCTTTGACTGCAAGAGCTGCATTGCACTCTATTTATCTTCTGTACTTTCAGCAGCTCCACCCCATGACCTAGGCATTTCTGAGAAGACATCCCAGCTAAAAAAGATGCCTGATAAAATAAATAAAACAAAATAAATCCAAAGGAAGACTGATCCATAGTTATTAGCTATACAGGGAAAGGCATGAGTTTCAGTCGAAGCAGTGCTAGCACTGCCCTGTGTGCTCTAGGAAAAATCAGCTGTTTCTAGGGGAGATTTGTCCTTTACACTAGATTCCTAAGACAGGAGTGTATGATGCTGCTTGGCAAATGGGAATCCTCCCTCAGGTTGTCTGAGAGTCTCTGCTTCTACTCTACCAAGGGCATAAGTTAGCTTCCTAAATTAGATAGTGTGCATATAGCCTGTAACATCCCTGATGGGAATTCCCCATCTATAAAAAAGAAAGCAATTTCTACCTAACAGTGGGCTATGAAGGAAGAATGAATAAGCTAAAGGAGATGAGTCCCTCCAACACAGAGTCAAAGACTGTAAAAGGCTGTGCCAGGTCACTGCTCTCCAGTGATCACCCATCCCAAAAAACATTCCAGGTCAGGATGCACAGGGCTCTGAGCACACATAGAATCACAGAATGGGCAGGTTGGAAGGGACCCTAAAGATCATCTAGTTCCAACCTCCCCACACTGAGCAGGGATGCCAATCACTAGCCCAGGTCACCCAGGGCTGCATCCAGCCTGGCCTTGAACACTGCCAGGGATGGGGCATCCACAACCTGGTATAGTTATAGGTGTCCCTGATTGCAGCAGGAGGGTTGGACTAGATGGCCTCTAAAGGTCCCTTCCAACTCTAACCTTTCTATGATTCTATGACAAGAAGAAGTGGGACCATCAGACCCCTTGCTAGAAGATAAATAATAGGACCCAGTACCTGAAAATTGAAGTTAAACTCACTGAGCTATATTTAGCCAGTCTAAGACTCCTCCTGAAGAACTCAAGGTCCTCAGAGGCACCAGGCAAAAACACACCTCCAGGCTTAGGCTCTGGGGTGGGATTGACCTCCTGAGATAAAGAGGAAACTGGGAAGTAATTAATGACCAGAGCAAATGGCCAAGTGCTGCATCAAAGTGTCCACTGCTGGAGATGTCCAGCTCAAGACTGGGTATTTTTCCAAGTGAGATTCTCCAATCCAATCAGGCATTAATCCACAGACATCCTCTGGACTGCATTAAACAACAAGGCAGATGAGACAAGCACAGTTGTCCTTCTGGCTTTTAAATCTGTGACTCTCCATCCACCACAGAAGCTCACCCTCCCAAGGAGTAACACCAACTTAACACAGGCTTATTGATTCTCTTCCAGATGACCTCTCAACATACCAGGTTTGCAGTAATAACAACATATAGAGAACCTCACTTTTCCCCATCCACTGGAAGTATATGACAAATTCATCCTGTTAGGCCTAGAACCATAAAAAGATGAAGTCCTTCCAAACATGCATCTGCACCTACCACTTCAAATCATAGCCATCTGATGGCATCCAAAGCCCAGATGAGGCATTTTGGCTGCCTACAGCAAAAGAAGAGTGAAATGGGATCCAAAAGAGCCATGCTGTTGCATGAAGAGTTGTCAGCACTGGCCAAGAGGGGATATCTGCCAGTTAGGAGAGGCTTAAGACTGTCTTCCTGGTTCCAGGAGACACCATTATCTCCCACCTGGATTCAGGGAATCACATGCCCTTTTTCTAGCCAAGGAGAAGTAAATAAAGATTTGTAAATTTGGGTTCAAAAGATAGCAGAGTGATGCTTAGATAAACTAGACATCTTGGTGTTCATGAACCTAAGGATCATAGAATCCTAGACAGGTTTGGGTTGGAAGGGACCTCTGGAGCTCATCTAGTCCAACCCCCCTGCAGTGGCCAGGGACATCCCCAACTAGAGCAGCTTGCCCAGAGCCCTGGCAAGCCTCACCTGGAATGCCTCCAGGGATGGGAACTCAACCACCTCCCTGGGCAACCTGGGCCAGTGTTCCACCACCCTCGTGGGGAGGAAATTCTAATATCCAGTTTAAATGTACTCTTCTCCAATTTAAAACCATTGCCCCTTGTCCTTTCACTCCAGGATCTGGCAGTGCTTTCCCTCTTGACCTCAACATCTGCACCCTCAGAGTGCCCTAGTCACAGTGAGGTTATTTTGGGGACACACATCATTCTCCTATGGAAAGTGAGTCACTATGTAGAGGGAACAGCAGAAACCTTTCAGTAAGAGGGAAGGTCATTGTCTCTGATCACAGCTGAGAAGAAAGCTCTAAAAATCCAGTGCATGACCTTTTCAGTGCTCTCACATCTTGTCATCACCCACAAAATGCCATGTCACCTCTTTTTATTTTGGAGTTGGCCAGTTTTGAAGGTAGCACTGCCTGATGGTGATGGGCACTGATGATGATGGCAGGAGTATGGTTAGAATGCAGTGGAGACACAGGAATTCTTCCCACCACATGGCACAAGTAGGGCTGATAGGAGAGCAGGTGTGAAATGGTGTAAGTGCTTTGTGTCAAGCAGGAACATCACACCAGATGAAGATATGCCCTTAAATTTTAATACATGGACCAAATCAGAGACAAGCAATAGTTACTTTGCCTTTTCTGATCCAACACAAATGATACTGTTGGTATGGCTCATAGTCAAGAACAGACTAACCCAAACCCTTGCAACCACCACGACTTTCAAAATGATTGCTGCTAAATCCAAACTGTGAAATTGGGACTTGGCCCTAGACCAAGCCAACATCTTGGCTGAACAGGAAAAAAAGCCACCAAGTAGACACTGAGAAAGGAGTAGTCTGCTCCTTTGCTACAGAAATCTTTTCCAAGGTCTCAATCAAGTGCCCCAACTTTTCAAGCCTATATCATCCTGCCTAAAATAATAATATATTCAATTAAAAACAAACAAACAAAAAGGAATGGAAGAGCAGTGTTATAAAACCTGAAGGACATTTACAGATGGTACACCAGAATTTGGGGGTAAAGGTGGACTTGTAGGGAAGCACTTGGACCACCTCTCTCAAAAATTCAACTTTCCTGTCATTCCTCTTCTCCTTTCCCCAGCCTGCCTCCCTGTTCCACCCATAGTCCAAGAAAAATCTGGAAAACCCAGAAGAGTTCACTGCCCAAAGTTGCAGTGTAAGTCCTGTTAGGTAGTGAGTTCCCTTTCAGCACACACACACACCCTCCAAGGAAGCCATGGGAATTTCTTTGGGAATCGATTGACTCTGATGCAATAAGTTTACTGGGATGTAAAGATAGGGCAAAGTTAAGGTACACCCAGGCAATTTTTCCTGGAAGAGCTGGCAGGGTTTTCACTCGACAGTGTTGAATTCTAATCTGAGACACACGGTTTGGTGAAAAGGCTTGCTATTTTTAATACCCCCAGTTTTCTTGTGCCATTCCAACTAAGACCCTAAGACCTTTAAATTCCATCTAGTGTCTATCACATGCCATTGAATTGGCATGTTTGCAAATTGCATGCAGTGAGATCCTTCCATACCAGCAGCTCTGTCTCAGATTCCCCACCATCCCTGCCAAACTAGTCTTGCCTGCACATTTTTTTCATCTTTTCATTGAGTTCTGTGTGTCAGCCAACACATTCTTTAGAATAGGCTTCAGTAGGCATGGTAACTGGTTCCTGGTTGCAAGCTGCCTTCTGCATGTGCTCCTATTTCTTTCTGGATGGTTTCTCCTCCCCCCCCTCCTTCCTTCTTCTTAGGTGAGGACTTAAAACGTTAGCTTTATCAGTTCCATCTGTTGTGCCTGCGATAAATAAGCGAGACCTAATAAAAAGTCCTAATGGAGGTAGTGATGCGAGGGAAAAAACAGCAAAGCTTGTTCCTTGGGATTGGGAAGCTGGACTGTCGATAGCTGCAGGTACCTCGGGGGCTGCTCAGCCTGCCTGCTATGTTGACTTTGTCTAATTGCAGGGGAGGAGCTAGGAAAGCAGTGAAGGGCAGTGGCACACACAGCAGGAGAGCTGGAAAATACTGGCATAACCACGCGGAGCTAAACAAACTGACTGACAAAGCTCTTGGCGTGTTATTAAAAAAATCTGGCAAAATGCTCATCTCTTGACAAAAATGTAGAAAGGCTAGTAATGCATAACTTTATCCCATGTTGGATTTTTCAAGTGGCTAATGCCAAGTTGTCTGTCAAAATTAATAGGGCATTGCTGCTTCTTATAGAGGAGGGAAAAGGGAAGAGAGAGCGGCGCGTGCATTTTATTCATTTATTCATCTCAAACAAAAATGATGTATCTGCTAAAAATTTATTTAGGGAGGGCTTTGCTAGGTGCTAATGTTAATTCTGAGAAAGCAACACTCAGAGAGTGATGCTAGCTTATACTTACTGGGGTTAAGGGATAAAGCCTCCCAGTAATATCAGAAAAAGCCTGCTATCATCTCAAACCTTAGCACGAGGAAGTTTCAGCCCAGAGACTCTGTTACCATTCTACATCTCTGCCCAGATGTGCATTTTCCTTTTCTGATGATTTTCATTTAAATCCAACAATTTCATTTTAAAATGTGCTGCTTCAGTAGAATGACATTGATACTCAGGGTCTTCACAGGCACTAATCCATAAACAGATTTGTTTACCAGCAGCCACAGTTAAACTTACTCTGCTGTAGCATTTGCAAGAGATTTTTGACTTTGTTGCTTTAGCTCTGGATACCTAACTCCTGTGCTAGGTCTCCCAGAATATTCTCTGATGTTCATGTCTTTTGCAGAACTTGCATGGACATTCTCTGAGCACCAACTCCCTTGTACAAGCCTAGTTAAAAAAGAAATGAAGACATTTGCCTCAGTTGCTTTGCCATCTTTACAAATGACTAATCACAGGTCCTGAAAGTTTTGCAAGACTCTCTCTTTTTATACAAAACTCATGGATTTTGGACTCATTGGACAGTCCTGTACTTTCTGTACTTCCTGTTGCCACATCAACCTGCAAAGCCTCCATTGCTTCATCCCGTGGTGCAGAGCACCCAGAGCTCCATCCAGAGCACACACCACTGTGAAACTAAAAAAAAAAAGCCAGGATTGGTACAATTCCAAATGAAGACACAGCTGGCTTCCTTCCCAGCTCCAGGGATTTCTGCACAGTCTGAAAATAGCTTGATCTAGTTGGGTGTTTCCAGGAGGGATCAAAGTCAGGAAGCCATTTTATTAGCACAGCCAAATAAAGATCAGTACTTGAACTATCACCTTCTTTCCGTGCCTTAAGAAAGTGATAGTCCAAGTAATGATGAATTTTCTTTCTTTCTATAGTAGGCTGTAACCATTGCACACATCTAGTGTAAAACCACACTGGTCAGGACTGATGAAGTGATGCACTCATGAGGTGCAGCACTTTGTGTCCACAGATCAGACACTGGCAAGTTCGGCCCGTTTTGTTGTGTTAGGGAAATCTGGGCTTAGCTTTTTCCTTTCCCAAGTGTTTTCCTAAGCATTGCTGGGCTGTCTTCACAGCAGTGATNTGCAGTGAAAGGACAAGGGGCAATGGTTTTAAATTGGAGAGGAGTAGATTTCAACTGGACATTAGAAAGAAGTTCCTTACCGCAAGGGTGGTGGAACACTGGCCCAGGTTGCCCAGGGAGGTGGTTGAGTTCCCATCCCTGGAGGCATTCCAGGTGAGGCTTGCCAGGGCTCTGGGCAAGCTGCTCTAGTTGGGGATGTCCCTGCCCAGTGCAGGGGGGTTGGACTAGATGACCTGCAGAGGTCCCTTCCAACCCAAACCATTCTAGGATTCTATGATTCTAAGACATTCTTTCCAGAAAGAGTGGTGAGGCACTGGAACAGCCTTCCCAGGGAGGTGCTTGAGTCACCATCCCTGCAGGTGTTTAAGAAACGTAGATGTGGTGCTCCAGGACATGCTCTAGTGAGGGCAGGGGTTGTGTGGTTTGTTTTTGTTTGGTTGGTGGGTTTTTTTTGTGTTGGTTATTTTTTTGGACTTGGTGATCTGAGAGGTCATTTCCAGCCATGAATGTTCTGTGATTCTGTGAGTAAAGTCCTCCTCTTCTAGCACCTCCAGAAGCCACCAGCCCAGTGCCTCACCAAATATTCCTGCAGCTCAGTTGGGTACACTCAGACTTTGTAGCCACTTGGAGATACCCTAGAGATTTTAGTATTTTAAACCCTCCCCCTCCCCTCCTCTTCCAGATGGGACCTGCTTGAATCTGGGTGTCTCTAGGAGAGCTGAAGGCTTTCATTGCTAACAAGTCAGCACCCTTGGAGGGGTGTGAGTAAACGTTGACACTCCACACACACACACACACATACACACAAAAGGGATGGTGCAAACCTTCTTCAAAGGCTGATGGAATAAACATGTAAATACAAGATGGGCTGATTTCCTACTGTTCGTGTTTGCTCACTGTGAACATTTGGTTCACTTGGCTTTCCTCATTATTTCAGCTGGGGAAAGTCACTATATGAATTAATAGCAGATTTCCCTGCTGAAAATAAATGTTTACCAGTTGGGTTTTTTTTTTTCTTCCTTTTGGCAGAGACCAGGCTTTTTTTGTCTGACTGACTCCTTTTTGGCCTGCACATCCCTGAGGTGTGTAATTAAAGTGAGGGAATTTGTGCATAGTGCTTTAGGGGCTTAATGAATAGAAAACACAGGATATTTCATTGATTTGGTGCACAGGATATTGTCAGAGTGTAGATTTCCTTTGTAAGTGGCAAAAAGAGAGCTAAAATAATACATGTGCATTCAACCCTGTGTGTAAAAAAATAAAATAAAATAAAATAAATAAAAGGACCCTATCTGTTTCCAAATTCTAATATAAAATACATTCAAAAGAGCAATTTAGATTAAACCAGAAAAGGCAAGAGCTTCAACATTGTTCAGAATTAGCAATCAAGCCATACTTTCCTCAAGATATAATTTCACTTAGAGTAGGTGTGGAAATCTTGGAAAAAATTCATTATACAGAGCCACATGTGAAAATAAGATTTGAGTTAGTGAAAGAATCTTTGGCTGCTCTTAAAGAAAAATATAAAATATGTTAAAAAGCATGTGTGTAAGGTCTAAAGAGCATGCAGTCCATGCAGTGAGGAGGCAGCTGTGATATGTCTCTCACATCCCATGGATTGCATGTTGGAATAATGTTGTGTGTTGGGACAGGAGGAGATAAGGAAAAACAAATTCTTTATTCTAGAGAGGTTTTTTGGAGCATTAACCAATTCACATTGTGGAACTGCCATGATGGTCAGGTCAGTGAAAATACGTTTTCTCACTATAAAAAGGAGATGGATATCTGTGACCCAAGTTGTGCACCCTTTGGGTGTGATGAAAGGTACAACATTAGGTACTTCATCAGGATGAAGAAGAAGCCCAAACCACAGCTACAGCCTTTTATGTGACTCAGCTCAACTCAACCTCTGCTCCATGAGGTGATAGAGCACATGGGACATATTTCCTAGCATTCCCTGTCCTGTCTTCAAATGCAGCACCATCTCAGATGTCAAGGAGCAAGACAACATCCACAAAATCCTGCTTGACTAATCTCATAGCCTTTTATGATGGCATAACTAGATGGATAGATGAGGAGAAGGCAGTGGGTGTGGATTTTCTCGACTTTAGCAAAGCTTTTGATACTGTCTCCCATGGTATCCTCATTGCCAAACTTAAGAAGTGTGGATTGGGAGACTGTGAAGTGAGATGGATTGAGAACTGGCTGAAGGACAGAGCCCAGAGAGTTGTGGTCAGTGGAGCAGAATCTAACTGGAGGCCTGTGACTAGTGGTGTGCCCCAGGGGTCAGTGCTGGGGCCAGGACTGTTCAATATATTCAT